>OU343219.1:205007691-205123791 GCA_910596185.1 Chrysanthemum makinoi
ATAAAGGCTTCAAGGTGTAACCCTAGTGTATAAAGCTATGTAGATTCACTGTTAGATATTCATCAATAATATTGGAGCTTAAGTTTTAGGTTTAATCCGTTTTTATACAATACATCTTATAATCCATCTTCTAAGTATTACTAAGTAAATTCCGCGTGCTTAATAATATCATACAAAATATCATTGACACAAGGAGTGTGTCAAGATCCATCATAAACTACTACAAGGGCATCTAAGAAATAAGCTATAAGCTACTACAAGGCTACCAGAAGCTTCCATAACCTAAAACTAAACTTAACCAGCTAAAGTTATCCTACTGCAACTGAATTAGACCCTAAAAGCACAAGTTAAAAGCATCTAAGCACAACAGGTTTCAAAGCTTAAAACAACCTGAAGAGAATGCTTTGAACTTAAATTCTACTAATCTAGGAAATTCTTAAAAATAAACTAAAATAATCTAGTGAAGGACAACCAACCAAAGAGCCTATTTCCAGATTTTCAGCTAAAAAGACATTATCATGCAGATTTTAAAAAATAAAAACAAATGTTGGATTGGGATAGATGGTAAACTGATGTGCGAGGGGAAAAAGAAAAGCAGTCCTAATAAGCTAATGCTACAAGCTTCTAAAGGATTCTAAAAGGCATCACATATCAAATATAAACAATAAGCTATGAGGAATAACAAAGATCAAACCATATCAACAAGAGGATAAGCAGTTTTAAGATAGAATAAGTATGGTGCATTCCTAAAAGGCCAGCAAACTATATGAACTAATCTAAGGCTAAATGAATATAAATACAAATTAGTATCTATAACACAACAAAAAAGGGCATCTAAAAAATTAAAAATATACATACAAGTATTTACATACCTCAAAAACTTCAAACAATGCCTTGTCATTCCACTTTTTAACACCCGTGTCCCGAATGAAATATTTCTCAAAAAGACCAATCTCTTGAGTGCTAACAGACAAACTGTTAGGAATTAGAAATTCCCGGTATTAAAGAGTCGGTCACCTCAAGTATATGTAATCGTTAGAATGCTCGTAGTCATAGTTATATTTAGTTAAGTAGTATTTAGTTTAGTAACACCGTGGAGGACGGACGGGTCTTTACCCACTGTATGCCTGATCCACAGCCCGTTGTGTGGCGTTTTATGTAAGACTATAAATACTCTCTACCTCCCAAGGTAGAGAGTTGGAGCTCATAATAATATCTTTCACTTTCTCTCACTAAGTTCCCTAAACCTCTAACTTTCTCTCTAGAATTCCATTTATACCACTTGTGTTTATGGTTTGATGTGTATGTGAAATCCAATATCCAACAATTGGTATCAAGAGCCATGGTTAGATCATATTCACACATCTTTGGATTTCTAGTGGTTTTAGGTGGTTTTTGAGTTTGAAAAAGTTTAGTGGTTTGTGCATCATTTGGTTGATTTCTAGTGTTAAAGTTTGAATTTTGATAGTACTTTTGTGTTTAGAATCATCATAAGTGTTTAGGTTTTGATTTGGAAGCCTTGAATCATCGTGGTTGGGTTGTTTTTGGATTGAAAAGTGTGTTTTGGAAGTTTTTCAAGCTAGCGACTTGGCTCACGGTATAACTTTCTTGCTAGCGACTTGCTTCACATTTTTGTAGCGAGTTACAGTTTTGGAGCTAGCGACTTAGACCTAGCGATTCACAGTACAAGTAGTGGACTCTCCACTACGGTAGCGACTTGGTGGTAGCGACTTGGTCTGTAGCAAGTTGCTCTTTAGCGACTTGGTTTAGCGACTTGAGTAGCGAATTGCTGCCAAAATTTTGCGCTTGGACTTGTTAGCGAGTTAGCGACTACCTAGCGACTTGCTATTTAGCGACTTGGAAATTAGCGAGTTGCGGTTTAGCGACTTGACTGTGTAGCGACTTGGTGCTTAGCGATTTGGTGATTTAGCGAGTTGCTACTTAGCGATTTGGTCCTAGCGACTTGGTTCATGTTATATTTACTTGGTTGATTTTTAGTTGACTAAAGTTGACTTTTACGTCAAAACTTCAAACGGTCATAACTTTTGATCCGTAACTCCGTTTTCAGCGAAATACCCATCAAAACGACTGAACAGCCTGAATATTGTGAGGTTTCACCACAAAGTCATGAAACGAATTTTTCGAGGCCCAAATCCTCCTAAAGGAAGTTATTGAGTTTTTATGTTTTTAGACCTAAATTTCTCCATAAAATCGTGCAATAAACCAATCCAAATCTCTACCAAACAACATCTCTGCTTATCCCACAAACAATCATAAGTCCTAACACACAATTGTCTATCATTGTGTCGATCCATCAGTCATCTTAACACATTCCATTGGTCATTGCTTAACGGTTTGGTCTTGATTTAGTAAAATCCCGCGAAAGATTCTATTTCTCGGTTTAAATCATAGACTTGTAAAATCCCGTGCATTCTACTACATCATGTCTTACTCTACTGACCCAGTGATTTCAGAAGTGCTTAAATTGTATGATGCTGTGGACAACAATGATAAAGTATGCTACCCTGAACGGTTAAAGATGTTTGAATTGAACAATGAGGATGTGAGATCTTCATGTTCTGAGTACAATGAGAATGCCACGCAAATGGAATGCAGCATTGAGCCATATCAGCTACTTCATCTGCACCTCATACAACAGTTATCCATAGTTGGGGATCGAACATGTAGTGCTTTTTCCGCCAGGACTTACCTACATTGACAAGAAGCTTGCTGTTGAACTTAGAACACTTAAAGCTGCAACTTACCAATAAAGAGGTTCAAAAGGATGGTTCCAGGGCAGCTCTTCAAGTAATCTACAAACAATTTCAGCCATTCATCAGTGGGGAATATTCAGCAGATTACGATCACTTGACTGGAATTTCCTTCAAAAAACATACTGGAATGGAAATTCAGGAATTCATTGAGACATTTATCCAACTCATGGATATTGTGAAAAAGTACATTGAAGAATCTGCTCAAAAGAATGAAGACGTGAATGAGTGTGAGGTGCAGTTGAAAGATTGTTGTGATAAGTTGGGTATGTTGAAGAATCGTGTTGCTGAATGCAGAATGTCAGTGACAACAAAAATGATGAGTCGGATAATGGAAAAATGGAATCTTCGTGCTCAAATTCACAAGAGAGAGAGGTGCACCAGACACAACCTGTGCAAGTTAATGCAAAGGAACGCTCCATGGAAGCTTCGGATGTACCCAAGATAGAGATGCACCCGTCACAGCCTGTGCATGTCAATGCCCAGGTAAGTTGCATGGATGTTTCTGCTGTACCTAGTTGTGCATCTTCTACTCAAAATGATGATTATGAACTGCATGAGTACGCTGCATTTGTGCCTGATGATTCCCTTACCACTGAGCTTAACATATATAAGGATCAGGTTGCTATTTATGAACAGCGTGCTAAGTTTGAGTTGACCACCCGTGAGCAGGAAATGGATGTCCAAATACGTACAACTATTAGAAAAAGTAGGTTTAGAGAAGAAGTATTAAAACAAGAGTTAAACTCCTTACAAGAAAAGCTTTCTAAAACTGCTAAGCAAAAACACGAACTTCAAGAAAATGTTAAAATGCTTAAGCAAGAATTCAAGGCTAAGGAATCAAAACTTTTGAATGATTTTTCCAATCTAAAAACTTTGAAAAACAAGCTTGAAAATAAGTTGTACGTACAAGGGAATACCATTCAGACTGCTCACATGATCACTAAGCATAGAGTCTTGAGCGATAAGCATAGCATTCCCCTTGTTGAGGAACCTAATCCAGAGGTAATTAAAAAGGCTAGAAATGCTCATAAGGTACTGTATGATGGTAATGAGATCCTTAAGCCTAGACAGAAACCTAGTTGCGCTGAGTGCACTGAGGAAGATAAGAAATCAGATGAAGTCACTAGGGAGAAAATGAATAAGAAGCTAGAAGATCCTGAGTGTAAAAAGAACAAGATAACGATAAAACCCCATGATTACACTAAGGAAAATTGGATATCCTTAAACATGTTTAAGCCTCAGACTCTATTGACCCTGAACAAGTGTTCTGGAAAAAGGATATGGACTTGCAAAAGCTGAAAATCTTGTTGAAAAGAATCCCCCTTGTAGGAAATTCCCTAAAGCGACTGTGTATCCTCCAAATACACCAATGCATTTAGTTCCTAGAACTATTGCCACTAAGAGCAAGACCTTAATCAGTCAATATGTTATTCTTCAACTATTTGCCGATTTTGAGAAAACTTGTAAGAAAAGGATCACACCCATGGGATAATGAAGGGAAAGGGTTTTGAGCAAATGAAAGAATGTTATTTAACTGAGGTCATGCCTTTCTTTAAACAACTAAAAGATCATTTTGAGAGTCTTAAAAAGGGGATAAAATCAGATATTAAAGAAATGGAAAAGGAATTTGATGCAATGATAGTTGAGGTTAGTGACTATGAGCGAGAATTAAAATATAATGAGATTGAGAGGAAGAACTTGCATACCTTGAATGAGAATCTTATTTCTGAATGTATTACTCAAGATGTGTTTACACTGCTACGAATTGTTCCATTAATGCTTCTCAATTTCATGAATTATCTGTTGCTTTGAAAGTCTCCCATGATCGTGTCATTGAGCTTGAAAAACCTAATTCCAAACTATCTGAGAAAATTGAACTGGATGATCACGACAATTTGGTTAAACATTTTTCTAAACTAGAAGTTGAGCATTTTAATTTACAACTAAAATATCAACATCTAAAAGAAAATGTCAAAACTTCAAATATCAAGACATCCTCAGATGCTCCAGAGTTTGATGCAGTTTTTCAAATTAACAAACGTGATGAACAGATTCAAGCTCATTGCAACACGATCAGAAAGTTGAAAGCCCAAATTTCTCAATTAAAGGGTCAAAAGAACAATATGACAGGCTCCCAAATGCCTCCTCCTTTAGATTCTCAGAATTCTCAAACTTTTCATCTTCAAAACTTAGTTAATGCCTTACAAAAGGAAAACGAGAGTTTTCTAGAAGAAAATGAAAAGGACATTTTAAAGAGTTATATGATTCAATAAAAGTCACCCGTGACCAAAACAACGAAAAATAACGTCTTTACAAAAGGAAATTGAGAATCTGAGAAGTCAGGGAAATGGGAAACTACCACTTGTTTTCAATAAGAATGTTGTCTCAAAGTCACCCTTAGATTGAAAATACACTGTGACAGTTAAATATATTCCTCCTCATCTTAGGAATAATGAACATGCTTTTCATGACTACTGTGCTCACCTTAAGGATAGTCTAGAATGTCTCCGTGAGATTGTCGAAGAGGATTTCATTAACAAACCTCTTGATAGTGAAATTAGGTTTGCTTGCCTCCAGAAAGCGATCTCAAGAGCTGCATGAATGTGTAATTGCAACATGTCCAAAACCCTTAGGTGAAAAAGGCAAAGCTGTGAAGCCTTGTTCAATGCCTAGTGCCAAACAGGAAATCCGTTCTATGCCTAAAGCCAAGCATGTGACCCTTGATATGCCTTGTTCCATATCTAAATTCAAGCAAGCAACCTGTGATGTGCCTCCTAGAATTTCAAATCCCAACACTTCTAGACCGGGGAATGCAGAAAGTATTGAAGCCATGTAATGTTCCCATCGTTACTTCTACAGATGTTAAGATTGACACTAAAGTTAGCGGGTCAAAACCTAGAAGCTATGCAAAGAAGGATAGGATTACGCAAAATAAAAGTGATCATGATAAGGAAGTGAAAGAACACCATAGGGACAAGAAGTTTGATTTGAACAAAAGAATCGTGTTAGTTCTAGTATTAGCTCCAAGCTTACTAAAATTAATTCGAGGCCTTATGCTTGTCGCAAAACATGCAAAAATGTTTAATTCGGTAATCATGATAAATGTGATGTGTTATTTCAGGGTCTAAGATTCATAACCCGTTAAGAAAGTTTGGAGAGCAAAACAATTAAGCAATCCGGAAACCTCTGAGGGAAGGTTTTACCAATGTAGGATTTCAGTGGAAGCCAACAGGTCGAATATTCACGAATGTAAACAACGCTCCTTAACTAGACCCACTATGCCTAGAGTAGTGCCTGTTAAGGTTTGGAAGCCAACGGGTAGAATAATCCCATTAAGCACAAAATGTCCCTCGACTAAGTCTGATGCTTCTACTAGTTCAGGCTCTAGTGACAATGACATTGCACCTAGGGTTTATGCTTGCGATTCAAAGATTGTTTATACTAACCAAAAGGACCCCATGAGCACGTGGGGATCCAATGTTTCCAATTCTCTGTCTTCGTCATGCGTTGTCCAAAGCAGGTCATACAAATTAGTCGTCCCTTGGTATTTGATTCGAGGCGACTCTAAACATATAACCGGGCTCTTAACAATGACGTCGTTCACACATGATTCGGGCCTCGTTCTTCATCATTATGGCGTCGCATATATCTCTTCAGCTCCGCTCTTCAAAAACAATCCAATTGTATGAGCCAAGTGCTAATGAACGAATCCGACCCCTACGCAGAGGCTTCCGCTCATATTCACTGTGAATGAAGTTAACCTTCGGTCTCAATATCATTAAGTCAAGAAGCGCCGGCTGCTGATCACTCTGTCTCATCAACAAATCATCAATTCTTCAATGTACATCATGGATCTGTTTACTTCGCATCAATGATGAAGTAATCCCTTTGCTACTACATCAAGATGCTCCATTTGAAAACATATTTGCTCCCGAATCTTCATCAGAACCATCTTCTTGAGAAGACATCAACTCTGCTACTTCAGATCCTCAACCAACTGCCACATGAACACCTCAGAAAATGGACTCATGATCATCCATTTGACAACATCATTGGAAATCCCTCTCGTCCCAGATCAACACGGAAACAACTTAAAACCGATGCCTTATGGTGCTTCTTCAACTCCGTACTCTCTAAGATCAAACCAAAAGATGTTAAAACCGCCATGAATGAAGATAGCCGGTTCAATGCCATGCAAGAAGAAATTCATGAGTTTGATCGACTTGATGTATGGGAATTAGTACCGCTCAGTGTGCTATGATTATTACTCTTAAATGGATCTTCAAAGTGAAACTTGATGAGCATGGTGATGTGTTGAAGAACAAGGCTCGATTAGTTGCTAAAGGATACCGTCAAGAGGAGGGTATTGACTTTGAAGAATCTTTTGCTCCAGTTGCTCGAACCGAGGCAAGAATCTTCGGCTAATGCTGCTAGTAAGAACATGGTAGTCTATCGGATGGATGTGAAGACGGCATTTCTGAACGGAGACCTTAAAGAAGTCGTCTACGTCAGCCAACCTTAAGGATTTGTAAATCAAGAGCATCCTACTCACGTTTATCGTTTGAAGAAGGCCCTTTATGGTTTAAAGCAAGCTCCAAGGGCATGGTATGATACGTTGTCAAAGTTTCTTCTATCAACCGGATTTAGCAAAGGAGCAGTTGATCCAACATTGTTCACCAGGAAGTCAGGCAAACATTTAACTCATGTTCAAATTTATGTTGATGATATTATTTTTGCCTCGACAGACCCAATGGAATGTGATCGTTTTTCAAATGAAATGAGTTCAAAATTTCAAATGTCAATGATGGGACAAATGTCATTTTTCTTGGGATTACAAATTTCACAAAGTCCCGGAGGCATTTTCATAAATCAATCTAAATATGCAAATGAGATTTTAAAGAAATTTGGATTTGTTTCAAGTGACCCTGTTGACACTCCCATGATTGAACGAACTAAACTAGATGAGGACCTCTCAGGGATCATGGTAGACCAAACGAAATATCGTAGTATGATTGGATCACGATGTACCTCACAGCTAGTAGACCGCACATCTTGTTCTCTGTTTGCATGTGTGCTAGATACCGGCTAAGCCTACTAAAAGCACCTTGGCGGTTAAACGGGTCTTCGGTATCTCCAAGGAACCATCAATATGGGACTTGGTACCGGGACACCGGTATGTCACTAACAGCCTATGCAGATGCTGATCATGCGGGATGTCAAGATACTCGTCGAAGTACATGCGGAGGTGCTCGGTTTCTGGGTGATAAGCTTGTGAGCTGGTCTTCAAAGAAGCAAATGAGTACTTCTATTTCCTCTGAGAGGCTGAATGCATAGCCATGTCATCTTGTTGTGCTCAAATCCTATGGATGAGATCCAATTATCTGACTATGGCTTTGAATTCAACAAAATCCCTCTGTACTGTGATAATAAAAGTGCTATTGCTCTCTCATGCAACAACGTTCAACACTCAAGAGCAAAGCATATCGACATTCGACATCATTTCATCGGGAAACAAGTGGAAAAAGGTGTGGTGGAACTCTATTTTGTGAGGATCAATATCAGCTTAGCGACATCTTCACCAAAGCTCTTCCAAGAGAACCTTTTGAGTTTATTCTTCCACGTCTTGGCTTGAAAAGTCTTCAACCAGAAACACTCAAACGTCTTCAGGAGGAAGACGAGGAGTAAAGGTCTATCTTCATCTATCTCTTGTATATATCTATTCGAAAATCAAAATACAAAATTATAAAACCCTATAAAACCAAATAGAAAAATATAAAACTTTCAAAATCCATAAAAATCGAAAAATTGAAAAAATCTTCAAAAAATATTGTCAATTTGTCATGTTTTTCTCGGTTCGACAATATCTACGGTCTTTGTGCTGTCATTCAAAGAATGACACGGGACTTTAGATGTTGTTAATCTCAATTCTTTTAAAAAAAAATCAAAAATTTTTTTTGGGAGAAAGAGAAACAATGGTTTATTGTCATTTTCAGGCAATAACCCGGTTTTAAAGAAAGAACAGAGCCATGTTTTACCATGTTTTCAAATTCCATGCTCCGATTCTATAAACATTTATCTGCTGAAAACTAAATGCTTTGAAAAATAACTCGGTCTCTATTTTTGATAATCATCGGGACTTATTTGTCAAAATCTCTATCTCTCAATCAACAACCTATGTCATTGATTGAGAGGGAGAATGATTTCAATTAAATTAAAAAGTTATTTGGCATTCAATTGTTTTCAAAAGATAATCATGCATGTTTAATCAATGGAGTTTAAAATCTCAAAATCAGATCCTTATCAGTTAAAACGCTTTCATAATCAAGTCACAATTCTCCTTAAAAGATTTCAAAATCAATTTAAATCTACAAGAGATCACAAATCTCAAATGATTTGATAATTGTGATCGGGGAAGAAGTTGTGATTTAAATAGGATTTAAACTGATAATTCGATAAATGGTTTCTTAAATGATTAGCATGTTTGCCTCCCCGTAAGTGACAAACGATTTCAAATTTTCCATGCACATGTTGAGGGGGAGCATCTATCTTAAACCACAATGATTTGAAACGTGATCACTTATCTCAATGTGCAGGTTCCCTCTAGTATGTGCAAAACTCTTTTCAAATCTCGAGGCACATATTGAGGGGAGCAAAATCATGAAAACCTCATCCTTCCCCAAAATGCTTTATCTACTTGATTCGATTAGGGAAGTGATGTTGATATTTTTAGAAAATGGTAATCAAAGAAGTTAATTCTTTCTCTTGCCTCCGGTGTGCAAACTATTTCAAATACTTGATGCACATGTTGAGGGGAGTTCTTATTCTAAAAATATCAAAAATAATTCAGGTACAAAATGCTTTGATAATATATCACAAGTATCTGGATTGATTTTCAAATGGTTTTCAATTGGTTCCAATGGCGGATGAACAATACCAAATAGACCGACCAACTTTACTTTATGTATGGTGATATAAGGATGATAAGGTTAGGTATTGGTTCCCATGATCCGCCAGAATCGGAGGGATCTACCAGGGGACAATCCACTAGTTAGTAGTAGAGTCCTTAGGTATGATGATAAAAGGAGAAAAATGAGATATGGGAAGAGTGCAGACTGAGCTAGTACTGGAATAAACCCAACAAGGTTCTAGTTATGAAGTCTCGGTAAGCACTGAAGGGGTTGAAGAATTAAAAAGAATTGAATGAGAAAAGGGTGAAAACAAATAGCCCTCCATTTATTCAACCTTAGGGCAGAAAACCGGGTTCAATTCATATGCTACTGATGGTAACATCGGTATTGAAGACAAGACGTCATGGACCCAGTGACGCCTGCACTTAAACTTTCCAAACCACTCAAGTTCCTCTTAAAAGGACTTGTTTCATTCTCACGGGGAACCGACATTATCTATCAACTCTCTTTTAGAGATTGTTGATATTGAAGAAGGAGACCCTCTCCCTAGTCTCCGATATAGGATCCAAATATGCACAAATTGAGTCTAGAGCCACGAGATCATCAATAAATCTCATTAGGACACTTTCACTGAAGACTCTCTGTTTCACACAATGTGGAAAGAGAGATTATATCTTGATTCCTACGCATTACCCTTGTGGTATTGCCAGAACATCTAAGTGATGTGTTTACATATTCATAATGAAGATGGAAAGCCTTCTGGAGCCAACATCAAACAAGCTCCTGGTAGGTGGCATGTGAGATCTATTATATGGATCAACCATGTGACAACTGAACAGAAACAATGGGGCGATTCAATCTCTTGAATCAAGCCTGGTTCAGGTTAGGGATTGACGGATACCTTTGAAAAACCGGTCTTTGTGCTTTAAAAACACTTTTCATTAAGCACGTCGACCGTGTACTAATTTTTCAAATCAAAAGGTGTTTTATGATTGATAATTGATTTTCATTAAAACCTTCGTTATATTGCAAAACAATTTCTATTGAGCAATACACGATTGTTTTTCAAATCTCTTTTCATCAATCGGTGGACGTAAATTCGCTGGTTCACTCACTCCGTGTTGTCTTCTTTGAGACGTTCGGTTTGAGAACAGCTAGAGCAGCTGCGAAACCCTGTCAAGGAAATTCTTCGAATTATACCTGATCACAGGCAGTACTTGTACTGATCAACGGGGAACCGTGGGCCGTGTACCTCAATTCATCGAAAGTGATCAAAGACACTTTCGTGCGCTTTATTGCTAACTGTCTTATGCGGGTACACCCCGACGTTTGCAGCTGATCAGAATGAAGCGGTCAATCCATAGCCGCATGCTCACCTAACACATTCATCTCAAAAGAAATCATGATTAGTGCATCAATGACTCGGATATTTTCACTCCATGCTTCTGCTACGCTGCTGCCAATATCATGAATGAACTAAAGCTTCCGCTACTCTGATGAGAAGATATCATGATCCAGAATGTGAGCATGTCGGTCCGAATGTCACAACATCACATAATACCAACACCACAATGGATGTATCAGAGATTTTCTATTAGCTGATGATCTCAAAAGCTGGCTCAACATTATTATCACGTGGATCAGTAAAAGACCTCCACTTGGATTAACCAAACATGCAATGAGTGGAATCAATGACTACGAGCTTCGGAGCAAAGTACTACATCAAGAATGCAAGATCAATTGTTAATGTAATATCTGATTGTATTCAATGTCATTTTAGTATATGTTTGAGGTGACCTCCCTTAGGGGGAGATTGTTAGGAATTAGAAATTCCCGGTATTAAAGAGTCGGTCACCTCAAGTATATGTAATCGTTAGAATGCTCGTAGTCATAGTTATATTTAGTTAAGTAGTATTTAGTTTAGTAACACCGTGGAGGACGGACGGGTCTTTACCCACTGTATGCCTGATCCACAGCCCGTTGTGTGGCGTTTTATGTAAGACTATAAATACTCTCTACCTCCCAAGGTAGAGAGTTGGAGCTGATAATAATATCTTTCACTTTCTCTCACTAAGTTCCCTAAACCTCTAACTTTCTCTCTCTAGAATTCCACTTATACGCCCACTTGTGTTTATGGTTTGATGTGTATGTGAAATCCAATATCCAACACAAACAATTCGTAACAGAAGCAGAAATTTCTTCTTGTATATCAAAGAACACGTTCAAAGTATAAATCTCAGCAGCATCCTTTTCTAATTTCAACCCAGTACGCATATCCGATTTTTTATACCTAGATTCATGATCATTTTTTCGCTGAGAATACCTCTGAGAATCCATAGCAGAATCAAAATGACTAATAAACTCAACAAGGGTTAAGTTTGCATTAGTCCATCTCCCAAAATGATTCTCGATTCAGACCTCGATGTTGTATGCATCAAACCGAGATAAGTCTTCATCGCGCAAAAAGGTGTGAATCCATCTAGACCTCATATCGTAAATATCGAAGCCACTTATTTTCAGACAGACCAAACTCATCAATGATCGATTTCCATTCTTCCTCAAAAATACTTGCGAAATTGATCATTCCAAACGACAGCACATAATCGTTTCCTAAATTCAGTGTTATTGCAAACTGAAGAACCAAACTGTAAAAAAATGCATCAGAATGATAAAAATAAGTGCATCAAATACTAAATGTTACATTATTACAAAACTTAAAAATTCGAATATACCTTAACCGACAATTTTTGCATGATATGCCACATGCAAAGACGATGGCGCGCGTTAGGGAAAACATCAGCAATGGCTTGTTTCATAGACGGGTCCTGGTCAAATATAACAACTTCTTGATCATTAAAAACGCCTTTTTAAAAGCCCGTTAAAAGCCACTTATAGGACGCTATTGTTTCATCAGCAAGCAACCCAAAGACCAAAAGTAACAGATCGGTTATGATTATCAATCCCAAGAAAAGGCACAAACACCATTCTCGCACTCAATTGATTTTTAGTGCATCAGTTTATTATAAAAAGGTGCACCAATATATACGAAAAGTTGAACAGTAAATAAATCGACAAAAAAGTAAAACTAAGGCATGAAATATACTTGTTCGACCTAAATGTGGCATCAAAGGATATCACGTCTCCAAAATGCCGGTAATTCATCTTGGCACAACTATCAGCCCAAAACAAAGCAGACAAAGAATCTCCTTCACCTTTATAGTAATCGACAAAAAACCCCTCGCAATGCTTCTCAAGGTTCTCTAACTTCTCCACCACCATCTGGGCGTCACAGTCTCCAATAAAGGTACTCACATCCCGTTTAAAATTCTTGCAGTCCACCACAGTTGCACCAATGTTCTCGAACCCTCCGTAAATCTCTTTCATAAGCCTAAACGCTCTAACAGGTCCAACATTGGAATTCGATACTTGCATCAGAAAATGTTGCTTAGAACACCCCATGTCCCTTGAACTCATTAAAAACTGCATGTCTTCTTTTGAAACTAGCGGATGGTTGTGTTCTTCAACAAACACGTACACCTCATACATAACCCCATCGACTTTCCTAACCCTCAACTGAGCTAAACAACCAGTCTTACACGAAGTATTCTTCCTAAACTTTTTCTTAGCAAACGAATCACCAACCAGTGACAAGTCAATTCCCTTGCCCTTATTGTCAATCGCCCCATCAGCACCTTTACCATTCACCCTACCACGCACAGCAACATCAGAATCCGACCTATGTCTATCATACATAGAATCTCTTTTCTTCCCACCTCTATTACAGCTAAAGTACTTAATACTAGGACAATCGCTACCATCTGGGATTGCTCTCATACAAGCTTAATATCAAACCCTCCCATTTTTGAATAATGTCTGTAAAAGTTGTACGCTTGCACCAAGGACACAAACACAGTTCCTTTTGTCGGTTTAAGAGACACATCCACATCAGGAACCCAAACCCTTGACCCATCAATAACCGACGAAACACCAGTAGATCGATCACCAACATTTGAGACATTAACAACCGATGAAGAACTAGATGCACTAACAAGCCTCGAACTAGAATCATCACTCACTGAGCCAGAGCTAGATACACGTGCACCATCAGAACCTAAACTAGAACTACCCCCACACACATAACTACAACTGCTGCTTTCGCCAACATTGTTTGAAGAAGAAATCGTACCTAAACCTTAAGATATGAAAACACAACTATTAGAACATGTTTGCGTAACTAGTACTTATAACCAAATATAAAAAGTGCATATGTATATATTCAGTGAATCTGTACACAAAAAAAGGGGCATCAACAAACTTACTCCACTAAAATTCATATCAATCGCATCAACTTATCACTTCACTTCAAGTTATACATTGTGCATATAAACTTAATCAACTTATCCGTATACAGCTATCTAATCCGTATCACTTCAAGTTATACATTCAATGCATATAAACATACTTAATCCACTAATTCATATCAATCACATACAAGTGCATCTGGATACAAAAATAAAGGTGCATCAACAAACTTGTCAGTCGCATAAACTTATCACTCCACATACAAGTGCATCTGAATACAAAAATAAAGGTGCATATCAACAAACTTAATCCATAATTCGTATACAAGTGAACCAGAATACAAAAACTTAATAAACTAATTCATATAAATCACATACAAATGCATCTGAATACAAAAATAAAGGTGTATCCACAAACTTAATCCACTAATTCGTATACAAGTGCATCTGATACAAAAATAAAAGTGCATCAACAACACTTATCATCAAATATTGCAGCAACAACAACGTTAATATGAACATAAACAAATCTGAAGCATCTGTATCACAATATCAACAACACTTATATCAACTATTGCAGCAACAATAAAATTAATATGAACATGATTGATAAATTAGTGCATCTGTATTATACAACAAATCGATTTAATAAATATATGTATATAAAAAAAATAATAATAATAAATAACACATCATAATACATAACAAACAGCAATTAATAAAAATTAGTGCATTTGTACAAAAAAAATTGGATTAAGCTAACAACACAACTGCTAAAACATAATCATTAACGTATATGTAAAAAATAAAAATAAAATAAAAATAAAAACATAATCATCAGATAACACACACATTAGGTCAATATCAATAAAATCAACATATAACATAATCAGGTATGAAGATTAACATCGAAAGTAAAGGGGAAAACGTGTTACATCACATAATCATACAATTAACGCAAAAAAAATAACGATTATAGTTACGATTAACATACAGTTGATGTCGGAATGTGTCATTGTGATTGACGGAATCAGTGCATGAACGAGCTCTTAAATTTGTGACAGAAAAAAAATGAGTGAATCAAGTTTTCGTTTTATAGAGAGAAAAGGAGAGAATTTTGGAAAGGATAATCTCAAATAATGATTTTGATTTAACATTATATACGGTATTGTAAAAAATTATGGAATTTACCTCCAAAAAAATAAAATGTTGCATTTAGGCCCCTGTAGTTTGGTGAAAAAAAAAGGAGGGGAAGGGGGGATGATCTAACGGTTGAGATCACTTCCCCCACTTTTCTCTTGAGATCAAGTTTTTAAATGATCCCATCTCTCTCTCTCTCTCTCTCTCTCTCTCTCTCTATATATATATATATATATATATATATATATATATATATATATATATATATATATATATATATATATATATATATATATATATATATATATATATTTTTAAAACTTTATAAACCAGTTTTTAATTAAATTATTTAATTTTAAAAAATTATTTTTATTTAATTTAAGTACTTTTATTTAATATAGAATTAAAATTAAATAGTTTATATTTATAATTAAATACTTTAATTTAAAATTAAATACATTTATAGAATTAAAAAAAATATTTAATGTGGAAGAGTAAAAGTTTTCCGCCATTATTTTTCCCGCCATTATTTTTCCTGCAAAGTTTTCCTTATATATCCCAACAAAATATAAATAACCCAATCGTCAATTCTCACAAAACACACGTAACAATATAATGGCTGATTACACGCCGGAAAAAGAGTGGTCACTGGTTTTATCGTCGATATATCTCTTTACTCGAGTTCTTGATACGTATGGGTCAGAAATTTATGATGAATATGGTTCTTATAAGAACATAGACCGGTTGATGAGAGACCGCATTTTGGAATGGTTAAGGAAAGAGCCATTCTACAGGGTGTATTTGGACTGTGAAGCTAATGGTGTTGGAGGAGAAAACACGTTGCAAGCTGAAGCAATGTTTGAGCTGTTCGTCAAGCAAAGGAAGGAAAAAGATGAAGCTGAAAAAAGCCCGTTCGATTACACATTTGATGATGCGGGAAATAGGGTAACAAATCTTGAAGCATTGTGTGGAAAACTAGAAGGGGGTGTTGAATAGTTTTGCCGATTTTAAGTTAGTTTAAAACACTTTAGATTCGTTAATATGTGAGATCTTATGGATGTAGAGAAAGTATAGATCTAATGATAAAGCAAGTAAATAAAGTAAAGCAAGTGGATAGAAATGACACAACCGATTTATAGTGGTTCGGCTACAAGGACACCTTCCTTGCCCTACTCCACTCCCCGAGTCACCTACTCGAGAGTTCAAGCACTATGTCAACAAACTCCTTCACTTGGCGGAGAAGCCTTCACAACGTTGCTTACACCTTTTTCCGGTACGAAGCTAAATACCGAGTTCGTAACACGGTGGACCAAACCAACACGACTATTACACAACAAATATGTGAAATATCAAATACAAGATCTTCGCTACAGAAATTTTGTAGAGTGACAAATCAATCAAGGACCCCTTGCTTGGATGACTTGTAGAATGCTCGTGATCTCGCCTTAGAGAAGGACCTATATGAGAATCACAATAGAAAGAAAGAAGAACAACTCTCTAGATCAAGTGATATATATGTTAGAAGAGAATGAGAGTGTTTGAGAGATTTAGTAAGAAGAGTGGTGAGTTAGAATGAAGAAATGGCTCTCTATTTATAGGAAATTTCTTCCACTGTTCCCCGGATCCCACGGATCCCTCCCACTTGGGATCCGTCTAGTGTAATCCTAGGGATCCGTGGAACGCTCCTCTTTGCCCATGGGTTTTTTTGGTTATGGGTTGGTCCATGGGTTTTCCTTAGATTCAATGTATCTAAAGTATACATTGTATCTAGCCAACTTGGGTATGGGTTATGATCCATGGGTTGTGGTATTTACCCATCCTAATAAACTATTACAACAAATGATTAATTACAACATTTTTGTATTAAATGGCTATATGTAAATGCTTTACAAAAAATAACATGTATCCTTATAATTGTACTTAAGATAACATTATATTTGTTATCAACAAAACACAAAGAGATCGCAAAATATTAATAAACGTTTTTACGGTTTATTTGTATTAACAATCTCCCCCTTTTTGTTGATGACAAAACATAATGTTATGATGAGTAAAACTTAAGAATAGATGTATGTTTTGAAAGCCCTAAGTTTTACTTCTTCTCCCCCTTTTTGTCGAAACAAAAAGGTAACCCTTCGAAGAAATAAAAGTGTGCAAAAATTAGTCCACGTATCGCTTACTCCCCCTTGACGGTAGCTCCCCCTAGTTTGGGGCGTCAAGTGAAGAAAAAATAAAAAAAAAAATTCTACAAAGAGAAAGGTTAGTAACATGCTTATGTAATCTTGTGATTGACTAGAATCAAGATTGGGAGCCAAGGTATGTAAACAAGGCCTTGTAATAAAACAACAAAGTGTAGTGGTTTTTATGCCACCTACAAGCATGTAAAAATAAGAACAAGACTTGTTCTTGAAAATGACTTCAAAAGAAAAAGTACTAAAAATAGAAAATAGTAGTAATGATTCCTTCCATACTTGCATAAGGTTATGGATGGAGGTTTGGATAAGTAATGGTATTGATGCGATCAAGGATGAGGTTGAGTATGAATCGCATTTCTTCCCTAACTTCTATTGCAATTTCCTTAGTGGATTGGCAATGTTCACAATGTAAGTGATGTGGGTAATGAGTACGGAAATCGTCTGGGTTGTTTTGATTTGTGAGTTGCGGAAGTTGTGGTGGAAAAATAAGAAAATACGGATCAAATTCCGGAATGATTGGAAGTGGTGGTGGAAAAGAACCTAGATGTTCTTGTAGTTTAATGGGAGCTAAAGTTGGTCATGTTTCAAGATCATTGAATATTGTGTTTGGAGAAGTTGGAGGTGTCAAAAAGGCTATTTCTTTTTGCTTTGGTTGTTGAGATCTTGTTGGAGTCTTAAGGAGTTTCAAAAGAGTGATTTTAGGTGGTGAGTGATTTGGTGATGAAGTTTGTGTACTCGTTGGTGATGAAGGAGGTGTTATAATGGAATCATCTTGTGGTGAGTTAGTTGATGGTGATGAGCCATATGATGATGGTTTTCCTAAGCAACAAGATCAGATGTTAATCCGTGCGGATATCCTAGAGTTTGATTTTGGTATTTTAGAAGGTGGAAGTACAAAGGTTTGGGTTTCATGAAGATGATTGTTTGTACTAGGTGATTCATCTAAAGAGTTTGTGAATGACATGGTGTAGTTTGTTTGTGAAGATGAGATGGGTTATGCAAGCATTTTGGGAGTTCTATATATAGAAAAACAAAGCATTGTAATGAATTCTTGACCCAAAATGTGGATTAAAATCTAATGATTAGATATGAATTTAAGGCATGTGATCATGAGAACACAAGCATTAAAGAACATACTCCAAAAAATAAAACAAATGTGGATTTTTCATCCAAAGTAAGAAAAATAGAAGGTAAAAACAGCTTCTGTCTCACGGATCCTTCCCTTGAAGGATCCATCCAGCATAAAGGCTGGGATCCGTGGGTCTGGTGATCCAGGCAGCACAAAATTTTTCTTTTGGAAACATTTTTGCCTAGTGTGTGCCTATATGCAAACTATTTGGAGTTGCGGTTATCTCGACTCCTAAAAAGAAAAGAAAAATAAACTAGAAATGAAAAAGCATACTATTATGTGAGATAACTCGAAAAACACATACTTAGTACTTTGAGTACGTAATTTAGTGTTACCAATGCTCCTAATTCATTGTGGCTTAAATGAATGTACCCGAAAACACATATTGGTTATGTGTCCCCTTTAGCATTCAAAAGACATGAGATGCAATGAAAACGGGTTTTTACATTGTATTAATAATGAAAAAGCAATTTGTCCTAGACGTGAGAAATTGCTTTTGTGAAATTGATACGGGAAGGAGTATCATTTTAGAAAACGTTTTATCCTTTGTAAAGAAGGATGTGTATGTAACTCGTACTTATTTTGAAAGAAAATAAGAAAATTATAAGTGAAAAAAAACTTATTTTGGGTTTTGAAAATTCCCGTATTGTTTGTGATTTGTGCGTGAAATAGAGATCCTAGACTCAGAAATAAGAAGGCTAGTGTTTACATACCTTGTAGAGTCAAAAAGTAAGTTACGACGTTTGTTCCATGAGACCAAGACCAAGACGAAGTAGGTTGAATTGTTCCCACTTCAACGGTTTGGTGAGGACGTCGGCTATGTTGTCTTCGGATGCTACCTTCTCAATAGAGATGTTCCCCTTTTGAACATTGTCTCTTAAGAAGTGATGATGAATCTCTATATGCTTTGTGCGAGAACGTAATACCGGATTTTTGCTTAGATCTATGGCACCCTTGTTGTCACATAGAATGGCTATGTCACTAAGATGAATGTCGTAGTCGACTAACGCTTGTTTCATCCATAGTGCTTGTTGGCATGCTTTGCCCGCGGAGACATATTCGGCTTCGGTTGTTGATATTGCTAGTGCCGTTTGTTTCTTAGAAAACCAAGATGTTAAACAACATCCCATGAAAGTACATACCCCACTTGTACTTTTTCTATCAACGTAATCACCTGCATGGTCAGAATCTGCATATACAATTGCTTCTACTCCTGTGCCCTTAGGATACCATAATCCTAATTGTGTTGTACCCTTAATGTATCTAAATATCCTTTTTACGACTTCTAGGTGTGATGTTTTAGGGTCTTCTTGAAACCTAGCACATAAGCAAACACTAAACATGATATCCGGCCTACTTGCCGTGAGGTAGAGAAGACTACCTATCATGCCACGATATTTAGTATTATCAACGGATTCGCCGTCTTCATCTTTTGTGAGTTTGGTGTCGGATGACATTGGTGTCCTAATTGGTTTCGACTCTTCTAGACCGAATTTCTTTAACATCTCCTTTATGTATTTAGATTGATTAAAGAAGATACCATCTTCTACTTGTTTGATTTGTAGACCAAGAAAGAAACTAAGTTCTCCCATCATACTCATTTCGAACTCGTCATGCATGATTTTAGAGAAATCATCACACATGTCTTGACAAAAGGATCCAAATATAATATCATCTACATATATTTGCACTATGATTATATGTGACTCTCTTTTCTTAGTAAAAAGGGTGTTGTCAACTAACCCCATGGTATAGTTGTGTTTAATTAAAAATGACTTGAGTCTATCATACCAAGCTTTTGGAGCTTGTTTAAGACCATAAAGGGCTTTCTTTAATTTATACACATGTCTAGGTTTTTCAAAATCGATGAAGCCCGGAGGTTGAGCTACATATACTTCTTCATTAATAAAACCATTTAGAAAAACGCTTTTGACATCCATTTGATAAAGCTTTAGATCATTAGCACAAGCATACGCAAGAAGTATTCTTATAGACTCTAATCTAGCCACGGGAGCATAGGTCTCATCAAAGTCTATTCCTTCTTGTTGGTTATACCCTTGGGCAACGAGTCTAGCCTTGTTCCTAGACACTACTCCGTTTGCATCTAATTTATTTTTATAAACCCATTTGGTTCCAATTATGGTTTGATTACTAGGTGGAGGGACAAGTGACCAAACATCATTAGAAACAAATTGATTTAATTCTTCTTGCATAGCCATTACCCAACTCTCATCTTTTATGGCTTCTTGTGTATTCTTAGGTTCTATGGTTGAAACGAAATAAAACAAGCAATTTTGGTTTTGAACTTGAGACCTTAATGTTCTTTCGTTTAGCTTTCCTATGACCTTATCTACGAGGTGATCTTTGGACTCTTTAATGTTTATGACTTCATCATTTAAAGGTTCTTCTTCTTCATTTATCTTTTTCTTTATTACTATAGCTTCACTTTCTACAATCTCGTCATCGACAAGAGGTGGAGAGGGTTTGGGTGGACTTTCATCAAATTTTATATTTAATGACTCTTCTACCTTCATTGTTTCTTTGTTTAATATGACGTAAGCTTTGCTATTTGGAGAGTAACCTAGAAAGATACCTTCGGTTGATTTAGGATCAAATTTTGTAAGGTAATCTTTAGTGTTAAGAATAAAACATTTACTACCAAAGACTCTAAAGTGATCTAACGTAGGCTTTTTGCCTCGGAGTAACTCATATGGAGTTTTACCTAAGATTGGTCTAATTAAGACTCGATTGAGTATGTACGTTGAAGTATCAACGGCATTGCACCAAAACTTTTGTAGGGTTCTATTCTTTCTTTCTACTACCCCATTCGATTGTGGAGTGCGTGGAGCCGAGAAGTTGTGAGTAATACCATTAGCGTCACAAAAAGCTCTGAATTGCACTTCATTATCTAATTCCCTACCATGATCCGTCCTAATAGACACTATAGAACTTCCTAGTTGTCTTTGGATTTTCTTGCTTAATATTTCAAAATAATTAAACGTTTCCGTTTTGTTCTTTAAAAAATTTGTCCATGTATACCTAGAGTAATCATCCATTATGACCAAAGTGTAGTAGTTGCCTCCATAACTTTGGATAGCGGATGGACCAAATAAATCCATATGTAGTAATTCTAGACACTTAGTTGTATACACCATGTTTTTGGCTTTATGACTAGAATGAACTTGTTTTCCTACATTACAAGCATCACTAAAGTGATGTTCATATTTTAACTTAGGTAGATCTCTTACTAGATCTTTGGATGATAGCGATTGAAGAAGTCGCATGTTGGCGTGACCCAATCTTCGATGCCATAAAGTCGAAGTATCATCCATAGAGGTAAGACATAGTTTGTCTTTAGGTTCATTACCGATTTTAATGACATAAACTCCATGTTTCCTAATACCTCTTCCTATGGTTATACCATTTTTTAATATCTTACAACCGGTTTCGGTAAAAAGTACATTGCACTTTTTATCACATATTTGTCCTATACTTAAGAGGTTAAAGTTTAGGTTTTCTACGCGACACACATCGTTAATGGTTAGAGATTTGTTAGAAATCGTACCTTTACCGATGATTTTACTTTTGCTATTTCCAAACACCACATTACCTCCATTGAAGGATTCATATGTGGAGAATAGATCCTTATTTCCGGTCATGTACCTCGTGCACCCGCTATCCTTGACCCATTCATCCGGGTCTAGGTCGACCTTTAAGCACACCTAAAAAAACAATTAACTCAAAAGTTTGGTCCCCATTTGTTCATGGGTCCGTTAGTGTTAAACATTCCATTCATTTTAGACATGTATGGATAAGATGAGTATGCATTCCATGGAGCAAAGTTTTGAAAGGGAAAACCATTTTGCATATTTGGGTTCCATCCCATTTGATGGTTACTTCTCGGGTAAACATTATTAGGTCTCCTAGATGGATTAGGTTTTGAGAAAGATGGGGCTTTGTTTCTTGCAAAAGTAGGATTATATTTTGGAGGTGGTTGTCTAGTGGTGACATGAGTTGGTTTCTTCCTATTAACGATAACAAACTCAGTTCTAGATGAAGAAACTACGTTATTACCACTGTTTGCTACAGCAGACCCACGGATCCCTGGCTTAACACTAGCTGGTTCCCTTTTGATGGGATCCGTGGGATCCGCCACAACAGTGGCTGGTTTTTTTAGTGCCTTAACAAATTGTGTTTCTTTGTTTTCACTAGTTGATGGATCAAGTTGTTGAATACCTAAACCTTTTTGGTTGTTGCCGGTTTTAACACTATCTAATATCATATCTAAAGTGTTCGTACTCATTCTAGCAATTTTAGAATCTAGTTGATCAACTAGTGTTTGAAGTTGAACGCAAAGTTCACATTCACCACTTGCTATTTTACCCTTTTCTAAACGTTTTAGTTTTGCTTTTAATTCTATTACTTCTTTATCTAAACTTTGTTTTTGTCTTTTTAAAAGCTTGTTTTTGTTAATTAGTTTTAAGCTAATATTGCATAATTTGTCATATTCATTATGCAATGAGTCGTTATCAAGTGATGAGCTACTATAGTATTCGTGACATACCTCGTCATTTGCCATGAGACAAATTTCTTCGTCCTCCTCGTCGCTCATTCCCCACGTGCCGCTCACGAACGCCTTTTGATCATCCTGTTTGGGACACTTACTAATAAAGTGGTTTGGGTCCCCACATTTAAAACAAGTACGATCATCTTTTGGCTTCTCGTCCTCTTTGCTTTTCCGAAAGCCTTTCTTATCGTCATACGGTTGTTTGACGTATCTTCCCTTCCTTCTAAAGAACTTTTTAAAGTCCCTTACGCCATAGCGTACTCCTCGTCGTCACTACTCGAAGAGCAGTTCTCTTCATCGCTTGAAGCCTTTTTGGCTTTAAGGGCAAGAGATTTGTGTTTCTCTTTCACCTTTGAGGCTTCGGAGTCTTTAGCAAGGACAAGCTCGTAGACTTTTAAGTTGCTTATGAGTTCATCAAGGGTGAGGATTGTCAAATCTTTTGACTCTTCGATCGTCGTCACCTTGGATCTCCACTTTGATGGAAGTGCCCTTAGATATCTCCTAACATGGTTACGGCTAGAAAAAGATTCATCAAGTACTTGTAAAGATGTAATAATAGTATTAAAGTTAGAAAATGAATGATCTATAGTTTCCTCATCCGATATTGAAAATTGTTCATATTGTTGAACAAATAAATCAATTCGAAATAATTTCTATGCTTAAAACCTTGATGAGTTACAACTAAAGAATTCCAAATTTCTTTAGAGGTTTTAAGCATAGAAATTCTTTCGAATTCCTTTTTGGGTAAAGCATTATACAAAACCATTTTAGCTTCACTATTTTTAGAAAGCTTTTTCTTCATTTCATCATTTAGTTTATCATGAGGTATGTTAACTAAATTTCCTTTATCATCTTTTGAGGTAGCCTCAAAATCGCCTTCAACAATAATGTACCAAAGATCAATATCTTTAGACTTCACATATGTTTCGAATCTATTTTTCCAATATATAAAACCATTAGTTTCAAATAGTGGTGGCCTTTGCATAGATTGCCCTTCCTTGTAATTTTCAGAACCCATAGTGATCGAAAAGTTTTTAAAATACGGTTTACTTTAAAACTTTTATAAACTTAGCTCTTGATGCCAATTGTGGAAAACTAGAAGGGGGGGTTGAATAGTTTTGCCGATTTTAAGTTAGTTTCAAAAACTTTAGATTCATTAATATGTGAGATCTTATGGATGTAGAGAAAGTATAGATCTAATGATAAATCAAGTAAATAAAGTAAAGCAAAGGGATAGAAATGACACAACCGATTTATAGTGGTTCGGCTACAAGGACACCTTCCTTGCCCTACTCCACTCCCCGAGTCACCTACTCGAGAGTTCAAGCACTATGTCAACAAACTCCTTCACTTGGCGGAGAAGCCTTCACAACGTTGCTTACACCTTTTTCCGGTACGAAGCTAAATACCGAGTCCGTAACACGGTGGACCAAACCAACACGACTATTACACAACAAATATGTGAAATATCAAATACAAGATCTTCGCTACAGAAATCTTGCGGAGTGACAAATCAATCAAGGACCCCTTGCTTGGATGACTTGTAGAATGCTCGTGATCTCGCCTTAGAGAATGACCTATATGAGAATCACAATAGAAAGAAAGAAGAAAAACTCTCTAGATCAAGTGATCTATATGTTAGAAGAGAATGAGAGTGTTTGAGAGATTTAGTAAGAAGATGGGTGAGTTAGAATGAAGAAATGGCTCTCTATTTATAGGCAATTTCTTTCACTGTTCCCCGGATCCCACGGATCCCTCCCACTTGGGATCCGTCTAGTGTAATCCTAGGGATCCGTGGGACGCTCCTCTTTGCCCATGGGTTTTTTAGTTATGGGTCATGGGTTATGGGTTGGTCCATGGGTTTTCCTTAGATTCAATGTATCTAAAGTATACATTGTATCTAGCCATCTTGGGTATGGGTTATGATCCATGGGTTATGGTCCATAGGTTGTGGTTTTTACCCATCCTAATAAACTATTACAACAAATGATTAATTACAACATTTTTGTATTAAATGGCTATGTGTAAATGTTTTACAAAAATAACATGTATCCTTATAATTGTACTTAAGATAACATTATATTTTTTATCAACAAAACACAAAGAGATCGCAAAATATTAATAAACGTTTTTACGGTTTATTTGTATTAACACATTGTTTGAACAGTTCGTCAAGCAAAGGAAGGGAAAAGATGGTGCAGGTTCTAGCAGAGCGGGAAGTAGCAGGGGAAAAAATTGAATGGGCGATGTTTGTTATGGTCTATGTCGTGCGTATCATATCGTTTGAGTTGTTTCGTTTGCTTGCCGAGTTGTTTCGTTTGATCTATTTCGTTTTGTTGTCAAGTTGTTTCTTTATTCATGTGTAATTTAGTATTGGAAAAGGGGTGTTTGGAAACCATAATCTTGTTAACTTAGAACATGGTCAAATTGAAAGGTACATAGTAATAAGTGATACGTATACCAATAGTACCTATACTTGGTCGTTTAACATGATACGTATACCATAATCTGGTATTGGAATTAGTATTGGAAAAGGGGTGTTTGGACACCATAATCTGGTTAACTAAGAACATGGCCAGCTTTACAAATCCAGCATGTGCTTTGATTTATAAAAATACTTGACAAATACATACTACAAGAACAACAACAACATCAACAACAACAACTACAAGAACAACAACTACTACTACTACTACATACGAAGATTTTCCATGTCACCTAACAACTCACGAAGTAATGCATCCGACTGACATGCGTGGTCGTCAGGAATCCTTGCCATTTCAAGTCTTGCCTCCAGCAACCTTACTCTTGTCTCTAGTACGTGTTTTTGTGATTCCAGCAAGTTTATCCTAAGATTTTTTCATGGCAGCTCGAGCACTCTGTTGGTGCAGATCCAGAACCTTGAGAAGAGATTGTTCTTAAGTACTCGTCAAATTGATCCTTCCACATAAAATATCCGCACCCATTATCTTCTTTTCTGGGCTCTTACATAATAAGAAAATTATAAGAGATTACAACCCAATTATTTGTATGTTTACATAAATAAGAAATGTATGATTGTTCACCTTTGACAGGGGACATGCATAATATTGCCGTCTAGATGAATATTCTCTATGTGATGTTCTTAATCTTATATTTCCTGCTCCACAACAACACATAAAAGGATTAAATGGCTCCATCTCAGGCTTTGAAATTTGTGTAAAGATAAGAGGTTGTGAGGTTGAGTGGTTTTGAGGATAAGATCTGGTAGCTTTTGGTGGGATAAGATCTCGAGTTTTCTTTATGTGATATATAGAGCAGATCTGGTAGATTTTGGTGGGAAGTTTTGGCGCCAGTATTTTTGGAGGGAAGTTTTGGCGCCATTATTTTGGTTGGATGTTTTGATGAGATAAAGAGTTATAGACTAACCAGTTTTGATGATATCACCTCGACTTGTTAGTATAACGATATCATCTTGACTCGTTCGTTTAACAGTTCATGTATCACGATACTATCTCATTTAACATTGTCATGTATAACGATATCACCTCGACTCGTTCGTTTAACATCATGTATAACGATATCATCTCGACTCGTTCGTTTAACATGTCATGTATAAAGATATCACCTAGACTCGTTAGTGTTACATATCATGTATAACGATGTCATTTAGAATCATTCGTCTAACATCTCATGTATAACGATATCATCTTGACTCGTTCGTTTAACATTTCATGTATCACGATACTATCTCGTTTAACATTGTCATGTATAACGATATCACCTCGACTCGTTCGTTTAACATCATGTATAACGATATCATCTCAACTCGTTCGTTTAACATATCATGTATAACGATATCATCTAGACTCGTTAGTGTTACATATCATGTATCACGATACTATCTCGATTCATCCGTTTTAACATGTCATGTATAACGACTTCATCGTGACTCGTTCGTTTAACATTTCATCCGTTTTAATTTATATAAACAATTTATAATTAATTTTAAATCATTTTCAATCAATTTAAATATTTTATAACTAATTTAAATTATTTAAATTTCTTATAACTAATTTATTTAAATTTTTTATAACTAATTTAAATTATTTTTAATTTATTTAAACTTTTTATAACTAATTTAATTAATTTTTAAATTATTTAAAATTTTTATAACAAATTTAATTTATTTAGTATTAATTAAATATTCTAAACACATTTTAATAGGGGTGAGCATGGGGCGGGGTGGGGCGGTTTTATGGTAAAACCAAAAACCGAACCATATATTTCGGTTTTTGAAAACTACAAACCATTTGGTGTCGGTTTTTTCGGTTTCGGTTTTTCGGTTTTTGACATTGAATCGGTTCGGTTTCGGTTTTTATTCGGTTTTTTCTTACTAGAAAACAAGTTATTTTTAATCTTATATAGTGTTTACGATTACTAGATTTCAAGCAAAAATATTTAAACAAATACCAATAATTGCATAATATCCAACAATCCAAAGCTTCGAAAAAACGTACAAAACAACCAAACATGAATCTAAAATATAAAATGCATGTCTTTGCGGCTTTGCACTTTTACGCTCGCAAAAACATTCAAATAACACTATTGCTCGAAAACAAAGATATAATATAT
This sequence comes from Chrysanthemum makinoi, assembly GCA_910596185.1. NCBI lineage: Eukaryota > Viridiplantae > Streptophyta > Magnoliopsida > Asterales > Asteraceae > Chrysanthemum > Chrysanthemum makinoi. The sequence continues at coordinate 205,035,320 of OU343219.1, forward strand.
ATTAATACAACATATTTGAATGTATTAATAATAAACAACACTATTACTTTTTTTTCTCTAATAGATAAAGTTGCATGTATACTCAAATCTTTAAAATTAAATAGCATAGCTCTTATATAGATAAATATAAAACATAAATAAAGGTGGGGCGGGGCGGTTTTCTCGATTCGGTTTTTCTTATGAAACCAAAAACCGCCCCAAACATTCGGTTTTTAGAAATTTCAAAACCACCACCACCGGTTTGTCAAATGGGGCGGCTTTTTCGGTTTTTTCGGTTTCAATTCGGTTTTTCGGTTTTTATGCTCACCCCTACATTTTAATATACATAAGATAAAGAAAACAAAAAAAAACAAAAAGGGACGACATATGTCGTACCCTTTGTTTCACCAAAATTTTCCCCGGAAAATTAAACAACCTGCCAAATATTTCGCAAAAAAAAAACAAAAAGGTACGACTTTGTCATCCCTTTTTGTGTCGTCCCCTTTTTATATCAATAATTGACACAGATCTCTATCTTCTTCTCTTTCAACACTTAACAAAAAATCACCCAAAAAACTGCTCGTATAAACATTAAAAAAATCCATAAAAATCCCAAAAAACGCTATTTTCTTCAATTCGACACCACCACAACACTACTATCACTCGTAACCATCAATTACACACGCACCACTGTGCACAATTTGTATAATTTTTGTTATTTTGTTTTATTTAAAGGTATTTTTTTTGTTAAAATTTTGTTTGTTAATTTAATTTCTTTAATAATGGTTTGTTTAACTATGGTTTTATGTTGTGTTTATGTTGGTTAGATGGTCCACCGCAGCAGCTCACCACCGTGAACCACCGCCGCAGCTCCACCACCAACAACCGCAGCAGCCGCAGCTCCACCACCACCACCTTTTGTGTTGGTTAGTGACTATTTTTTTATTTTGTTAATGTGTTTTGGTACGACAATGTCGTCGTAAAAAGTTTTTATTAATTAATTTGGTACGACAATGTGTTTTGGGACGACAATAGTTTGTTTAACTATGGTTTTATGTGTAGTGTTTGGGACAGCCGGGACCGTCGGGGTCAACCGGGACAGCCGTGTCAGGCCGGGTCGAGCGACCACCTCTTTTTCTCTCTCTCTTTTCTTCACTTCCTGTATTTCAGCCGCGAAATATGTATATATATATACTTTTATTACTTTGTCGATAATGTATATACTTTTATTACTTTGTCGATAATGAAAATGATATGTGATATCGGAAAAAATGTCATGTGATATGTTATTAATTGTTACTTATAATACTTAAAGTGACCGTGTTAAAATGAAAATGATATGTGATATCGGAAAAAATGTCATGTGATATGTTATTAATTGTTACTTATAATACTTAAAGTGACCGTGTTAAAATGAAAATGATATGTGATATCGGAAAAAATGTCATGTGATATGTTATTAATTGTCGATAATGAAAATGATACTTTGGTTAGTAATATTGTGATTGTTAAACTTGTGTTACTGTTTTTAGGATTTTAGTGATTAATTTTGGAAATTCCCCGTCCGAAATTAATCATCCTATAGAAAACCCGTCCGAAATTAATTTATTATAAATTAATTTCGGAAAGTCCCCTGTTTGGGACTGCTTTTTGAATGTTTTGTCTCATTTAGGATATGGATGCGTATAACTGTTTTACTATTTGAGGGAAATTCGACAGTATTTCCCTTTCACTCCTATGAATATGTTTTTAATGCACATATTTGGGGAGTTGAGGGGAAATGCTGCCGAATTTTTTTCAAATAGTAAATTAGTTATACGCATTCATATATGAGACGACACATTCAAAGAGTGGGTTATGATTGCCTTCCATAGTTGCACTAGGTAAACGTAAACAGCTCATAATTACACCTTTTCATGTTTGAATGTGTTTATTTGCATATGTATGTATATATATAAATTCATTTTTTTGAATATGTTTTTTTTACAACGCAGTCATGACAATTGATAAGAGTTGGACCACTGTATCCAACCGTAATTCCCCAGAATTTTTAGATGGTCTTTTTGCATTCATCGCGCATTGTGAGCCATTGGTAAACCCCATCTCAAAAATGATTCATTGCCCATGTGTTCGTTGTGGTAACGCTCCAACTAAATTGGGTACGCTCAAAACTCTTGAGTCACACATATCTAAATACGGGTTTGACACACTTTATACCCCTTGGAAATATCACGGTGAACCACTTCCTCCACCCGTAGTACACAACACACCACAACCACCTTCACCTGAACACATGGACATGGATGCATTCTTCCAAGATATTTCTGCTGATAATGTCCCAACTCCACCATCTCAAACAACAGTTTCTCAACCAGATCAAACAACAGGTCCTCAACCAGCTCAAACCAATGATCCTAGCATTACTAACAAGTACGAAGAGTTACTTGCTAGGTCCACCCAAAAGTTGTACCCAGGTTGTGATATGACTACATTGGGCTTTACGTCAGAGCTTTCGCACATCAAGGTCTTACATAAAATAACTGATGTCGGGTTTAACAAGATTCTAGCTCTTTTGCAAAAGGCATGTCCCCCTAGTAAAGGATTCAATTTCCCACCGTCATACTATGAAATCAAGAAGACATACAAAGATATCGGGTTAGGATACGAATCGATCCATGCTTGTATAAATGATTGTTTTTTATTTTGGGGATCAGATGAGAACAAAAGTCTCAATAATTGTCCAATCTGCAACGAGAGTAGATGGAAAAACCAAAAGACAAAGGGGAAGAAAGTTGCCAACAAGGTGTTGCATTACTTTCCGTTAAAACCTAGACTACAACGTATGTTCAACACAAAAGACATCGCAAAGTGGATGACTTGGCATGCTACTGGACAGTCTAAGGAAAACGGTAAGATGAATCACCCGTGTGATGGTCAAGCATGGAAAAATTTTGACATAATGAAACCTGAGTTTTCTCGTGACCCTAGAAACGTCCGATTAGGGTTGGCTGCTGATGGTTTCAATCCGTTTGGCAACATGAGTCAAAGTTACAGCATGTGGCCGGTGATATTGACAACATACAACACACCCCCTTGGATGTGTATGAAAGAGACTTCTTTAATGTTGACGATGTTAATTCCTGGCCCTAAATCAGCTGCAAAGGACATTGATGTTTTCTTGCAGCCTTTGATCAAAGAACTCAAAGAGTTATGGATAGGAGAGTGGACTTTAGACGCTGCTACGGGTACTCATTTCAAAATGAAAGCGGCGGTTTTATGGACTATCAATGACTTTCCAGCTCGAAGTAGTTTGTCTGGGTGGATTGGACAAGGCTACTATGCATGCCCCACATGTAATCAGGACACTCCATCGCTTCCTGTGAAGCATAAAATCGCTTATGTTGGGTATAGAAGATTCTTACGCGTAAGGCATCCACTGAGGAATAAACATAAGGAATTCCAGGGTAAACCTGAAAAGAACCATCCTCCTAGAAGCTTTACCCATGAGGAAATCATGATTCAAATTAGTAAAGTCTTTAAACGTGTCTCAGGGAAGCATCCAGATACTTTAAAAAATAACCCTAAACCTAATCGAGAAATGGAATTGAATTGGAGTAAGCGTTCTATCTTCTACGAACTGGAGTATTGGCCAGTTCTTCTACTAAAACACAATCTCGATGTCATGCACATCAAAAAGAACGTGCTTGAGAGTGTGCTGAATACCTTGTTAATGAACGACAAATCCAAAGACACGCTAAAGGCAAGGCAAGACTTGAAAACTTTGGGAGTTCGAAAGGAGTTGTGGCTCGTTGATAATGGAAATGAAAAGTTCGATAAGCCTCATCCAACGTACTCTTTCACACCAGAAAACAGAAAACTATTTTGTAAATTCATCAAAGGAGTTAGACTACCTGATGGGTTTGGATCCAACTTCAAGAAAAAAGTGACCGCTGATGATAACAACATAACGGGCCTAAAATCTCATGACTGTCATATAATGATGCAGTGGTTACTTCCTTATGGAGTTCAGCGATACTTACCTAAAGACATTTCAACCCCATTAATCGAGCTCTGCTTATTCTTTAAGCAGATTTGTGCTCGAAATTTGATGCAGCAGGACATGGAGAAAGCTAAAAAGCAAATGATCGAGGTTATGATTAATTTAGAGCAAATATTTCCTCCTGCTTTTTTTGACATAATGATTCATTTGGTTATACATTTACCCGAAGAGGCTATTCTAGGTGGCCCTGTTTACTACATGTGGATGTATCCATTTGAAAGATACATGAAAAAACTAAAAACGAAGGTTCTATAGCAGAGGGTTATGTTGCAGAAGAAGCATTAACTTTCTGTTCGCGTTATCTTAAGGATGTCGAGACGAGATTTAATCGTCTTGACAGAAATGATGACGGTTTGCCTGAACAACCAAATAAATTCCAGGTGTTCCAGTCCGTAGGCAAACCGGTGGGTAGAGAACGCCCGACTCGGTTGAATACAGATGTTATGCAGGCAGTTGTATGGTTTATACTTAACAACAGTCCTGAAATAGACGCAGACATCCTGGCGTACAAAGAGTATGTTTCTTCTTTTTTATATTTTGAAGAACCCTTTTTTCTCTTAAGTTATTTGTTTCCGATGACTTATTCATTACCTTTGTGTAGTGAATTTCCTAACAATACCGTGGAAACAAGTTTTCCTCCTTGGTTCAATCACAAGGTAAACGCATTAGATATATTACCTTGTAGTCTAGAGTTATTGCTCATCTAAATCTGTTTGTATCTCTTTCGTAGATTCGTGAAAAGAGCGTGGCAAAAGACCCAAGTTGTAGTCCCGAGTTACTCTCTTTGGCATGTGGACCTTCATCTAGTGCAAGTACATACCCCGCATGCATAGTGAACGATGTGAAATTCTTGGTGCATCAGCGCGATAAACTTCATACCACTCAAAGCAGTGGAGTTTCAACACCCGGGCCTGATGGAGCTATATATTATGGTCAACTGGAAGAAATTCTAGAGCTCACTTATATGGGCAACCGTAAGGTTGTGTTGTTCCGATGTATATGGTTCGACACCCGTAACCCTACTAACCCTACGCCACGCTCCAGACGTTCTTACATTGAACATGGCATACATCATATTTTGACTGAACGAGATGCTTATAGAAATCAACAATACATTCTTGCGACACAAGCAACACAAGTCTTCTACCTTGAAGACCCTGCTAGACGACCACCTCATTGGAAGGTAGTCGAAGATGTTCATCATCGGAAGATCTAGCATCGGGATGTGGTAGATTCTGATCAGGATGTTAGACATGGCAGCAATTCATCTGATGTTGCATTGTCTATTGGTTTGACTGGTTTTGAGTATGAGAATTTGAGTGGAAATGATGAATCAGCAGAAGTGGACGCCCCACCAGATGTTGCTGAAGAAGATGCTGATTTTATTACTAATGAAGATAACGTCGTTGCTCATGTCCTTGATGATGATGATGTTGACGTGTCTGATGATGATGAAGTGAACCCCACTATTGTTGTTGAAGAAGTTTTATCTAGTGATGATTCTGATTATGACAATTAATTGTTCTTGAATTGTAATTTGATTATGACAATTATTTTTTTTAAATTGTAATTTGAATGAAATTGTTACTATATGTTTATATGAATGTGTATATTTATATGAATGTGTATATTAGTATTAATTGGTCCACGAAATTATGTGTTCTTGTACTAGTACTTTTACAGATGGCGTGTGTACAGCCTAGATCACACGGCGGGGATGCTGGCGGTGATCCACCAAGACGGCCCTCATTTACTATGCCGGGCTATTGCGCAGGTAACAAATTGTGAATTTTTTTTTATTATTTTATTTTTTATTTTTATATAATTTTTATTGATAAAACTGAACTTTTTTTACATGTATTTTCACAACTCAATAACTTATATTTGTAGGTTCAATGATCATTGGTGAGACGGCAAATCGGGCCTTAAGGAAGGCTTTTAGGGAGAATAACGGACAGCCTTTGCCTATAAGCTTTGATTCCGATGATCAAGGCACATTCTCACCGGTAGGCACTTATGCAGCGCAGTTAAATAGTCTTATTGGGGAACAAGTGAGGCCACTTCCCCTTGATTGCGATTGGGAAGAAATTCCTGATTCTTATAAGGCGCATATAATGCCGGCACTACAGGTTATATTTATTGTTTATTTTATTTCTATTCTTATTGTTATTGACCGTTTAGATATGCTTGTTATATTTAAATTGTGTGTTTGTTTAAATGCGTATACTTTTTTGCAGACCTATTTCAACCTGGCGCCTTGGTTGAATAATGAGAACAGATTCCAGGTTGGAGATAATCTTTATACGGTGGGGGAAAGGGTAGGACTTGGGCTATGGTTAGAGCAGAGGATGCTATACCGAAAATACAAACACAGGCTCAAGTCTAAATACTTTGATATCCACGAGACGCCCGCGGCGGCAAAGGCACATCCGCCACCCCCGAAAGCCTGGCTGAACAGAACCCAAGAGGAATGGGAGATGTTGGTTGACTGGTGGTGCGACCCGAAACGGATGGCAAGATCGGCCAAAAATGCAGAAAATCGATCTAAAAACAAGATTTTAACTCACCAAGGTCGACAGTAGTTCGTTCAAGGACGAAACCATCATGTAAGACTTTATAATTTTTGTGATTTTTAAAGGTTTTTATATTGTTTATATTTACCTTGTTATCAATTTATTTTATATTGTATGTATAGAGGGTCAACAATAACAATCAAAATGAAGAGCTGATTGAAACTTGGAGGAAGGGCCATTCAAAAAAAGATGGCACATTTAAGACCAGAGAGAACGAGACGGCTTACGTAAGTAATTTATCTCTTAACATGCGTCATTATATTAAGTTACTTCTCATTTATTATTTTTTTCCTAACTTACTTTTTTTTTTTTTTTTTTGAAATGAGGGCCCTTCAAGAGCAAGTCAGAGCCGGTGTCATCCCGTACACGAGCAGCATAGAAATATTGCAGCGTATAGTTCCGAGTGACAACCGCCAGAACATGGCAGGCAGGGGCAGGAGGTTACATGGTGGTGGCTCAACCTCTCGCAGGTTCACACGTGGGCATGTTGCTCAAGATTACGTTACTAGGGAGCATATGACAGAGGCGATGAGGGAAACCAAGGCTGCGCAAGAACGGGCTCGTCAGGCTGAGGAAGACGCTCACGCGGCTAGGGAACAGGCTGCCGCGGCCCAAGCCGCAATTAGGACATTCGGATCTTACCTTCAGCAGCTTTTCACCCACTACAACTCACAAGGTAACCCATTTCCTGTTCCCTTTCCCCCGGTACCCATTCCTGGCCCTTTTCCCCCTCCCGGCCCTGTTGGTTTCCAACCTCCCATTCCCGGCCCTTATGGTTTCCAAGCTCCCATTTTCGACCCCAATAATGCATTTTCCGGTTGTTATCGCCCCACTTTTCCCAACTCTATCACGTGCCCGGGTTCTAGTTCGAACTATGCAATGCCGCCACCAGACCTTAACCATTACAACTCACAAAATAATCCTCATTTGCGCCAAAATGATCATGTTGATAATAATGATTTGGATAATAATGATGATAATAGTGAGGATAATAATGAGGCGGGCGACGAGTTGGGTGACGAGTTCTTTGAGGAGTAGGCGGGAAGTTAGTTTGTGAATTTTAGACTTATTAATATTATGGAATAGTATTGAATTTGTCGAATGTTATCGTGGATTTATGTTAACTTTATAACTTTGAGACATGTTAGCTTTATAAGCTTGTGACTTGTTAGTTTGAGACATGTTATTTAGGAAATTTGCGCCTTGTATAGTTTAAGAGTAGTTTACTTTGTATCGTATTTGTTGAATGGTATCGTGGAATTGTGGAATATTATTCGATCCGTTTAGTAATTTGGTATTGTATCATATTGTCGAATTGGTATTGTGGATTGTGATTGATTACAGGTTGTATTTGTTTTGGTAGATTTTTTCCAGAAAAAATCTGGAAAAACTGCATTTGCTGCATTTTTTTTGCCCACCCAGAAAAATTAGGGACGACATTGTCGTCCCTAATATACATCATACGTGTCGTGCCATTCTGCACCACAAGGCCACGTGTATCATCCCATTTTGTATCCATTGCCACGTGTAATTACAGTTTGGCACGACACTGTCGTGCCTTTCTGTATTTAAAATTTCGTATTATCATTATTTTAAAACGATAAAAAAAAAAAAAAAAGTGGTACAACATTGTCGTACCATTTTGCAAAAATGTGTCGTGCCAAAGATTATTTTCAGGTTGAATTCCATTTGGCCCCACACTTTTGTCGTGCCAAAGATTCAAGGAGAATGTCGTGCCAAATTTTTTTAGGTCAACAAAAAATGGTCTACCAAAAAGGCACGACATGTCGTGCCTTTTTTACTTTGGGTCAACATTCTTTGCAGTTTTGGCACGAGAATGTAGTGCCAAATGTTACATTTTTTTGTAGTGTGTACTCTTCTTCAACAAACCAAACAATCAATCAAAAAAGGAAAATGACTTAAGAAGAAGAGTGAGGAGTCAAGGGTAGATTGGTATAGTATCCCGGGAAGTGATATCCAAGTTGTTCGTGACTGTGATTGTCATAGGAAATGAGTGAGTGAGTGACGAGAGAATGAGTGAGTGATGCGTGTGTTTTGTGAGTTGTGAGGGTGAGAAGTGGCTAAGTGTTGGTGCTTAAATAGCCAAAACCATGTATGGCTTCCAAATTATTTTATTTGCAACTTCCTAGGGTTCAAGAAAAAGGAGGAAAAGAAGGAGATGGATCAACAAGCATGCTCTATTTCAGCATAAGAAGGGGCACGTTTTGATTAGACGAGGCATGCACAAAAGTGGGAGATACATTACATTATGGTTAACAAGGTCAAAGCTTGGTCAAGGGAGGGTTTAAACAATATTTAAATGATGTAGGGTGGCTTAGAGGAGACTTTGTGTCTTGTGTCCTCATTGTTGAGTCTAACACGCAAGAAGAGAAAAAAAATTACAAAGGTTGTGTTGGCGAGTGTGTACGAGCACACAAAAAAGAAAAAAAAAAAAAAAAAAGTATTAAAACTAAGGTTTGTATTTAACATAAGTAAAATGGGCTAGACAACATTTAGGTTAAGTGGTGTTGGGCTAGGAAGGGTCGAGCCCAAGAGAAAGATGGGGCGTTTTGGGTCACGAGTCCATCAAGGGACTAAAACGAAGTCCGGTTGGCGTTGGGTTGGGTATCCGACCCAATGGCCTAACATAAATAAATAAAATTTTATTTTTAAGTTAAAACATTTATATTTGGTTGTAAAATAAATATTGGGTACTTGGTGCATGTTTTTGTTTGAGTCGGGATATCTTGAGTCTGACTTGCGAATTCGTAAAATGTTTCGTGTTATATGAATACTAGGTCAAATGAGAATGTGTCGAAATTTATTCCACTATAAAGAAAAAGATAACCCGTATCGTTGAGTACAGTTTACATTGATAAATCATTTGAATAATTTTCCGGGGTCTTACATGAGGAACATACAAAAACTGTCCACCGTATTAACTTATAACTAACGTAGGGCTTGAGTCCTTTGATTTTTCAAAATCGCACCGATTGTCATAGCTAGGCATTTTGTACCAAAGTAGTTGCTTTGAGATATGTTGGCGTATGTGACCGGACGACACGTGCTTGATCGAACAGTAGTCCACGTGTCCGGAGGAACAAGAGACGGATGCCGAAACACAAAAGACTCCTCCTTTTATCTAGAACTTCCTTTTAACCACTAGACAATGTCTTGAACCATGCATGAGCCGCCGATCCCGGATTTCATGGGATCGTGTTCCCAACGTGATTTGACACCTACCATATAGACTAGGTATAGACCGGGGTGTTCGTTCTCGAGACAAGATAGGTAACGAGGTTGGGGTAGTATAAATACCCCCACCTCATTTATGATAATCTTAACTAATTCACACACACTTACTCTTACATTTATTGTTCTGCCTTCCGGCATATTACAAATATTTATTCTCACGTCTAAACTTGGTCTTGGGGTCACACCCTAGGTGAGATTAACTCGTGCTTTTCTTTGTACAGGGACTTAACAGACGTTGCTTCATTTAGTCCGAAAGAACCTACACACATCAAGGCTACGGAATAGATTTTTAGGGAGGGAGGAGTGGAAGTTTCATACCCTAATACCCTGAGGGTGCCACATCACCTCTATCCAATAAAAACCTTCCAACTCAAAACTACCCCAATACTACCCTAACACTACCCTAACTAGTGGTAGTGGTACCCTAGTACCCGAATTCATTTTTTTTTTTTTTTTTTTTTAAATACATAAAATCACATACAATATTTATAATAAAAACATATCATTTAATTAAAAATAAAAAACATTACATAATACTTTAAAAAAAAAACATAACATAATACTTAAAAATAACTAGATTAAAATAAAAAAAAAGCCATTAATCATCGAGATGCGGCAAGTCTTCACGTGCTACGTGCTTGCTCCGTGAGATCATATCGAAGACGGTCATGGAGAAATTGTCTAGTAACTCCTTACCACACTGTCGTCAACACTGGCTGGACCGGCGGATCCATTATATGAACGGTGAGATTGCCCTCCTGCGTTTATAACCATATTGTGCAAAATAACACGCATGAACGATTGTCAATCTTCGCTTTGGTCATAGCTCTGAGTGGTCGATCAAGAATTTTCCATTTTCCTTTGAGAGCACCAAAAGCTCTCTCGACATCCTTTCTCGCTCCTCTTGTAACCGTAAATCTCTTTCCTTTGGGTCGTTTGGATACGGGTATGCTTTAACAAGTGTGGACCACTTAGGATAGATTCCATCCGCCAAATAGTAGCGTTTGTAAAGCGTCCATTCACGTGGAATGAACTACTCATCGCCATTCCATTTCGAGCTGTAAGATACAAGTCGATGATTCAATACGTTGATATCGTTGTTTGACCCGGTGGACCAAAAAGCATGCCAAATCCATATCTTGTGACGACTTCAAGCATAATAGTAGGAACACCATAGTCACCTCTCGTATATTGCCCTCTCAAATGTCTAGGACAATTTTTCCATCGGCGTGTGGCACAAGGCTACCAAGCATCCAGGGAGGTGATGCTTCATGGGCCGGAAAATGCGAGCAAGGTCGTAATCTTCGCCTAGGTACTCGACCGTACAACTCAATGATAGCCTCACAAAAATGATCAAGACTTTCACGTGACGTTCTTTGAGACATGCATAAATATTCGTCATACTTCATGGGCGGATTGGGTTGCGAGTTGCCTAACATGATGTGATTTTTGTTTCGCCGTGAAACTTTTTGAAATCGCAGCGTCATAGCCTTCTTGAAAATATGGGTATCTCGCTTCAATGTCACCACTATTTGCAAAACAGGCTTTTCTCCATTCGAAATTTTTTTTTAAAGTAATTGTCGTTGTACTTTGGTGTTTCAACGAACCAATCATTCTCTAAAGTTTCAAGACCTATATCCCGATGACGATTTACGCTAGTTCGGCTAGAGCTTGCCGTGTCTTCATATCTGGCGCTAGTTGAAGCATATTTTGCAACGAGCTACCGTGGATATCTCGTCGACAAGAAGGAACAACGTATCGGAAGAATCGGTAGACATTTTTTGGAGAGATTATTTAGTGTGTGTTTTTTTATATGTAAAAGGGTAATTATTTTTTGAAATGTAAAAGGTGTTAAATAGGAAGTTTTTTAATTTTATTTGGCCTACTAGCCTTTTCAAACCCAAACAAACGCTCCAACGTATTAATTTTGCAACGGTCGTATTCGGCTTCCCAGCTCGAATTTGGAGCTCGATTGTGCTACCCGAGCTACACGGAATGGTGTAGCCGTGCGGGTTCGTGAACTCGCCCCCCCAACCCGACTCCACTCCGTCCTACCTTACTTCAACAGGATACAATAAAGTTGTTTGACGTTTTATCGTTGAATGATTTAGAAGAAATAATTGTGAAACACAATCGACCACTATAACTTTTTGCTAGTAATTGTTAGTAATAAGTTATCTAATCAGACTACTTCAAAAAAGCTACCAACATTGTATTTTGTATACACTATACACAATTAAACAAAAAGCAATTCACATTTGTTACTTGTTAGATGAACAAAGTTCTTTTCACACACCATCAATTTATGTCCCGTTATCGGTGTCCACCATACATTTGTTTTGTTATTCTTTGACTAAGTTTTTATAATAATAGACTTATTGTCCTTGTGTTTGATCTTTCACAATCAATACAAAAGTATAAACCTATATTGACCTTATATTTGATCTTCCACTATCAAAGCAAATATATTGATTTATTAGCCTTATATGATCTTTCATTATCAATGCTACAATATTACAAATCATCAATAATGTTCCTTTTCTTTGAGGCACATCATGTGGTGATGGAAGATTGAAAGCATAGAATAAAATATGACGTGTCTAAGTTTTATATTCAAACATATTAATGCTATTTCAAAATAGTTAGTGTGAGAAAAATAGTTGCCGTTTTAAAAAAAGGCACTCAAATTGGTTTTAACTATCAAGACTAAAGATGCTTTCTACTGAGCGAACCAAATATTTTTTGGTCGTTTTTTCTAATTGAATCAGCTCGGTCTGGTTTTCAAAACACTGCTTTCTACTAGCAAAAAGGTTTAATCTCGAAGTCTTACTAAGCAAGGTGCATTTCAACGGGTGCTACATCTTTGCGCATTCTAGAAGCTAAATGTATACACCTAAGAGTATCATGTGCTTGTACCGTGAACAATGTGGTTCTCCACTGTTGTTATCTTAGCGCCATATCAACATACGTTACCACAAGTTTCTCACCACTTTTATCCGACAATGTTCGCTACATCCATTTACCACAAAAGGGGGTTGACTTTTTTTTATTACGTTTGACAAAACTAATTGAAATTATAGCTTACATATTAATAAGCTATTTAGCCACATGGTTCGAGCCGAACTTATTATTGTAAAACAATATATAAAGACATTAAACTTAAATCACATATTCAGATAATTTGGCTATGTAAAAGCTCTGCTCTATATCAAAAGCTAATTTCTTTTAGCTCAAGCTTATGAAAGCTTATAGCCTTTAAAGCTTTCATAAACATGCGTACCAAACAAAGCTTATAGGCAATAAACTTTAATTAGTTATCATGACCTTGTCAGCAAGCACAGTTTAATCAACAAGCTTATTTGTTAATTTTTTATTTTATTATTATTTTTTTTTTAATTTGGTAACCGACTGTGACAACTTGGTCGTGTTTTGTTATCAGAGAAAGAAAGTTGATGTGATAAAGATGACCTTGGTCATGAGGCTACACACAATGGATCGGTTGTGTAGTTCGGTTGTGGTCGGTCGACACCACTGTGGGACTTCGGTTGCATTCGGTCATGGGATACAAATCTCATGAACTAGTTTGTGGACATGAACTAGGTTGCAACACACAAAATACAAACAAAACATCTTTTTCTAACCATTATCTATGTTTATTTCATTTATTTTTAAAAAACTATACCACTTTCACAAAATATTTGAATTAAAAAAATAATAATGATAAAAAAAAAAAAATAATAATACCACTGTGGCAACTAAGTCGTCGGAAAAAGAAAGTTGATGTGGCACAGACGAACTAGGTTGCCACTGTGTTCAAATGTGGCTAGTCTAGTGTAGTAGATTAGTAGTGATTAATTACAGTATTAGGTAAAATTAATTAAGTAGAGTATAGAGAGAAAAGAATAGGCGGAAAGTGTAGGGCTACTTCCTTTGTTTGTTTGTTTTAATAAGTAGCTTTGCTTTGCGTAGTAAAGAAGAAGAAAGAATAAATCAGTGAGTCACATGAAAAGCAAGTAAGCAGCATCCATCCTTAGATGCCGCTACGGGATTCCTTCTAATCTCCCCAATTTCTAAATGGATCGATCTGCTAACATCATTAAGCCTTCCTTATCATCAGGTCACCTTATCTTTCAATCTTAATCTTTGATTGTTAACTAGTGTTTAGTTTGGATGTAGTGGTGTTATTAATCGTATGGTTGAGATCTTGTAATACACTTGTGTTAGCTTTTTTTTGGTTTTATTTGTGCTGCTTGATTAGTGTTTGATTGTGTTCATTATGAATTAGTGGTTCATATTAACAACACTCGTGTTAGGGTTTCAAGATTTTATTTGTATTTACTGGATTAGATTTGACAAGTGGAACTTAATTTAGGTGTTGCGTATAAAATGATTATTTGTGAGAAGCATGTGTTTTTGTGTATATTAATCTTTGCTAGTTGATGTTTGAATATAGTGATGATGTAAATGAAATTGAATCGGGGTTTTTGATTGGTGTTTGATAGCGTTTAGTTTGAATGACTGATGATATTTATCGAAATGTAAGATTTATTTGATAATGAAGAATACTTGATGTTCGTGCAGTGTTTAGTTTGAATATACTGAATTAGTGATGGCGTTGATTGAGATCTTGCATTCTTGTGTAACACGCCTGTTATTATTTTTGACTTTTTTATGTGTGTTTGCTAATTGATGATATGGAGAGAATTGTATGAATGAATGTGTTATGGTTTTGAGATTAAGAACAGTGATAATTCTGTTGGCTGGATTTGATTTACAAATTTCACATGTGAATGATAATTTAGATGTTGTTTATACATGTTTAAAATGATTACCCGTTTGTTGGTTTCGATTTTCCAGCTGTTTCTGTTTGTAGATTTGAAGATTATTTTGATGTTCTAGTTTATGTATCTGATTTATTTTCGATTGTAATGCAGATGGTAAGCTGTTTGATGCATCCCAGTATGCTTTTTTCGGCCAAGACAGTTTAGATAAGGCTACTGATTTGGGGTGTATAGAAGTTCAACAAGAAGATAACGCTCTAAATGGACTTGGTGAGGATGGATACCGTTTGTTTGATAGAGAAGAGGCACATTTTGTAAGTATACATTTGGATACAGTTTATGTATGAATATTGTGCTTGATAGTTATGCGCTATAAGAATTCAATAATACATTTAAAGTCTCTATTGCTTAATCTGGTTTTATGTTCATTTTCTATCAGCAGGAATCAGGGGTCGGGTCTTTATCAGATATGGATGATCTGTCTACTATTTTTTCAAAGGTAACCTTTAACCACAAAGTTTTCTCAAGATTTAGTTGTAAATGCATAAGAGAAAATGTATAGAGTTTGAAGGTTTTTGCATATAAGTTATCTGTTTATCTGAAAATAAATAATATCTGTAGCCACAATGGTTTGTTTTTATTACATTATTATAAAATGCAGCTCCCTTACATAGAATATAAGAAATTAACGCTATAAATGGTCACAAATGTCTGACTCTCATGGTCTCACATGAACTTATTAAACTCGTCTAAGTTGATGTAAACCCCATGTTTGTTTCTATACAAGCTGAGCGAAGAGTTATAACATATCCTTTTATAAACCAGTGAAACTCTTCTGTTGGAGTATGGAAAGGAAAATGCTACAATACACGTTTATATATTCCTAGGCTATTCAATTTCAGTTGGATTCACATTTGTATTATAACTTGTTCTAATAGTATTTATTTACAGCATATATTTGAACTTTAGTGTTTAGAAAGGTCTGTATGGCCCATTTCAGAAACATAGCACTTTTATGCACCAAAAGCTACTGGTCAACATTTGCTACGTGTATCTACTTGTTACATACACAGACATCACATAATAGAACTGAGTTTCGTTCACCTATTGGACAATGCTATATATGTAGTGAAGTTCAAGAAAATGTTTAAATATTGTGTTTACTAAGTTCCGCCTATGCATGATATCTGAAACGTATAAAAAATGGATGTAAGCATTCTTTATAGAGGGCGTTTAGGATTGCTTTTTTTTTTTTCTCCTTAATGATTATTTTCAAGCAGTTAAGCAGTCTGAATTATCCAAACTGCTTATGCTTATCTGCTATCCTGGGGTAAAGTAAACATAATTCAATACACAGGCAGTGACCTGCTTATTCCGGGTTGCAAGTGACCTTTTACCCTCTTATTTAACCTCAATACATGTAAAAGAGATTTGCAGACCCCTTACGTTAGTCCATCCACTTCTCAAAATCCAATTAAAAAATAAACGTTAAATAAGCAATCCCAAACACTATCATAGACTGCCAATCTCATTTTGTATTACAAGCACTAAAGGTTTAGTGCCGACATCTCAATTGTCTCTTTTCTTATTTTCCTTAGTTTTGTGCAAAAGCAAGTAAACATGGTATGGAAAATATGCTTTTTGTTTTGTAGTTGAACAGAACAGTTTCTGGACCTAGGCATCCTGGAGTTATTGGTGAGCGAGGATCAGGATCGGGATCTTTCTCAAGGGAAAGTAAGTACTTAACTTACCAAAGCTTCGTTTATAATTGTTATGAACCCGAATCTGTGTTTTTCTACCTGTCTATATTTCTTTTTCCTGAATAATCATTAGTATTATCATTATGATGCTCGTCATTTCTACAATAAATTAAGTAACACTATCTGCAGGTTCATCTGCCTCAGAATGGTTACAAGAAAGAGAATTAGCTGACTGGGTAGACCAACATATCTCCGACACTGAAAACTACCAAGGAAGTAGAAGATGGTCATCCCAACCTCATCTCTACTCAGATTCACAACCATTGTACAGAGCTTCATCATACCCTGCTGAACTTCAACATCAGCTCACTGAGCCCGTTTTGGTACCTGACCAATCCTTGTCGGCACATCAGCATTCACATCTTCTCAATCTCTCTCATGCCATGACCAGTCCCCAGTTATCCTATTTAGACAATAGCAGTAACATGCATTTAAACAGTGTTCTTTATGGATCCCGTTATAATGGTAGCAGTAGGTCCCAGCTAATTCCTCCAGGCCTTTCCCGATACTCTCAGCCTCAAAACAATTGGACTAACCATATGCTACATGTGGATCATGCGGGTCTATTAAGCAACACTTTTCAGCAGAAACTGCTTCATAACGGGTCACTATCCCCTCATTATATACCACCACAACATCACTCTATTGGTCATTTTTCACCGCTGCAGTTGTGCCCACTTCCTTCTCGCCCACTACATTCAAGTAATCAGAAAACCAAAACGACGCAAAAGAACAGTAGGCACAGTGGACGTCTTTCCCGCCAGGGCTCTGATGGTAGTAACCAGAAAAGTGACAAATTTCGGGTACAATTTAGATCAAAATACATGACTTCTGAAGAGATTGAGTCTGTTCTTAGAGTGCAGCATGCTGCAACTCACAGCAACGACCCTTATATAGAAGATTATTATCACCAAGCCCGCCTTGCTAAAAAATCTGATTCGAAATCCAAAACCCGTTTTGGTCCTGCTAATCTTAAAGATTCTTCTTCTAAATCCTCGCGCAATAGTACAGAATCGAAAAATAATGGCAACATTTTCTTCATCCGTAAGCCACAACCCCTTCTTGAAGTTAATCCTCCTCCTGTTGGTGGTGGTTCTGAAAACAAAGCATCTGATAAACCATTAGAACAGGAACCGATGCTTGCAGCTAGAATTACAATTGAGGACAGTTTTGGTCTTCTGCTTGATGTAGATGACATTGATCGCCTCTTGCAGTTTTCTCAAGATAATGGGGTTCAGATGAGGCAAAGAAGGCAGATTCTTTTAGAAGGGCTAGCCACATCACTTCAGCTTGTTGACCCGCTCGGGAAAAGTTCAAACAATGTTGGGTTGACTCCTAAGGACGATATTGTCTTCTTACGATTAGTATCACTTCCCAAGGGTCGTAAACTAATATCCAAATATCTTCATCTTCTCTCACCAAGCAGCGACCTTTCACGAATAGTATGCATGACCATTTTTCGTCATTTGCGGTTCCTATTTGGTGGTCTTCCTTCTGACGATTCAGCTTCCATAACTGTCACTGATTTAGCCAAAACAGTCTCAGCATGTATCGGGTCAATGGATCTTAATTCTCTGAGTGCTTGTCTTGCTGCAGTAGTGTGTTCTTCAGAGCAGCCGCCACTTCGACCACTCGGGAGCTCATCTGGTGACGGGGCTTCGGTTATTCTTAAATCAGTTTTAGATCGAGCCACTCAATTATTAAGCGATGCTCGAGTGTCAAGCAACCCTAGATTGCAAAACCCAAAGCTTTGGCAAGCTTCGTTTGATGCGTTTTTTGGGCTTCTTACAAAATACTGCTTAAGCAAGTATGATAGTTTAGTGCAAGCTATGTCTACACAGACCCCACCGAGCACTGAAATTGTTGTTGCAGAGGCTGCACAAGCTATCAGTAGGGAAATGCCAGTTGAGCTTCTCCGTGCTAGTCTTCCACACACTGATACTAATCAGAGGAAGATGTTGGTTAATTTCTCACAACGGTCCATGCAGGTTGCTGGTCATAGAGGGGCCAGTGGTCCAATTAACCCTGAGTCGGCAAGAGCATGAGTTGGATGTTATAAAAAGTGTTGTACAATGACTATGTTTTTTGGTCATATTATGGTACCAAGTGCTGTCATGGATGGTTGACAACTTTAGGTTTCTAAATGCTGTGTATGTTTGTCTTGGCCCAGTATTATATGTGGTCACGCTTTGGTGGTTCTGGTGGATGACGGTGGTGGCATGTGCAGATGGTGTTTGATGGTATCGATTTGATGCTTATAGTTCTTCACCTTTGATGTTTTAACCGGGAAGAGTCATGAAGCTTGTGTTTCTTCTGAATGTAGGGTAGTTATAATCTTAGCAAAATCTAACAGGTATGATGACGACTTCCGTGTATAGAGGTACACTGGTGGGAGTTGAAAGGGGAGGCATGTTTTTTTGGCGCTCCCGGTTCCATACATTTAAATCATGTAATGTTCTTAACTACTCTTGGATGTTTTACTCCGCATTCATGTTTACAGACTTACAGTCATGTTACTTATGTCTTTATACTTGTGTTGAGATGGCGATTTACTCTTTCCAGAACCGTCTAATATGTTACAAAGTAAGAACTTTTTATGGAGACTATTGAAGTAACAATCTATAACCTTTTAAACAGTGTAGCTGTGATGGCTGAATGTGTATTTTTTTGGTGAAAATTGCATGTCACCCTTACGAAAATCTTAGGCGCAATCCCTCTCTTTTCGAAAGTTTGTGATTAGATTAGATTCAGGACATTGGAATCAAATCTCCTTCCTGAAGCCTTTGTTTCAGAGTTAATCCTTATGAGGATGGGTTCATGGGACTTGATTGGATTTTGGACGGGCACAAGATGTTAGCTTAAACAATGCATCCGTTTTGCAAGTATGCGATCTATTTGCTTATCTTCTATCTTGTTGCTTATTTGTCTTATGCTGAAGGGGCTTGGCAATCGAAATGCGATCATTTTAGGATTGTTTGTTTAATAGAATGTGATGTAGTTAGTAAAGTTGGTTTTACTGAGTGTTCAAGAAATGGGATTGTGGTTTTGAGGTAGGGGTGTTCATCGGTTCGGTTATCGGGTTGTTCGGTTTGTTCGGTTAATTTTTTTTCTGGGTATAACCGAGAACCGAACCGAACTTAAATTGATTAAACCGAACCGAATAACCAAAAACCGAACCCCTAACTGAAAGCTGAACTGAATAACCCAAATTACATATATTAATTATTTATTCATTTATTTATATAGATTTTTAGAAAAAAAAATAAAGCTTAAAAAATGTGTTATTTAAAAGAGTTTTATATTTTTATATATAAATATACTAGATTATAGACCCGCGGGTGTAAGTAAGAAAATTATAAAAAAGACATAATTTGAAAAATACAATGCACGTGCATCACTCTATTAAAATAAAATATTCACAGGACATATATGTGGGTGTTTGCTTTACCTTATTATGTAGGCTTACGAGCTTGACTTTTGAAAAGAAAAAATAAAATAAAATCGGAAGATCATTTTTTTTCCCTTCAGCTTATAAGATTATCAAGTTGAGCTATAACCATATAAATATCTAGAGGAATTGACATACTAAGAAATATCTAGAGGAATTGACATGCTAAGAAATTAATAATGATCAAATTCGGTAAAAACAACATTTGAGATCTTTAGAATTATCATCTTTATTTTAAACTCTCATGATAAGCATCATGCAGTGATTGATCAATGCATTCAAACCTTTGCGTCTTTTAAAAGTGTCCATGTGTCAATACAAGTTTAGGCCAAAATAATTCCAACATTTAATAGAGATTGCCCTTAATTGTTGTTGATAGTCGATGCAAAACACACATGAAATAGTCTTATATTAATCTTGAAGGGTAGCTTTTTGAATAAAGATTACATTCTAGGAATCAAGGTTGCAAAAATCGTGAATCGGTAGTCGGGCGGTCGACCTCCCTGTAGCTTGTAATCGGTCAAGGCGAGATTAATCGGTGATTAATCGGATTGGCATTTTCGGCAAGTTTAGGGTATTTCCGGCGAGATTTGGGTATTCTAAACAATACTTTCCTTGAAAATCATCTTGTAACAGATAAAAACATCAAATATAATTGATTAAAACTTGTTCAAGACAAATTTTGGGTATTTCCGACAAGATTTGCAAGTTTCTCAAGGTTTGACCACCGGCACGTCGTTGACCGCCATTGACCGTTGTTGACCGATTTGTTTGACCCAATTACACAAATCGGCAAGGTTGGTGGCCCAGTAGCACCTAATCGGTGATTAATCGGCCTTGTAGGACTTGTTTTGCAACACTGCTAGGAATTATAGTTGAAGTACCTATATGTGTTCTAGTTATATATCCTCATTAACACAATCATCAAGTCTTCGAACCCTTAAATTTTGTTCCATTCCATTGAATAATTTTCAGTTTGGCCCGACCTAATATATATTGGCTCACAAATCCACAGACCTAAATACATAATCTACCATATTATTATAAATATTAATACACGTTCTAATATGGTTGGTTCTATAATGAAATAATGCTTTCTTTCTCTTCTTCATAATCATTTACTCCAATGATGATTTTATGCTAGTGATGATTTTATGTTAGGTAAACACTTCAGTTTGCAAGTCCTTGGCATAAAATGTCTAAAACATGCCCTTATCCAATTGGATAAATTGACTTCTTAAAGACAAACATGATCATGCAGTTATTTCTTTTAGGGTGTGTTTGTTTCATTAAGATGTTTTGGGTCTGAATCTGACTACCACATCTTACTGGTAAGAAGTGGCTAGAAAGTCTAAATCTCAACGAAATAATGTTGTTTGTTTTTGTTTGTATAATTGTCTGAATGATTTTAAGTGCACGTTTTTGCAATTTGTTTATTAAACCAACGCAATGCGATAATAAGTAACTTATGTAAATATGAAACAAGACTTTTATCATAAATATAACATAGTTAATAAACAATCAAATATATTATATAAAGTTTACAAAGCGAGTAAGAGGCAGTAAGACAAGTCCCCCTCTTACGAGTAAGATGTTATATATCTAACTGGGTCTTACTCAAAAGAAAAAAACAAACAAGCAAAACGTCTGCCCTCCTCTTACTGGTAAGAGTAAGAGGGCTAGTAAGATTTTTTTTTAAAAAAAACAAACACACCCTTAAACTATTATAATCATATTGCAAGTATATTACTGTTGCTAGTATAAGATGTTGGAAAATTTAGTGCACTTGTGGGAATAGTTCACACCTTGTAATGGGTTAGGAGGTACGGAGTGTACACCCATAAGGTCCATGAACACCTTGACTCTTGTAGTGGTTTCTATTGATAGTGCTCGTGAAAGTACCGCTGTGGTTACCACCGACGGTGTTTCCACCGGCAAGACCAATCGATTAGTGTTTCCAATCGGTGGTGTTTCCATCGGCGGTGTTTCAACGGGTAGGTTTACATCGGCGCTGGTGTTTCAATCGGCAAAGGTAACCACCGATAGCACCATGAAAGTACCGATGAAAGTACCGCTTGTAACGCTTTGACCTATCAGAGTGGCGCTATAACCGCATTATGACCACGCTAATTGGTCATGTAACCACTAACGGCTATAATGGGGATAATTATGAGGCTATTAATGGGCGATTAATACTCATAATTCCATTGGAATAACTCAAGAGTAACCTCCTATAAATAGGAGATCTGATAATGCATGAAGGACAATAAGAAAACGTGAAACACTTATTAGCGAAAAGGTTATAGAATTGTGCCTAATTCTCTAACCGCATTTGGTCTTATCCCAAGTAGATATTCCCGATACCCGTGCATTAGGGTCGAATAGTTTACTTTGGAAAGTGATCACACCCATTCCAAGTGATATCCGTAAACCACCTAGTGGTATTGCATCGCTATTGATTGTCTTAACCCCTCGCTCGGGAGATACACCAACAATCAAAGTAAACTATTTTGTGATAATCAATGGCAACCGCCGCAATGAACACATGGCTTCAAACTTTGCTAACTTGGACAAGTTTGAAGGGGTGGACTTTAGAGGCGTAAGAAGATGCACTTGTTGTCAAGTATTGATTCGTGCTAAACCGTCAAGTTTTCAAGTCACCACTGTGAATGGCATCGATCGTAAGAAACTTAAAACAGCATAGACAAATGCAATGAAGATCTGGAGAGTATAGTGTTTCCCCGGTCGTTATGTCCCAAATGAAGCTATGCAATGAATCACCAAACGTAGTGATCGAGATTTGAACTAAAAAGAGGTTTGAATTATTATAACTACGTAAAAGACCTATAATTACAAAGGCTTAAATGCAAATTAAAGAGAATTAAAAAGATAAAAATATTAAATAAACGCTATCACTATTTGCAAAATGATGTTTTTGATTTTTCTTTTTATAAAACTTAATTTAAAAACTACGCGACGCATAAAAAGAAAATATGAAACTTAAACAATCTAAATCCTAAAAATATGAAAATGACATTTTTACAAACCTAATGATAAAAGAAAATTTTTAGAAAAAGATTTTTTTTTTTTTTTTAACTATTTATCTAACTATTATTAATTAAAAACTATTTTTACTTATTTAATAATACCCTAAAATACAAGAAAATATGAAATAAAGCTTGAAAAATAAAACTATGACTTAGAAAAATCTAAAATAACTAAAGAGAATTTTCAAAACTATTTTTGTATTTTTCTGATTATTTTTCTATTTTTTATGAATTAAAATCTATTTAAAACTACTTAAATTACTTAAAAATACAAATTTAACTAAGAAAAATCTGAAAAAATATTTTTTTTGACTTTTTATATTTATCTTAACTTAAGAAAAATGAAAAATTATTTTTTGAAACTTTTCTGAATTAATTGTATTAAAAGCTATTTAAAATGGCCTAAAAACTGTTTTAAATTAAGAAAAATAGCAAACTGACCTAGAAAAATATGAAAAATTCAGGAAAAGTCTAATTTAATATGCTGAATCTAAGAAAAATAGAAAAACAATGGCTTATGTGGAGGAAATTGAAACTTAGCTTGTAAGTGCTTATAAATAAGCACTTTGAATAAGCAAAGGGTCCCAAATGAGCACCAATCCAACACAGAAGCTATAATAAGTAGAAACTACTCAAATGCAACTAATTATAACAAGCTTTAACCTCTGAATGTAAACCACACAGATTTGGTGTTTTAAGCTAATGTGCTAAAATCGTTTAAGGAACCTACTTGGAAATACAAGCTTTTAACCAACTAGTAAAAATGCAAAAAAAGTTGGAATCTACACTAGACCTGGCCAAGTACTTAAAATCCAAAAAATAAAACCTAGACAAGCTCTTTGAGCTTGTGACAAGATC
The DNA here is from genome assembly GCA_910596185.1 of Chrysanthemum makinoi. Taxonomy (NCBI): domain Eukaryota; kingdom Viridiplantae; phylum Streptophyta; class Magnoliopsida; order Asterales; family Asteraceae; genus Chrysanthemum; species Chrysanthemum makinoi. The sequence continues at coordinate 205,059,081 of OU343219.1, forward strand.
TCCAAGATCTCTGCAAAACTGTGATGCTCAGTGCCCACATTGCAGCATATAAGCCCTTCGACAAACTGATTGGGGCTTTAAAAAATTAACAAAATTCTACAAAAATGATAATAAGCAAGTAGACCAAATTTAAGTTTTAAAATCCCAAATTTCACTTAATTTGACCTGAAATGAGTCACCGATAAATCCTCAGTTGGGCTCAAACCGGTTTTATCCATTTGACTTTTGAAGTAAAAATGAAATGTTGACTTTTGTGAGATTTGAATCCAATTTGTGGACAGATTATGATGTTAATAGATGAAATGGAACTATCGCAATCTATTTCTAAGTTATTTAAACACAAAACAAGATTTTGATTCTCAAAAACTCCAACAGTTAAGCAGTTTAAGGCAGATTGATATGGATTTGACTTTTAGTGTTTGCAAGTGCAGAATTATGACAGCAATGAGTCAAATAGAAATACACAAGCATAAACCAACAGATCCTATCTACTGAACAGTCCTCTAATACAGCTAAAGCAACTGATCCAAACACCTTTTAACCAACTGTTTTGAACTTTTAATCTAAGCTAATTCATCAATTAGTGCAATCCAATGCTTAATATGAATTTAGTTACACTAATTACCACTATTTAAACAATTAAAGCTATTAATAACCACGTGTTCCAACAAAAGCACAAGATACAAATTGAACTAAAAATGAAAATGAGAATACCAACTTACAAGGGTCCAAGCTTATATTGCAGCTTAAACCAAACCCAATACCTACTATTCTATATCAAATCCAATCCAAATCAAGTAATCGCATCAACCCATGTCCATTTCCAATGCTGAACCAAATTTGTCGCACAGCTTGACTTTTGTTGACTTTGTGACAAATTTGCTTGAACTCAATTCCAAGTTTACAAAAAGCTATTTGAAGCTTAAATAAACTTGTTTGGATTTAAAATTAAGCTATTTGAAGCTTGAACCATAGAGTTTGAATTTGAAATTTTAGACAAAGGAACATGAACATATGAATTTTAAGTGAAACTTTGAATTAAGGCTCAAAATGATTATAATCGACTAAACAACTTATTTTCAAGTACATAAAACTTGAAATTACAAATTTAAAAGCTAATTAAAACATTTTAAGAAAAAAACGACATACATAAAATAAAAACTAAAAGCTCTCCTTTCTCTTTCTTCTTCTTCTTTTTATACCCAAACCGCTTCTCTCACTACTCGAGCATTTCCCACCTTTAAGCTTGACCATTGGATGTCCGGAAGTAATTCCGCTTGATGCATTTTGGCCAAAATGTTTTTTAAATGTGGAGAGGTTGAGTGTTAGGTTGAGGAGGCATTAAATGCATCTTGGCTTGGTGTGTTTGAGTGATAAGGGTAGGGTGGTGATGAGAGGTGGGTTGGAGTATTGCGGTGTGCATGTGGGATGATGATGGAGGGAAAACCCGTGAAGGGGGTTTGACTTCATTTGACCGGTGTTTAATAATAGAAAGGGAAGGGGTCAAATGGGAAGGGTCCAAATGGGTTTGGCAGGGGTCATATGGTTTTGATAGGGTCCAAGGGTTGAAAGGGTTTTAAAACACAAGGACTTATGTTGCAAATTCTGAAAATACAAGGACCTAGGCTGCCATTTTCACAAAGATGTTTCAAGGGACCAAAAGTGACAAGTTTCAATAATACAAGGACCAAACTTGACATTTTCAAAATTCCAAGGACTATTTTTGCCAAATTTGAAACTTGAAGGACCAAACTTGTAATTTCTCAAAACTTTTGACATTTTTCACCAAAGGACTAATTTTGACAACTTATGATTTTAAAAGGACCTTTGGTGATTTTTTTTTGAAATTAAGTGCTCGTGGACTATTTCTCGACAACTTTTGAAACTTGGGGACCAAACTCAATTATGCAAACTTAGCTCATTTTTCATCTATTTTTAAACATTTTGCATCTGAAACATATAAAATGCAATTTTGGAATATTTTCGATATTTTGATGCATTTATGAGCATTTTTAAGTGTTTTGCAGTTCAGAATTTACAAAAAATGATGAGTATTTACACACTAATCAATCCCCCACACTAAACTATTGCTAGTCCCTAGCAATCTTTTGAGAAAACTTAATGAATTTGAATCTCTTTACCAAAAGCCATTACTTCTCGAGTAGCCAAATGTTTTAGTTCAAGTAAGAACCATGGTACACCGATAACCATGTGATTTTGAGCAAACCACCGATTTCCAACCGGATTGATTTGTTTTACCGTAAGCCGTTTGCTTCTGGACTAGCCAACTCTTAGATAAATTATCAATATTATCTTTTGTGAGTCGATTACCAATTATGGTTTTCCACTTTGCCTTTACCACAAGCCATAAACTTAGCGGCTAGCCAACTCTTCACTTTTAAGGATATGGTGAGTGAATACCACCATATAATTTTGGACAAATTGCAAGCCGTCAACGGATTTGAGATATCTTTACCAAGAGCCGTTTGCTCCTGGATTAGCCAATCCTTTTGTTTATTAGACATGGCGGATCGATAACGTGGCATAAAATTTGATGAGTAAGTGTAAAACACTTACCCAAAAAAATTTTGGCCAAAAGCGGGGAATTAGGTATAATTACATGATAAAATTCGTGAGAATTCCCCCACACTTAGAAATGAATATTGCCCTCAATATTCAAAGTACCGGCGGTTATGCCGAAACATAGAACGTAAAAGGGAAATACTACGGCCATTATTTGAAAGATTTTTTTATTTATTTTTATTTTTATTATTATTTTTTTTTTGAATCTTATATATATACACAACATGTGGGGCAACTCCCCCACACTAGGGTGGTAGAAAATAGAAAGAAGTCAGAAATATGGGTGAAAACCCATATGGCATGCTCTTGTTTTTGATTCCCAGTCGCTAGCTTGACTCGATCCCCGCATTCATTGGTTCATGGGGAAAGTTTGTAAGTCCGGGACAACCACGGAGGAATGTCCTCTCAAAAATAATGCTTCAACCGATGACCATTCACTTTAAAGTTTGGACCATCGGGTTGAGATAACTCAATGGTTCCATATGGAAAGACTTTAGTGATGGTAAATGGTCCGACTGGCGGGATTTTAATTTTTCCGAGAAAATCTTCAATCTTGAGTTGAAAAGAAGGACTCGATCACCGACGTCGAAAACGCGGTTCTTGATTTTGGAGTCATGAATCTTCTTTGTCTTTGTTTGTAGATCAAAGAGTTCTCGTATGCTTGATCACGGAGTTCATTTAATTCATTCATTTGAACTTTCCGGTGATCACCGGTACTGAATATCAAAGTTGGCATGCTTCAAGGCCAAGTATGCCTTGTGCTCAAGCTCAACCGGCAGATGACATGCCTTCCCGTATACAAGCTTGTATGGAGTGCACCCGATGGGTGTTTTATAAGCTACATCGGAAGGCCCAAAGTCGTCATCTAGCTTATCCACCAAGAGGCACGGTTTTAGCCAGCCGTCCTCTCCGAATTCTTTAATCCTCGGTTGGAAACTTCCACTTGCCCACTTGTTTGGGGGGTGGTGCGCATTGAGAGAGACGGTGAGTTACACCGCACTTTTGCATGACTCTATCAAATTGGTCATTGCAAAATGCGTTACCACGATCACCGATTATGGCTCGTGGAGTTCCAAACCTAGTAAAAGAGATTTTAAGAATTTCACAACAACTCGGGCATCGTTGGTGGGTAAAGCCTTAGCTTCAACCCATTTTGACAAGTAGTCAACGGCTACGAGTATGTATTTGTTACCGCGAGAAGAAGGAAATGGCCCTATAAAGTCAATGCCCCAGATGTCAAAAATCTCACACACTTGAATGGCGTTTCGCGGCATTTCATTTCTTTGTGAGATATTCCCGTGACGTTGACAAGCGTCCACGAGGTTTTGACAAATTTGTGGGCATCCTTGTAGGCCAATAGAATCCGGAATCAAACACCTTCTTGGCGGTGTAGTTGGGGCTATGATGTCCCCTAGTAGGTCCAGAATGGCAAGCCTTGAGAATGTCATTGGCTTCCTGACCATACACACATCGCCTGATGACTTGATCCGCAAAATTTTGAACAAGTAGGGGTCGTCCCAGAAATAATGTTTCACATCTTTAAAGAATTTATTTTTCTGTTGGGGCGACATCCCTTTCACCACAAAGTTACCCGCATGGTAATTTGCAAAGTCCGAAAACCATGGGGTAGAAGAGTCTCCACGAAAAGAAACCATATTGAGTGTTTCGAGAGAAAATGTTTCATTAATTTCCTTTTTCTCGAACACATTTTGGTGAGGGTTTTCTAGACGGAAAGATGATCGCCACCAGGTTCTCAGCTCCTTTTTATCACGATATAATGATATCAAATTCCTAGAGGAGGAGAACCCAACGGAGCAATCTCGGCTTTGCATCTTGTTTTGCAAAGAGATATTTGAGGCCGAGTGATCCGTATACACCACGCATTTGGTCAAGATAAGGTATGGCTGAAACTTTTCAAACGCATACACCACGGCTAATAATTCTTTTTCCGTAGTGGTGTAATGGGTTTGAGCTTCATCATAGTTTTGCTTATGCGTAGTGGATAGGCTAAAAATGCTTGGTTTTGCGTTGCCCCAAGACTGCACCGATAGCAAAATCACTTGCATCGCACATGAGCTCAAAGGGTAAATCCCGGGGCAACTAGAATGGGTGCTTCGTAGCTTTTTCTTTAGTGTTTCAAAAGCGCCGATGCACTCAGAGGAAAAGATAAAAGGAGCATCTTTTTCAAGAAGATGGGTCATAGGCCGGCGATTTTAGAAAAATCTTGTATGAATCTACGATAAAACCCGGCATGACCTAGAAAACTCCTAATACCTTTGACGGTGGTAGGATGAGGTAATTTAGCAATAACATCAACTTTTGCTCTATCAACCTCAATCCCATTTTTTGAAATCTTATGGCCAAGGACTATGCCTTCTTTGACCATAAAGTGGCTCTTCTCCCAATTTAGACAAAGATTGGTGTCTTCACACTTTGAAGCATTTTTTCTAAATGGGAAAGACATGTATGAAATGAGTCCCCAATGACCGAGAAGTCATCCATAAACACCTCCATTGTTTCCCCGATCATGTCGTGGAAAATTGCCATCATACATCACGTTGGAGCGCCAAGAGCGTTACATAGGCCAAAAGGCATATGTCTATAGGCAAAAGTTCCGTATGGGCAGGTGAATGTGGTCTTTTCTTGATCCAGGGGATCAATGGGGATCTGAAAATAACCCGAGAAACCATCAAGGAAACAATAGTACTCGCTCCCTGCTAATCTCTCAAGCATTCGGTCCATGAAGGGTAGAGGAAAATGGTCTTTACGGGTGGCTTCGTTTAACTTGCGATAGTCAATACACACACGCCATCCCGTAACCAATCGAGTTGGAATTAACTCGTTTTCTTCATTTGTGACAACAGTTATGCCACCCTTTTTAGGAACGCAATGAATGGGACTGACCCAAGGACTATCAGAGATAGGGTAAATTAAACCGGCATCAAGAAGTTTGAGAACCTCTTGTTTGATAACCTCATGAATCTTAGGATTCACCCTTCTCTCGATGTTGATGCTGGTTTGAAGTCATCCTCCATTAAGATTTTGTGAGTACAAAATTCAGTGTTGATACCCTTAATGTCGGAGAGTTTCCAAGCAATTGCTTGCTTGTGTGACTTTAAGACCTTTATGAGAGCGTTTTCTCCTCCTCGCTTAAGTCTTTAGCAATTATGACGGGTAGTTTATCATCACCCTCCAAGAATGCATACTCGAGATGAGGAGGTAGGTCCTTAAGTTCAACCTTGGGAAATTCTTGATAGAAGTTTGTATGATTTGATTTCCTCAATTGTGATTTCTTTCGAAGGGAGTGAAGGTATTGGATCTTCATTTAGCAATTGCTCAAGGTAAAGGATATCTCCTTCCGAATCATAAACACCATCAATTCCAGGCGGAATTGATTCATCAGTAGCAAGAAATTCATCGATCTCTTCCAGAAGGAAGTCACCTCCCTCAAACGGAGTGAGAGAGGGGAAGAGTCGGCAATGATAGGTTGAGAAGATGTGGTGGAACCTCCACTCACATAATTATGAAGATAACCAAGAAACTCTTGAGAGTACTCCTCTGAAGCAATATCAATTAAATCGACTCGATTAACTGATTCATTATCATAATTTGAGGAGTACCTCGAAGTTTGATCAAGGTTAAAGGTAACAGCTTCATTACCCACACGTAACGTGATTTCTTTCTCAAATACATCAATAAGAGCACGGCCCGTTCTCGTGAATCCTCGTCCAACAATGAGGGAACCCGAGGATCGCATCGAAATCAACAACCACGAAGTCAGGTGGAAAATGGAACTTTCCTACTTTCACGAATACATCCTCGGCGATGCCAAGAGGACGCGATATAGAACGATATGCAAGCTCAAGAGTCATGCGGTAGGAATAAGTTCAGGAAGAGAAAGTTTCTTCCACACCGAATAAGGCATCAGATTGATGCTTGCACCAAGATCGGCAAGGGCAAAGCATTCAATCATTCCTGAAAAACACAAGAAGAAGAAATTTTCCGGGATCTCCTAGCTTTTGAAGCTTCTTTAATAGAACTGCTGAGTTCTCGCTCAAAGGAGTTTTGGCCATTTCAAACAGCTTTTCCTTATTGCTTAACATGTGTTTAAGAGTCGATGCAAACTTGGGCATCAACATGATAGCATCCGCAAAGCTTATGTCAAAATGTAGCTCTTGGAAAATTTGAAAAATTTTTTCCATTTGATGACCGGCTTTTTCGCGAGCTTTTGCTCATTTAATCGTGAGGGTAAGGAATAGAAGTTTGGATTTGGGTTACCAACCTGAGGTTCAAAAACAACTCCAGGTTTGGTTTTCGGGACAACCCGAGGATGGACATTGCTGGTACTTCCGTTATTAGTAGGAAGTTCCTTGTCCTTTGTCGCCTCAGTTTCGCTTTCCACTACCTTCGGGAGAGAAGAAGAAGAGGTAGTAGGAATAGCGGGTCCAGATATGAAGCACCACTTCGGTTGTGATCGCCTTTGCATCGCCCTCGGATTAGCGATCGTGTTGCTAGGTAAAGTACCGAGCCCGGGGTCGATCATTTAAAGACTTCTTGATGTCGAAATCTAACCAACAACCTATTCATTTCCTCTTGGGATTTCATGAATTGCTTCAACAACTCATCGATGATGGTCCAGGTCGGAACAATGGCTTGATTTTGCACAGAAAATTTCGGCCTCTATTGTTAGGATTAGGGCCTTGATTTTGAAAATTTCCTTGATTATTGCCATGAAAATACCCTGGGTTGTAATTTCCCTGACCTTGGTTTCTATTGAAATTTCCTTGGTGTTGGAAATTTTGATTTTGATTTTGAAAACCGTTGTTTGGACTAAAATTACCTTGGTTTTGGAAACCTTGGTTTGGTCTATTTTGATTTTGATTACGGTTTTGGTTGAAACCGGAGGTCAGTGGTAGTGGTTAGGACGGTGGTTCGAGTCTATAGGAGCACGATATTGGTTGCCTCCTTGATTAGAAATCCCCCCACAGATTAGCTTCAAAAGGGTTACCATCGGTGGCCATACAATTGTAGTAAGCATGGGGACCACCACAAGTAACACAGACTTCCACTTTCTTAACTTCAGCAGGAGGTGAAGTTTGTGGAAAGAGACTTTCTTTGGTTGAGAGAACCAAAGCTTGAATTGCTTCCGTGAGTTTGTCAATTTTAGCATCGGTGCTAGATTGACTCACGGCCGATGAAGAAGAAGGACCAACACTGACTTGGGAAACAACCGGCTTGCTTCGGGCAAAGGCGGACTTTAGACTTGTTTTCAATGATCGCTAAAGCTTCTTTGACAGTTTGCTTAAGAAATTTCTCCAAAGGAGGAATTGAGAGAATATTGATCAGATTGACTCACTCCATTGTAGAAAGTATCGAGTTGCATCAACTCGGAGAAACCGTGGTGAGGACATTTACGAAGTAATTCCTTGAAACGATCCCACGATTCACTGAAGGATTCATCAAATTTTTGAGTGAACTTGATGATTTCATTTTTAAGACTCGTGGTTTTGGAAGGTGGATAGAATTCATTCACAAATTTCTTTACCGTGTCTTCCCATGTCTCAATTTATTGAGGGGTTGTTTTTCAAGCCAAATCCGGCTTGTCCTCAAGAGAAAATGGGAATGTAAGAAGCTTAACAAACATCAGTAGGGACATTTTTGTATTTGATGGTAGATGCAATCTCGTTAAACCATCGAATATGAGCATGAGGATCATCCCGCTCAAAACCATAGAATTGACTTGAGGTTACAAGATTCAGTAACCGGTTTTGAGTTCAAAGTTTTCAGCCACAATGGCTGGGATCACAATAGCATCTCCATACCCGTCGATGGGTGCCTGGAGAAGCTCACACAGAGGACGTTCTTCCGCCATGATAGCGGAAGTAGTGTGAATCGGATCTCAGATCCGACCGATGGAGCGAAAAGTCACGGACACGCCTTCTTAGAATCTTGACAAGCTCACGAAATGGGCTCACAGATCTAGAAGAGCGAGTCGCGATACACTAGAGTTAACTCTAAGAGATCTCAGAGTTAAGGAGAGGAATGGGAATTATGAAAATGAATTATGAAAATGGGGTAAGAAGAATCTTTTTGGGTTTTCTGGTTTTAACAAGTATAACAACAAATCCAATTAAAACAAAATCGAGGCAAAACAGCAGTGAACTTAAACCAATAATCACAAGATGAATGGCTTCTTTGAAAAAGGTACACCAATCACAAGGACACAAAGGCAAGTTTTAAATCTTTGGTTTGGGAACTTATTATGGTCGTTACCCCGTTAGGTAGTACAACGCCTTGGTTTATGCGGTGGTAATCTTTTATGTTGTTATTATTAAAGAAAACGACAAATCTTTTTGTATTTTTATCTTTGATACATATATAGAAACAAAAAGAAAAATATTTTTGTGTTTTATATGTTTTTGGATGTTTTTGGGTTTTTGGATTTTTTATAAGAAAATATGGATATATATATATATATATAGATGGATGGTATGAACAAAGAGTGAATATTCAAATTACTAATCTGCTAGACGGAAGATAATCAGGTTAAGACTCCGGCTGGCGTAAAATTTGATTCGTGCTAAACCGTCAAGTTTTCTACACAAGCCGGGCCACTTGTGAATGGTCACCGTAAGAAACTTAAAACAGCTTAGACACAAATGCAATGAAGATCAGAAGAGTATAGTGTTTCCCCGGGTCGTTATGTCCCAAATGAGCTATGCAATGAATCACCAAACGTATAGTGATCGAGAGATTTGAACGAAAAGAGGATTTGAATTATTATAACTACAGAAATAGCCTATAATTACAAAGGCTTAAATGCAAATTAAAGAGAATTAAAAAGATAAAAAATATTAAATAAACGCTATCACTATTTGCAAAATGATGTTTTTGATTTTTTCTTTTTATAAAACTTAATTTAAAAACTACGCGACGTACAAAAGAAAATGTGAAACTTAAACAATATAAATCCTAAAAATATGAAAATGACATTTTTACAAACCTAATGATAAAATAAAATTTTTAGAAAAAGAAAATTATTTTTTTTAACTATTTATCTAATTATTATTAATTAAAAACTATTTTTACTTATTTAATAATACCCTAAAATACAAGAAAATATGAAATAAAGCTTGAAAAATAAAACTATGACTTAGAAAAATCTAAAATAACTAAAGAGAATTTTCAAAACTATTTTTGTATTTTTCTGATTATTTTTCTATTTTTTATGAATTAAAATCTATTTAAAACTACTTAAATTACTTAAAAATACAAATTTAACTAAGAAAAATCTGAAAAAATATTTTTTTTGACTTTTTATATTTATCTTAACTTAAGAAAAATGAAAAATTATTTTTGAAACTTTTCTGAATTAATTGTATTAAAAGCTATTTAAAATGGCCTAAAAACTGTTTTTAATTAAGAAAAATAGCAAACTGACCTAGAAAAATATGAAAAATTCAGGAAAAGTCTAATTTAATATGCTGAATCTAAGAAAAATAGAAAAACAATGGCTTATGTGGAGGAAATTGAAACTGCAGTTGTAAGTGCTTATAAATAAGCACTTTGAATAAGCCAAAGGGTCCAAATGAGCACCAATCCAACACAGAAGCTATAATAAGTAGAAACTACTCAAATGCAACTAATTATAACAAGCTTTAACCTCTGAATGTAAACCACACAGATTTGGTGTTTTAAGCTAATGTGCTAAAATCAGTTTTAAGGAACCTACTTTGAGCTTAAGCACAGTTTAACCAACTAGCTGAAAATGCAAAACAGAAGTTGGAATCTACACTAGACCTGGCCAAGTACTTAAAATCCAAAAAATAAAACCTAGACAAGCTCTTGAGAGCTTGTGACAAGATCTGCAAGATCTGCACAAAACCTGTGATGCTCAGTGCCCTGCACAGGGCATATAAGCCCTTCTTGACAAGCTGATTAGGGGCTTTTAAAAAATTAACAAAATTCTACAAAAATGATAATAAGCAAGTAGACCATGAAGTTTTAAAATCCCAAATTTCACTTAATTTGACCAGAAATGAGTCAATGATAAATCCTCCCGGTTGGGCTCAAAACTGGTTTTATCCAATTTGACTTTTGAAGTAAAAATGAAATGTTGACTTTTGTGAGATTTGAATCCAATTTGTGGACAGATTATGATGTTAATAGATGAAATGGAACTACTGCAATCTATTTCTAAGTTATTTAAACACAAAACAAGATTTTGATTCTCAAAAACTCCAACAGTTAAGCAGTTTAAGGCAGATTGATATGGATTTGACTTTTAGTGTTTGCAAGTGCAGAATTATGACAGCAATGAGTCAAATAGAAATACACAAGCATAAACCAACAGATCCTATCTACTGAACAGTCCTCTAATACAGCTAAAGCAACTGATCCAAACACCTTTTAACCAACTGTTTTGAACTTTTAATCTAAGCAGACTACTGAATTAGTGCAATCCAATGCTTAATATGAATTTAGTTACACTAATTACCACTATTTAAACAGTTTAAAGCTATTAATAACCACAGGTTCCAACAAAAGCACAAGATACAAATTGAACTAAAAATGAAAATGAGAATACCAACTTATAAGGGTCCAAGCTTATATTGCAGCTTAAACCAAACCCAATACCTACTATTCTATATCAAATCCAATCCAAATCAAGTAATTGCATCAACCCATGTCCATTTCCAAATCGCTTGAACCAAATTTCTTTGCCGCATGTTGACTTTTGTTGACTTTGTGACAAATTTGCTTGAACTCAATTCCAAGTTTACAAAAAGCTATTTGAAGCTTAAATAAACTTGTTTGGATTTAAAATTAAGCTATTTGAAGCTTGAACCATAGAGTTTGAATTTGAAATTTTAGACAAAGGAACATGAACATATGAATTTTAAGTGAAACTTTGAATTAAGGCTCAAAATGAATTACATTGACTAAACAACTTATTTTCAGTACAATAAAACTTGAAATTACAAATTTAAAAGCTACTTAAGACATTTTAAGAAAAATACGACATACATAAAATAAAAAACTAAAAGCTCTCCCTTTCTCTCTTTCTTCTTCTTCTTTTTATACCCAAAACTGCTTCTCTCACTACTCTGAGCATTTCCCAGCTTTAAGCTTGACCATTGGATGTCTGGAAGTAATCTTGGCCGTTTGATGCATTTTGGCACCAAAATGTTTTTAACAGCTGGAGAGGTTGAGTGTTAGGTTGAGGAGGCATTAAATGTATCTTGGCTTGGTGTGTTTGGAGTGATAAGGGTAGGGTGATGATGAGAGGGAAAGTGGGTTGGAGTATTGCAGGGTGTTGCAGGGGATGATGATGGAGGGAAAACCCGTGAAGGGGGTTTGACTTCATTTGACCAGTGTTTAATAATAGAGAGGGAAGGGGTCAAATGGGAAGGGTCCAAATGGGTTTGGCAGGGGTCATATGGTTTTGATAGGGTCCAAGGGTTGAAAGGGTTTTAAAACACAAGGACTTATGTTGCAAATTCTGAAAATACAAGGACCTAGGCTGCCATTTTCACAAAGATGTTTCAAGGGACCAAAAGTGACAAGTTTCAATAATACAAGGACCAAACTTGACATTTTCAAAATTCCAAGGACTATTTTTGCCAAATTTGAAACTTGGAGGACCAAACTTGTAATTTCTCAAAACTTTTGACATTTTTCACCAAAGGACTAATTTTGACAACTTATGATTTTAAAAGGACCTTTGGTGATTTTTCTTTTGAAATTAAGTGCTACTATTTCGACAACTTTTGAAACTTGGGGACTAAACGCCAATTATGCAAACTTAGCTCATTTTTCATCTTTTTAAACATTTTGCATCCAAACATATAAAATGCAATTTTGGAATATTTTCAGATTTTGATGCATTTCGAGCATTTTAAGTGTTTGCGTTCGAATTTACAAAAATGATGAGTATTTACACACTCATCAAGTATGAGTGTGGTGTATGTGCTAACCACACCCATTCTTGATGATGGTGATGATGCTACCGTGGAGCGATCGAGGAGGAGCAAATGGGAGAATGATGACTACATATGCAGAGGTCTTATTCTGAATGGTATGTGATTCTTTGTTTGATCTTTATCAGAACTTTGAATCTTCCAAAGAACTGTGGGATTCCTTGGATGCCAAATATATGGTTGAGGATGCATCAAGTAAGAAGTTCCTTGTTAGTAATTTCACAAATTACAAAATGACTGATTCAAGACCAGTTATGGAACAATACAATGAACTTCTTGGAATACTTGGAAGGTTTACACAACACCAAATGAACATGGATGAGGCTATCAAAGTCTCGTGTGTCATTGACAAACCCCCTCCTTCATGGAAAGATTTCAAGCATACCTTGAAACATATGAAGGAGGAGTTAACTCTTGTTGAGTTGGCAGTCATCCGCACATTGAGGAATCTCGCAAGGTGCAGGATAATGACAAGCCAAAGAGTGGCAATGCTACTGGTGCATCGGTTGTCAATATGGTGGAGCATAACAACTCCACCAGGTACAATGACAACAAAGGCAAACGCAAATTTCATGATAACACAAGGGCAAATCCAAACAAGAAGGCAACACCTACTTGTTGGAAATGTGGCAAAACATGTCACATTAAAAGGGACTGCAAGGGTGTTAAAATTGGTGGTAAAGCCAATGGATCAGGCACTAATGGTTCAGGGAGTGGTGGTTCACCAACTCACTGAAAGGTCGAAATATGTTTAATAAGTCTTTTCAGATTTATTATGTTACATATGTATCTGAATCTTATTATGTGTAGGATGCTGATGTTGCGTGGTGGGTTGACTCTGGTGCAACAGTTCATGTGTGTAAAGATAGAAGTTGGTTCAAGACTTATGAGTCATTGAATGATGGTTCTATTCTTCACATGGGAAATGAGTCAACAGCCTTGGTGCATGGTCGTGGTTGTGTAGATCTTAGGTTTAGTTCAGGAAAGATTGTAACTTTGTTTAATGTTATTCATGTTCCTGATATAAGGAAAAACTTGGTTTCAAGTAGTGTTTTGAATAATCATGGATATAAACAAGTTATTGAATCTGATAAATTTGTTCTTTCTAAATGTGGTGTCTTTATTGGTTTTGGTTATTTACGTAATCAAATGTTCAGGCTTAATATTACCACTGACAGTGTTATTTCAGTTTTTGTGACCACATATGATCAGACTGATTCTACCCTTTGGCATGCTAGACTTGGTCATGTTCACTATATAAGAATGCAAGATATGTCTAGGGATGGTTTAATCCCTGCTTTTGACATGGACACTGAAAAGTGTAAAACTTGCATGTTGACCAAGATAACCAAGAAACCCTTTCAGAGTGTTAGTCGTGAGACTAAGATCTTGGAGCTTATTCACAGTGACCTGTGTGATTTGCATGCCACTCCTTCTTTGGGGAATAAGAAGTACTTTGTAACATTTATTGATGATGCTTCTAGATTTTGTTATGTCTATCTGTTACATACCAAGGATGAAGCATTAGATAAATTCAAAGTGTTTAAAACTGAAGTTGAATTACAACTTGGGTCTTTGATCAAAAGATTAAGGACTGATAGGGGAGGTGAGTACATGGATACTCAGTACTTTCAGTCTGTTGGAATAATCCATGAAACGACGGCCCCTTATACTCCTCAAAAAATGGCATTTCGAAAGGAAAAATAGGGTGCTGAAGGAGATGGTTAATTCCATGTTGTCCTATTCAGGACTGAGTCAAGGGTTCTGGGGTGAAGCTATGTTAACCGCTTGCTATTTATTAAATAGGGTTCCTAACAAAAGGAACAAGGTTACCCCTTATGAACTCTGGACTAAAAGGAAACCCAACCTGAACTATCTCAAGGTTTGGGGTTGTAGGGCTGTTGTAAGACTCCCTGATCCAAAGTTGAAAACTTTGGGTGAAAGAGGCATTGACTGCATCTTTGTTGGATATGCTGAGCATTCCAAGGCTTTTAGGTTCTATGTTATTGAACCTAATGAACATGTTTCAGTTAACTCAATAATTGAATCAAGGGATGCAGATTTTGATGAGAATAGATTCTCATCAGTCCCTAGACCAAGTCAGAGGATTCCTAATGGAACTCATGACACTTGTGTATCAGAGGTCCCGATGGTGAACCATCGTGGTCCCCGATGAGGTTGTGGTTCAACAACCTGAACCTGTCGGGAAAAGCAAAAGGGTAAGGACTCCAAAGTCATTTGGACCTGAGTTTCAACTATACTTAGTTGAAGGTACCAGGGATGAGGTCTCAGACCAATACTCCTATTTCTTCATTGTTGAGGATGACCCCAAAACATTTGAAGAAGCAATGAAGTCCCAGGACATTGCTTTCTAGAAAGAAGCAATCAATGATGAGATGGATTCCATCATGGGCAACAACACTTGGGTGTTGGTTGATCTACCTCCTGTTTGCAAACCTTTGGGTTGCAAATGGATTTTCAAAAGAAAAATGAAGGTAGATGGAACTATTGAAAAGTTCAAGGCTAGACTAGTCATTCAGGGCTTTAAACAAAAGTCGGGAATAGACTATTTTGATACTTATGCCCCTGTGGCTCGTATTACCATAAGATAGCGATTGCTATGGCATCTATTCACAGTCTGGTTATTCATCAGATGGATGTGAAAACCGCTTTCTTGAATGGTGAATTGGATGAGGAGGTTTATATGAACCAACCTCGGGGCTTCATCATGCCTGGAAATGAAAACAAGGTGTGTAAACTGATTAAGTCTCTTTATGGACTTAGCAGGCACCAAGCAATGGCATCAACAATTTGATGAAGTGGTTTTGTCTAGTGGTTATGTTCTTAACCAAGTTGACAAATGTGTGTATAGCAAATTTGATGAATCTGTTAAAGGAGTCATCATTTGTCTATATGTTGATGACATGTTGATCTTTGGCACCGACCAAAATCGGTTGACGACAAAGGAATTTTGTCATCAAGGTTCTCCATGAAGGACATGGGGAGGCTGATGTTATCCTTGGTATAAGGATTAAACATGAAAGTAAAAGAATTTCTATCTCTCAGTCTCATTATATTGAGAAGGTACTGAGGAAATCCAATTACTTTGATTGTACTCCATTAAGTACACCTATGGATACTT
Organism: Chrysanthemum makinoi; assembly: GCA_910596185.1. NCBI lineage: Eukaryota > Viridiplantae > Streptophyta > Magnoliopsida > Asterales > Asteraceae > Chrysanthemum > Chrysanthemum makinoi. Next base: position 205,074,786 of record OU343219.1, read on the forward strand.
GTGAGAAGTCGATGCCTAACCATGGCAAAGCTGTATCTCAACTTGAGTATTCTAGGGTAATTGGTGCTGATGTATGCCATGACTTGTACAAGACCGATATTGGTTTTGCAAAGGGGAAAATTGAGTAGGTATACTAGTAATCCTAGTGCTCATCACTGGCAAGCAGTTCAAAGGGTATTGAAGTATTTGAAGAGAACTATGGATTATAGTCTCTCATATACTGGTTACCCATCGGTGTTGGAAGGTTACACCGATGCAAGTTGGATCGGAATAACACTCAAGACAATTCGTCTACCAGTGGCTGGGTATTCCTACTTGGTGGAGGTGCAATTTCTTGGGCATCCAAGAAACAAACTTGCATCACCAGTTCAACAATGGAATCTGAATTTGTGGCTTTAGCAGTTGCTGGTAAAGAAGTTGAATGGTTGAAAAACTTGCTCCTTGAGATTCCATTGTGGCCTAAACCTATAGCACCTATTTCTATCTGGTGTGATAGTGCAGCTACATTGGCTAAGGCTTATAGCCAGATGTACAATGGTAAGTCTAGACACTTAGGTGTCGGACATAGCATGATTCGTGAGCTTATCATGAATGGGGTGGTATCTATAGAGTTTGTTAGATCTCAACAGAACTTAGCTGATCACTTGACGAAGGGTCAGGCTAGAGACTTGGTTATAAAGTCTGCTAAAGGGATGGGTTTAAGTCGAACTTAGTCACTGAATGCTAGGACACCCAACTCCCTCCTGAGGAAACTTAGGAGCTGAGTTCAATGTGGAAAGTGAACATTCGGGACTGGAGCACATGTTTTATTTACATCCCAAGGTTGTGCTTAGAACTTGCTGAAAGGAGGATGAAGTCTTTACTTCTTAATGGTTATTTTTCTTTGAAAAAGTGCTTGGCAGGAGCATGACTAAAGAGGAACCACCTATGTAAATGTTGAAGTTTTGCCGCCTCAGGAAGCTTTGGACTTTTAGCTTTTACAACATTTATGAATTTGGATATGGACACATGGCTTGTATAGTGTCGTGAGCTGATTAGTGTTTGAAAACTTGTGTGTATTTTATCTTCAGGTATTCAAATGGGTTGAAGGGTTCAATTCTTAGAACACCCGGATTCTCGAATATTTGAAACGTGTAATTTACTAAGATGGAAATTCAATCCTCGTGACATTTTCATTTATGCACATGTTTTGCTTGATGTTTGTTTTCATGCAAAGGAAGTGAACTAAATTTGGGGAGGATTGTTGGAAAATTTAGTGCACTTGTGGGAATAGTTCACACCTTGTAATGGGTTAGGAGGTACGGAGTGTACACCCATAAGGTCCATGAACACCTTGACTCTTGTAGTGGTTTTATTGATAGTGCTCGGTGAAAGTACTGCTGTGGTTACCACGACATCGTGTTTCCACCGGCAAGCATACTTCCAATCGGATTAGTGTTTCCACCGGTGGTGTTTCACCGAAGTAGTGTTTACACCGAAGCGGGTGTTTCCCGCGTGTAACCACCGATAGCACTATGAAAGTACTGATGAAAGTACTGAAGCTTGTAACGGTTTTGACCTATTCAAGTGGCGCATAACCGCATTATGACCACGTTGAATTGGTCATGTAACCACTAACGGCTATAATGGGGATAATTATGAGGCTATTAATGGGCCGATTAATACTCATAATTCCATTGGAATAGCTCAAGAGTAACCTCCTATAAATAGGAGATCTGATAATGCATGAAGGACACACGGAAAACGTAAACACTTATTAGCGAAAGGGTTATAGAATTCTGCCTAATTCTCTAACTGCATTTGGTCTTATCCCAAGTAGATATTCGTGATACCCGGGCATTAGGGTCGAATAGTTTACTTTGGAAAGTGATCACACGATTCCAAGTGATATCCGGTAACCACCTAGTGGTATTGCTACTGTCATTGATTGTCTTAACCCTGTTCTGGGAGATACCCACCAACATAAGATTCGCTATAAATTCAATACGAACTGTTCGATCAAGAGAGGAATAGAAAGTGGATTTTAAAGTACAAATTAACATGTGTTTATTTGTTGTATTTTGTACATTCTCATTATAACAAAACGTTAAGATTCAAAGTTCAATTTGAGCAGCTATATCACCTTCACGTTGCACAACCAATCATTTGACACAAATGCTTTCTTTTTCTTTTTCTTTTTTTTTTTTTTGTTTTTTTGTTATATTTGGGTTTCCGTCTCGACATTGCAAGCCGACTAATCCCACGATGACTAACCTTTTTGATAGCCCGGAGTCGGCGCAGGTGAACCTCCGTGGCCAATGGATGATTAATTTTCTCACTAGGGTTCGAACCCAAGACCTCTAGGCACTTTCGTCCTAAAATGCTTGTTGTAACCTTCAAATCAATCACCTTACTAATAGACATTCTCTTGTAAGGTTGAGATACAAAACATAAAAGTAGTTGTGAGTATACGTAGTATATTAGTGTACATTTTAACTATTGTAAAAGGAAGGCTCTTCACTAATCCCATACTATGATAAGTCATAATTTATATCCATGTTATCTGATTGTATATCCTTAAGAAAACAATTATCAGGTAATAATGAAACCATGGATGTACCAGGAAAAACTTGCAACACAAAATAACCTTCCTATGATTAGTATTTAAAAAAAATCTAATGTTCAAAGTCCTTGTATTGCTATTTACATGAATTGCCAAGTGCACACAAAACAATATAATGCTAGCTGCATGAAAGAGTATGCAACTCACATTTGTCAAAACATCACAATCCAAGTATGAGTTGTAGCATTCAAATAGCTTTGTGTTGTCATTAAAATTAGACCAGCAAAGCCATCTTCCTTGTATCATATTCTAGAGTAAACTGCAAAAGTCATCCATGTGGTTTGTCAAATTTGACACTAATCAAGTATATAATAGGATCAGAACTATATTGAAAATTTTAGTTTACCCTTGTCACAAAATAGGGCAGTAACAACATACAATTCATATATATATATATATATATATTTTGTGTACATAAGCAATGGTTTTAGAAACTGGAAACTGTCCTGAATGAAACAGTGAGCACATCCGAAGAATCTCGCAACTCCAAGTGCAAACACATAATGAGCAGTAGAAGCTTCCATCATCTACATTTTGCAAAACAATCACATTAATGTTTTTTTCAATTATACCAATTTAAGTAAAAGTAACACTAAAATAAGGTATTTGTTAAGAAATCTAAACCTTAGTTTTTTGCATCATAGTTAGCGGAGGAAGCACTGCAATTGCCCATATAACTTTGCTCACATGGGAATGATATGTGTGTGGGTAAATGAAGATGGCTAATATAAAACAGGGTACGACTTGCAGTAACTCCAAGTGCAAACACATAATCATCTACTTTTTTTTTCTTGATTATACCAATTTAAGTAAAAGTAACACTAAAATAAGGTAGTTGTTCAAAAATCTAAACCTTAGTTTTCTGCATCATAGTTAGCGGATGAAGCACTGCAATTGCTTCCAAGTAGATGCAGAATGCCCACATAACTTTGCTTACATGAGAATGATATGTGTGTGGGTAAATGAAGATGGCTAGAATAAAACAGGGCACGACTTGCAGTAACGATGGAAAATGGAGTGGGTTGAATGGGTCAGGCAAGTCGAATAACGGCTTTAAACGGGTGATTATATGTTTGGGTCGGTTGGGTTGGACCCAAAACGCTATATGCCCACATACTTTTACAGAACTGTTATTGCTTCATACCTGCAATTTATGAACATAACATGGATCAGTTCATACAAAAATCTAAAATTAAATTTATCATGTATCACTAAGTGGACATTTCAGAAAGATTCATGAGTTCTTAATTACTTCACTGATTTGGATTTTAGATATTACCATGTAAATAGGTGCAAAAAGCTCAAATCATTCCAGGGATAATAGTGTGACTAAATTAATCATAACTATGCACTCTAATTGTGTACAGCATAGAAAAGAAATTATGCCATCCAACCATGCACTCATAATTATGTCTGTTTTTTTTTTTTTCATTCTTCTAACGACTAAACATGTTATACTAATACTATGAAGCTTCAGTTAAGCGAAAACAGCATACGGCCACTATGGGTGTACATTGGCTGGTTCAGTCAGGTTTTTGGCTAAATATGAGCTAAACCGTAAGTGGCTTCTAAAGCTTCAAACTGAACCGCCTGTGTAAGATATGGAAACTGAACTTGCAAAATGGTTAACTACCAGTTGAGAATGGGTTAGCTGGTTCTTCGGGGTTTGATCTAACTTGATGGGCCAAAATGAATTAAACCATTGACATATATTTGTGAAATCATTTGAAAGCTAAGATGAATTTTTTACAAAGAAGCTACCCTACAATTCTGCAAGGGTAGTAGGGAACGTTTTGAAAATGCGTGAAAAATATAATACCTTAGCTATCCATGTCCCAGATAACTTAAACTTCAGAAAACCAGGACCACCTACAATGTATCTTTCCAGCATGCGAGCTTGTGGAAAATAAAGGAGTCTAACTGACAAACTATCAAAAAAAGAGTAAAAGACCTAGGGAGTATGTTTTTCAAAATCCATGTGATTTCACTCAAAAAAAAACATTACCAATCCAGCACTTTTTGGTCCTTCAAAGATAGGATGGCTTCTTAGTTATGTTCAAGACACTGGTGCTATTACCAAATGTAAATTTCTGACATAGTACTCATATCATTCGAAGAAAGTAAAAGTGCATAAGTATGTATGAGAAGGAACATATATACCATAGGTAATCACAATCATTCGCTTTCGTGTCGGTAGAAATACTAACAGACACAACACCTTTTTCACACTGAAGCCATACTATGCAAAAAAGTAGCTAAATGCCTTAGAAATTTTTTCTTGAAGGCTCCATCTATAATCTTCTTCCTGTAATGTATTGCAATACAACACCGTTATTCTTAACTGTTAACAAATCCTCTAGTTTGCCTTATATATTTTATACTAAACTTGAAAAGCTATAGGCATTTTAGTTATAGTTACATTTAAGTTATCTTAAAATCAAGTAAATATAGTTAGATTTAGTATAAACATTATTCAGATAAAAAGCTTACCCAAAACAATGTCATACTATAAAATATCTCCATTAATAAGCGTGGCTTTTCGAGGCTTCATAACTCACTGGATTTCAAGTAAACCCAGCAACCATAGAGCAAATAAAAGTATTCATATGCTTGATTTGGGTGAGGTCTTGATTAACTACATATAAACAATAAACACAATACTTTAATTAACTGGGTCATTTTAACAAACAGGTAATGTGCATAAAGAGAATAATCTAAACATAGAAAAGATAGGCAATTAGCAATGATATACATCATATACACATACCTGTTCGTCAATCATAACAAAAAAAAAATGGATAAAACTATGATCAACATAAGCCCTCCAATCAAAACATAGGTTACAAAATTAGGCTAGCGAAAAAGATTTAAATAATAGTTTTGATATAGAAAGTTTATGGAAATAGTCTGTATCTAAAAGATTAGGTTAGCAAAGAAGACGGGAAGAAGGCAAATCTAAATTAACGCGTGGAAAAATGACGTCAATATATGACGTCAGGTATGTGTAATTCAAAAAAACTTTTCTTTTATTATATATAATAAAGATAAAGATATATTTATTTAAATTCGGTTTTCGGTTTGGATTGCTAAAACCATAACCGAACCGAAAACCGAATATTTAATTCGGTTCGGTTCGATTTTGGCAAATTCAGTTCGGTTACGAGTTCGATTCGGTTATTTTTTATTCGGTTCGGTTTCGGTTTTTGGTTTATTCGGATATTACCCGACCCATAAACACCCACCACCTCCTGTATATAGACGGATTCCTGAAGCCCAACAACCACCACCTCTGTTACTCTGTATATAGACGTTGGACCTTTTCAGCCCATTAGGGTTTCCTTAACCAGAACACCACAGCCACTCCCCTTATATATACTTCACCTCATTCGCATACCCTAACCCGTTCCTCATCTCTGCCTCTTTTTGTTTCAATGTTATTTGGTTGATATCATTAATTTAAACAGGGAAACTATGGTCGAGGAGTATATGTTTCTCAACCAGGTTTCTTTGTTTAAATCGATGCTTTGAACCAAATTTTTTTTTTTTTTTTTTATTCTGTTAACAAAAGCCAATTTGCAGAGCAATATCGCCAATAAAAATAATGACGAAAAATTGCATTGAAGGTTGGCCATAACATTAAGCGATTCTCCGTGCCTGTCAAATATTTGATTTTGATCTTGGCCTCGAACAAGTCGCTACATTTTTATATATTTTATTTTGGTTTGTGATACTAAAAGGACATATATTGATTGTGGTTCGGTTTTGACAAGAAAGAAAAGAACCAATATCTTCTAGTGAAACAATTGGTTTGTTAAACAAGAGTGAAACATTGTTTGCAAAGTTTTCATCTGTTCTGAATCGCAATCCTAAACACTTGTTAATGTGATGCAAGTATGTAACTACCAAATGAGTTATTATCTGGTCATGATATAGTCAGATTAGTTGTAAGTGGAATATCCAGATGTGAAAAACATACAGAAACTTACATTACGTAACAATCATTTGTCCTAAGACCACTATGGTATCTTTGTAGCTATAGATATTTATAAGAATCAGAAATAGAATACCATTCATATATCAAGTTTAGCCTATGAATCTACAGTATACTTCAAAGTTTGTATAACAAAAGCTTTCTACATCTTAAATAAACAAACATAAAACATCCACTTCCAAATTATGGTAATGCGGACAGACTGTTCCTGGCATAGAATATTTCAGGTCAATATTTAGATAGTGTGTTTTTTTTTTACTTTGCACTAACAGAACTGAGCATGTAATTCGTCACCAAAAAACACTCAAGGTGCATTCCTCACTACTACAAAATTACATATCCTCTACAAGTTCCATGTGTGACACTTTCAAGTTTCAACTGTTCTGAATAGAACGAGTTCGTGTTTTGTACCTAGTACTTCAATTTTTTTACCCTGATGTATAACGATTCTGCACCCTTAATCCTCATAAAGTTAAATGCAGCAGTAACCAACTTTTTCTACATTAAAGAAATAACGAACGGTTTGAAGTTATTGTTGATTACAAAAAAGGTAGCATCAAAAATTCTAAACCAATGTTACTAGCTACATATAGGGTATGTTTTGCAGCTTTTGGGTAAAGTCAAACTGAATTTGATTATTCACGGGATCAGCTACAACAAACTAAACGGGCTGCCTAGAATTAATTTTTTTTTAAATTGCGTTTACGTTTACATACAAGTAAGCACTTTTGAGAGCATTCTAGATTGCTTATCAAAACGCTGATTTTATAAATTATTCACAAGTCAAATAAGCTGTCTTATATAAGCAGCTAGGACTACTTGAGTTGCTTATTCCCAAAAAGCAACTCCAAATTACCCCATGATTATCTAGGGACCATTTAACATGTAAATCACCAAACAGTCAATCACTAATTCAAATTTAGCCCCTTTCCCTACAACTAATTATCCACAACAACAACAATACCCAATCCCGCCTGAGCAGGGTATGGAGGAGGTAGAATGTAGACAGATCATACCCCTACCCTTGGGGTAACCCGAGGGTGAGGAGACCTTCTGCACTAATACTAATTATTCGATCCTAATTATTCCACATCACATAACCACATTCAAAACACAATGCCAATCAATTATCATAAAAAATCAAAACTTATACAAAACATATGTACCTGTATCCCTCACCCAACTAGGCGGCGAATACTCGTGGAAACTAACCAAGCCATCCCGATTCTTATCATGCAGCTCCATCTCCCTCTGAGACCTATGCAACACCTCCCTCTGACTCTGCTCCAAGTTCCACTGCGTCAACTCATGCTCCGAAACAAACCCATCAGCAGGATCAACGTCAATCCTGGGAAACAACAACACCAACCTATGCGTAATATTAAACTTATGCTCATCATTCAAATAATCCTCAGCATCTATAAAATCCTCCCATTCAGGCTGTCCCTCCATTCCAGGTGCCACGTCATCACCACCATGATGGTTATCATGATCATGGTCTTTATTAAAGTAATGGGTTTGTTCCCATTGCTTGTCTTCACGTTTACGCTCAATGTCTGCGATAAGTGGGTCGAATGAGATATGGTGATCTGATGGGGTGGTGGGTATGGTGGTGGTGGTGGTGGTGAAGTTTGAGCGGAGTTTGAGGCGGCGGTGGCAGCGGTTGTGGCGGTTGGAGGAGGTGTTGGTGGTGTTGTTGGAGATTAGAATGAGGATTAGTATGGCTACTGTAATGTAAAGTATTACTGACACTTTGCTCATTGCATTAAACACAACAACAACAACTGTGTTTAATGTTGTTGTTTTGTTTGATGATTTAATTTAAGGTTTTTAAGAGATGGTGTTAGGGTTTCAATATTAAGATTTCTGGTATTATTATTTGTATTTACTGGAACTTAATTTAGGTGTTGCGTATAAAATGATTATTTGTTCGTTTTTGTGTATATTAATGTTTGCTAGTTGATAAGTGGTAAGTTTGAATATAGTGATGATGTAAATGAAATTGTATCGTGGTTTTTGATTGGTGTTTCATAGCATTTAGTTTGAACAACCGATGATATTTAACGAAATGTATGATTTATCTGATAATGAAAAATACTTGATGTTCGTGCAGTGTTTACTTTGAATATACTGAATTAGTGATGGCTTTTGTCTGTTAACGATTGAGATCTTGCATTCTTGTGTAACACGTGTGTTAGAATTTTTTATTTTTCTTTTTGTGTTTGCTAATTAATGTTGTTTGTACATGTTTAAAATGATTATGCGTTTGTTGGTTTCGATTTTGCAGTTGTTTCTGTTTGTAGATTTGAAGATTATTTTGATGTTCTAGTTTATGTATCTGATTTTTTTTACTGTAATGCAGATGGTAAGCTGTTTGATGCATCCCAGTATGCTTTTTTCGGCCAAGACAGCTTAGATAAGGCTACTGATTTGGGTTGTATAGAAGTTGAACAAGAAGATAACGCTCTAAATGGACTTGGTGAGGATGGATACCGTTTGTTTGATAGAGGTACATTTTGTAAGTAAACATTTGGATACAGTTTACCTATGATTATTGTACTTGATAGTTGTGCGCTATACGAGTTCTGTAATACATTTAAAGTCTCTATTGCTTAACCTGGTTTTATGTTGATTTTCTAACCGCAGGAATCAGGGGTCGGGTCTTTATCAGATATGGATGATCTGTCTACTATTTTTTCAAAGGTAACCTTCAACCACAAAGTTTTCTCAAGATGTAGTTGTATTGGTGTAGGATGTGAGCGAGTAGAGTGATTAACTTCCACTGTGCTTGTTTTGACGCGGCAAGCAAACCGTTGTGAAAATGCATACGAGAAAATGTTTAGAGTTTGAAGGTTTTTGCTTATAAGTCATCTATTTATCTGAAAATAAATAATTTCTATAACCACAATGGTTTGTTTTCATCACATTATCATAAAATGTAGCTCCCTTACCTAGGATATGATAAATTAACGCTACAAATGGACACAAATGTCTGACTCTCATGGTCTTGCATGAACTTATTAAACTCGTCTAAGTTGATGTAAACCCCATGTTTGTTTCTATTACAAGCTGAGCGATGAGTTAACATATCCTTTTATAAACAAGTGGAACTCTTCTATTCGAGTATGGAAAGGAAAATGCTACAATACACGTTAATATATTCCTAGGCTATTCAATTTTCAGTTGGATTCACATTTGTATTATAACTTGATCTAATAGTATTTATTTACAGCATATATTTGAACTCTAGTGTTTAGAAAGGTCTGTATGGCCATTTCAGAAACATAGCACTTCTTATGCACCAAAAGCTACTGGTCAACATTTGCTACGTGTATCTACTTGTTACATACACGTACATGACACATAATAGAATTGAGTTTTGTTCACCTATTGGACAATGCCATATATGTAGTGAAGTTCAAGAAAAAGTTTAAATATCGTGTTTACTAAGTTCCGCCCATGCATGATATCTGAAACGTTTAAAAAATGGATGTAAGCATTCTTTATAGAGGGTGTTTGGGATTGCTTAATTTTTTTTTTCTCCTCACTGATTATTTTCAAGCAGTTTCCAAACTGCTACACAGGCAGAACCGTCTAATATGTTACAAAGTAAAAACTTTTTATGGAGTATTGAAGTAACGATCTATAACCTTTTAAACAATGTAGTTGTGATGGTTGGATGTGTATTTTTTTTCCCTAGAAAATTGCGAAAGTTCTTGTGGTTTGGCCAAATTGTAGGCGCAATCCCTATCTTGTCGAAAGTTCATGATTAGATTAGTTTCAGGACATTGGAATCAATCTCCTTCGAGAAGCCTTTGTTTTAGAGTTAATTCTTATGAGGATGGGTTCGCGGGACTTGATTGGATTTTGGACGGGCACAAGATGTTAGCTTAAACAATGTATCCATTTTGCAAGTATGCGATCTATTTGCTTATCTTCTAGTATCTCGTTGCTTATTTGTCTTGCGCTGAAGGGGCTTGTCGAAATGCGATCATTTTAAGATTGTTAGTTTAGTAGAATGTGATGTACTTAGTTAGTAGATCTGGTTTGGAGGGAAATGGGAAATGGTATTGTGGTTTGGAGGGTGGTTATTGGACATATGGCTCCAAACTGGACCTTTTCAGCCCATTAGGGTTTCCTTAACCAAAACACCACAGCCACTCCCCTTATATATACTTCACCAGTTCACCTCATTCCTCATCTCTGCCTCTTTTTGTTTCAATGTTATTTGGTTGATATCATTAATTTAAACAGGGAAACTATGGTCGAGGAGTATATGTTTCTCAACCAGGTTTCTTTGTTTAAATCGATGCTTTGAACCAAATTTTTTTTTTTTTTTTTATTCTGTTAACAAAAGCCAATTTGCAGAGCAATATCGCCAATAAAAATAATGACGAAAAATTGCATTGAAGGTTGGCCATAACATTAAGCGATTCTCCGTGCCTGTCAAATATTTGATTTTGATCTTGGCCTCGAACAAGTCGCTACATTTTTATATATTTTATTTTGGTTTGTGATACTAAAAGGACATATATTGATTGTGGTTCGGTTTTGGCAAGAAAGAAAAGAACCAATATCTTCTAGTGAAACAATTGGTTTGTTAAAGAAAAAACAGTAGAGGGTGTTTTTTTGAAACAAATACCCCCCTTAAACTGTCTTATGTTTCAAAGAAAATACAAATTAACAGTTTTTTCGAAAATCGCAATCCTAAACACTTGTTAATGTGATGCAAGTATGTAACTACCAAATAGATATAAGGGGTGCTTGGGATTGCGTTTTTAGGGTGGTTATCTGATTAGTTTTTTCGTAAGGCCATTAGAAAAAAACCATAAGTTTACATGTAAAGATCTAAAAATCAGAAATTGCAAAGCAATCAAACGACTGATTGTCTCAGCGTCACAATGTCAAAAAATAGAAGCATGTACATGGAGTCTATTTTCTTACATCCCCAAAGCATGAAATGCACATCCAAACGCCCCCGGGAACTGTATAGGTACTTCGATAATGAATGTATAAAGTTTAACGGATGTAAAAAACTACCCAACGTGGAGGTGCGACATGTGATGACTGTCAATGATATACGACTCATTTGATTCATATCCGTGTTTAGAGTGAGGAGAGGAAAGCATATAAGGAGCTAGTGAAGGATATTACACCAAAAGTTGACGAAAGTGAGCTGTTTTCTTCCTACAAAGATCAAATAGGACTGAAAGCACACTTTTAAGACTCGGACTGAAAGATACTGGTTTGGTTCGGTCCTGATTTGTACAATGGCTCGCTCAAAGTATGCTCATTTTCATAAGGATGTTTGAGCTGCTGAATTGTCATTATCAGATAGAATTTTGGTATTTAATCATCCAGATACTCTTCCTTAGGTCTTTTTATACCTTTTGTTGTTTAAACACTTGAACGTGTACATTGAATTTTTGTTTGCTCGTGTACGATCTTTAACAACCAAAAACTCGTAAATTATCAATATAAATTAAACACCGCCTATGAGAAACATAATCCGGATCCTTAATTAACCAGCATAATAATTACTCCACAAAAAGCGTAGATCGGTAGGGACATCCTAACCCCCGGGCATCACCCGGGGTGCCCACCTGACCCTTCCTCAAAGACCAAGCCCTAGGCAATGATCTCGTGTCTCAGCAAGCTAATTAGTCAGGAGTTGGGATCCAGGTCGATTTTCCACAAAAGCCCTCCTATACTCCCCATACCAACATTTATAAGCACATGCAGCATAAAGTTTGAACCACAAACTACCCTTTTTCTCACTCACATTTAAATTAGTCACGATGCTGCATAAAAATAAAGCTATCTTGTATTCATACGTATGGTTCAGAAACTGTAGTCAAAATTAGGAAAAATGACATCAAATTACTATTGAAACCTTTGCTATTACAAATAAAGAACGTGGTCTCTATATCTGCAGAAGAAACATCGTCAAACCCTAACACTAAGCTGCAAACATAGATAACGATACATCAAATAAATCGTGTAGTGTTCTATTTTAACTTTTTGTCAGATTAACGGAACTCATCGTGGTATTCATAATCTTCTTCATCATCCTCGTTGAAGATAGCACTATAAAATACATATGGACTATCGATCATTTCAGTCAAGGATAGCCGTCCATCTTTATCCGTATCAGCCTGAAATAATATTAAGATTTTCATATTGTGGATTCTATATTCATATATACACAGCAATATGAAAAATTATACTTAAACATTCTTACCTGTGATATAATATAATCTGCCTGTTGCTTAGCATAATAACGCTCTGATGGATGAAGCTTGCCAATGATAGGTAGTAGCTCCACGTCAGACAAGAATCTACAACAGGAAAGTTAGCATCATCAAAACTACGTAGCTATGGACATGTATTCTATATAGTGATAATGCGTAAAGGTGCGGGATTTACCCGTCAGCATCCTTGTCAAGCTCGGCGAAAAATCTCCTTGCCGGTGATTCCAATGAATCGTTATTAGATTCATGTGAAGAATTATGATGACTTTCTTCGTCATAGTTTCTTACGAGGTCAAATAGTCCATGGAAAAACTCTTTAAAATTCACCTTCCCATCTTTGTCAGTATCTCGTTCCCTGCAACAAATTCGTTTTGGATTCATTAGTTTCATACTAGCTGTAATAAAAATGATTTCTTGTTGAATTTAACTTCCATTTCACAAGATGTAGCTCCCTTCTTTCATATCAAATGTCCGTTTATATAAAAAAATCTTACATGAAGAGAATTGGACAGATGCTCAAACAGCTAATTGTTTCATCTTTACAAGTTTATTAAAGTACAGGCACATCCAAACACCATCTGTTCATCTCCTACTATTCGTTTTATAACATTTGAATACCGAGTGGCTTTCGGCAATCATGAGTGCCCACATGGCTACATAAGCATATGCTTAAAAGGTGTAATCTCTATTCTAAAAGGGCCTTCAACTTCTAAAAATGTTTTCTCAGAACACAAAGAACATCTAAAATTTAGCAGCAGATCTAAAACTTAACAGAATTGACTAGGTCTCACCTACCAAGAGACACGTACTTAGTGGAAAGCTACTAATTCCCCAATAGGATTAAAAAATCAATAACCCCAGCCCAAAGGGGAATCTATTTATAATACATAGTTTAGATTTAATAAACATGTGTGTGTGTGTGTGGCAAACATGTACTTGATAATTGATCTAAAATATAACTAGTTGAAAGTAGCATGTCACCTTACTTCCTCCTTGCACAGCCACAGAAGAAGTCTTGGGTTTTTAGTGTCTGCAGGATGCTGAAAGCTATATATCACGAAAGACAACATAAATTAAGGGGATGAACAAGATACAAGTCTATAAGATGCAACAAATTTATATACTTGAAGAGAGTATGTATCTTACTCATTGAACTCGGTAAAATTCAAAAAACCATCACCGTCAGCATCAGATGCATTGAAATGCTCCTCTTTCCACCAACCCATATCATACCCAAATGAGTTATTATCTGGTCATGATATAGTCAGATTAGTTGTAAGTGGAATATCCAGATGTGAAAAACATACAGAAACTTACATTACGTAACAATCATTTGTCCTAAGACCACTATGGTATCTTTGTAGCTATAGATATTTATAAGAATCAGAAATAGAATATATCAAGTTTAGCCTATGAATCTACAGTATACTTCAAAGTTTGTATAACAAAAGCTTTCTACATCTTAAATAAACAAACATAAAACATCCACTTCCAAATTATGGTAATTCGGACAGACTGTTCCTGGCATAGAATATTTCAGGTCAATATTTAGATAGTGTGTTTTTTTTTTACTTTGCACTAACAGAACTGAGCTTGTAATTCGTCACCAAAAAACACTCAAGGTGCATTCCTCACTACTACAAAATTACATATCCTCTACAAGTTCCATGTGTGACACTTTCAAGTTTCAACTGTTCTGAATAGAACGAGTTCGTGTTTTGTACCTAGTACTTCAATTTTTTTACCCTGATGTATAACGATTCTGCACCCTTAATCCTCATAAAGTTAAATGCAGCAGTAACCAACTTTTTCTACATTAAAGAAATAACGAACGGTTTGAAGTTATTGTTGATTACAAAAAAGGTAGCATCAAAAATTCTAAACCAATGTTACTAGCTACATATAGGGTATGTTTTGCAGCTTTTGGGTAAAGTCAAACTGAATTTGATTATTCACGGGATCAGCTACAACAAACTAAACGGGCTGCCTAGAATTAATTTTTTTTTAAATTGCGTTTACATTTACATACAAGTAAGCACTTTTGAGAGCATTCTAGATTGCTTATCAAAACGCTGATTTTATAAATTATTCACAAGTCAAATAAGCTGTCTTATATAAGCAGCTAGGACTACTTGAGTTGCTTATTCCCAAAAAGCAACTCCAAATTACCCCATGATTATCTAGGGACCATTTAACATGTAAATCACCAAACAGTCAATCACTAATTCAAATTTAGCCCCTTTCCCTACAACTAATTTGATAAGTACTTAAGTGATAAGGTGTTAGAATGTTGATGGCATGTGAGGTGCTTGTGCATAGTCTAAAGACTAGACACAAGAGGTGCACATGACTTACTCCTCAACTGCTTCTAACAACCTTTCCCGCCAAAACCCACTTTAAATACTTGTATTGTTCTACTTTCATTTTCAGTTTTAGAAATATAATTCTCTCTCAACTCTTGTAATCATCCGACTATCTTTGTACATTTCACACTTTGATAATACAAAATTGGTTTTGGCGGTCTATTTCTTCATTCTTGATTGCCCAACTGTTTGTAATCCTCTAACGGATCTTAATTGATCCCTATTGGTGCTTATCAAGTGGTATCAGAGCTCTTTCTTGGCTCTATATCGTCTTCATTCATATTTTACATCCATTACAATCACATTTCTGGTCCACTTTTGGTGGAGGTTGTTATTTTTCTGATCAACAATTCTGGTAAATCAAGAAACGGTTACAGTTACTAGTTATTGTTCAATTGAAGAAGTGAGAGTGATAATTAGTAACAGATCTACATCATATTCAAGAAATAGTACACGTGGCAGTTAGTTGAGAATCTTGAAGTAGTTAACAATGGTGGTTACAAGAACTGGTTCAGCAGATCAACACTACTGGGTCTTCATAGTTTTTGATGATGAAACAAGAAGGTACATAGCATCGAGATAGCTCAAATGATGAATGGGGCTATGCAGGCTATGAATACAAGATTGGAACAAATGTCTGGGGAAATTACAGGGTTGAGTTTGCAAAACACTCAAATGGGTGGTAATAATGGAGGTGGTTCATTACAACACACAAGAGTAGCTAAAATTGATTTCCCTAAATTCTCTGGTGAAGATGTAAGAGGTTGGTTGTTTAGATGTGAACAACTGTTCTTGATTGATCAAGTGGCTGAAATCGAGAAGGTAAATCTTGTTTCTATTCATCTTTATGATAAAGCTTTGTTATGGCATACACAGTTTCTTAAGATTCATGGAGGATTTGTAGATTGGGTAGTGTATAAACAGGCCATTTTGGACAGATTTGGTAGTGTTTATGATGATCCTATGTCTGAACTAAAGAATTTGAAGTATGAAACTACTGCTAGAGATTATGAAGATGCATTTGATAATCTTTTGAGTAGGGTAGAGATAAGTGAAGTACATGCAATGAGTTTGTTTTTGGGTGGGCTACCAACTGAATTGGCTATGAGTGTCAGAATGTTCAAGCCAAAAACATTGGCTGATACTTATTGCTTGACAAACCTCCAAGAAGCTACTCTTAATGCAGTTAAGAAGAAGAATAGGAGTACTTTTGTTCCCAATAATTCAAGATTTGGTCAGGCTTCTAATAGTACTTTTAACAAACCATTGTTGCCAACACCAAACACTTCAGTTGCTAAACCAAATAATTCAGTTGCTAGTAACAATAGAAGGTTGACACAGAAAGAGTATGCAAAAAAAGATCCAATAATCTTTGTTTTTACTGTGATCAAAAATATACTCCTGGACATAAGTGTAGTGGTCAGTTGTACTCTTTGGTTTTAGTGCCTGATTTGGAAAATGAATGGGTGTCATTTTTGGAGATAGATGAAACTGTGGGAGAAGAGGATTTGATTGATTTGCAGTGCCATTGATATCACTCAATGCTCTCACTGGTACCACAAATTTTCAAACCATGAGGGTCCTTGGCACAGTTGGTAAACATACACTACACATTTTGATTGATTGTGGGTCTACACATAATTTTTTGGACAAAAATATGGCCAAGCAGATAGGTTGTGTCACCAAAAGTACATGCCCATTACCAGTAACAGTTGCAGATGGTAATAAATTGGTTACTGATGCAGAATGTAAAGGATTCAAATGGCATTTTGGTACTACTCCTTTCACTACAGATGTGATGCTATTACCTTTGGGGGGTTATGATATGGTACTTGGAATTCAATGGTTGGCTACCTTAGGGGAGATAAGGGTGAATTTTGGAGAGTTGAGGATGATTTTCAAGTATAATAATCAAAAGGTTTTGCTCAGAGGAACTCACAAGTCTAACATGGATTGGTTGAAGACCAAAGCTTCTGACAAAACTGTGCGACAAGCAGAACTACATTCTATGGCTCTTTGTGTATATCCTAACTCTGCACCTACTTGTATGCAAATGGAGGGTCAGGAGAAGGAACCAAACCCACAGATTCACAAGATTGTGGAGAACTTTGCAGATGTATTTCAAGTCCCTACTGAATTACCACCTAAGAGAACCCATGATCACAGAATTCCATTGGTGGAAGGTGCTCATCCAGTGAACATTAGACCATATAGACATCCTCCAACACATAAAGATGCTATTGAAGGTATGGTAAAAGAACTTTTGGAATCAGGTGTGATAAAGAAGAGCAATAGTCCTTTTTCTTCACCAATTGTTATGGTTAAGAAGAAAGACAATTCATGGAGGATGTGTGTAGATTATAGACACTTGAACAAACAAACCATCAAAGACAAATTTCCAATACCCATAATTGAAGAGCTGATAGATGAATTACATGGGGCACAATTGTTTACAAAACTGGATTTGAGGTCTGGTTACCATCAAATAAGAATGCATGATACAGATGTGGAGAAAACAGCTTTTAGGACTCATGAAGGTCACTATGAATTCCTGGTTATGCCATTTGGACTGACTAATGCTCTCTCTACCTTTCAGTCTCTCATGAATGAGGTATTCCATTCTTACTTGAGGAAATTTGTGCCTGCGTTCTTTGATGATATACTCATTTATAGCCAAAATATGGAGGATCACTTGTTACATTTGGAGACTGTGTTGGAAACTATGAGGCATCACAAATTATATGCTAAGGAAAGTAAGTGTGTGTTTGGTACTGATAGAGTTGAGTATTTGGGTCATGTTATTTCTGCTATGGGAGTAGCTACTGACCCTGAGAAGATAAAGGCTATGGCTAGTTGGCCTGTACCCACCAATGTGAAACAGTTTAGAGTGTTTTTGGGTCTTACAGGTTATTATAGAAGATTCATTCAAGGGTATGCTAGCATTAGTAGACCACTCACCCAATTACTCAAAAAGAATAGTTTTTTATGGTCTGATGAGTCTCAAGCAGCTTTTGATAAGCTCAAACATGCTATGGTTACTGCTCCAGTGCTGAGGTTACCTGATTTCACCAAAGAATTTACCTTGGAGACTGATGCATCAGGGGTGGGATTAGGAGCTGTGTTGTTACAAGAGGGACATCCTATAGCTTTTCTTAGCAAAACACTTTCACAAAAACACCAGCTTATGTCTACTTATGAAAAAGAATTTCTGGCTATTGTCTATGCTTTGGAAAAGTGGAGAGGGTACTTGTTGGATAGACATTTTAAGATTAAAACTGATCATTTTAGTCTTAAATACTTATTGGATCAAAGGATGTCTACTCCTGCACAACTGAAGTGGCTACCAAAGTTAATGGGGTTTGATTATGAGATTCAGTACAAAAAGGGTGTGGAAAATGTTACTGCTGATGCATTATCCAGACTTCAGTATTCTAGTGAATTGTTCAGCCTGGTTACATCTTCTATGAATACTGAATTGTACCACAAAATTGTGACTAGTTGGGATTCAGATGAAAAGCTTAAACAGGTCATTACACAGTTGAAGAATGGTCAAAATGTAAAAGGTTCTTATACATGGTCTAATCAAGAGTTAAGAAGAAAAGGGAAGTTAGTGGTAGGTAATGATCAAGAATTAAGAGCAGAGTTACTCAATCACTTTCATGCTGGGTCAGTTGGAGGTCATTCTGGAGTTAAGACTACCACTAGCAAAATTTGCAGTATCTTTTATTGGAAGAGGTTAAGAAAACATGTCAAACAAATGGTGAGAGAATGTGATACTTGTCAAAGAAATAAGTCAGAATTGGTGGCTTATCCAGGACTTCTCCAACCATTGCCTATGCCAGCTACTATTTGGTCCAGCATTTCAATGGATTTTGTGGGAAGCCTACCTAAATCTCAGGGTAAGACTGTAATATTTGTAGTAGTTGATAGGTTGAGCAAGTATGCACACTTTATGGCCCTTGCCCATCCTTTCACTGCTATTGATGTTGCACAAGTCTTTTTGGACAACATCTACAAATTACATGGGTTACCAAACACAATTATATCGATAGGGACAAAGTTTTTTAAGTAACTTTTGGAAAGAACTGTTTAGGCTGTTACAAGTTAAGCTGCACATGTCTACATCATACCATCCTCAGACTGATGGCCAAACTGAGGTGGTTAATAGATGCTTGGAGTGTTATTTGAGGTGTATGACAGGGGAGCAACCCAAGCATTGGATGAGATGGTTATCCTTGGCTGAATGGTGGTACAACACTAATTATCATTCTGCAATCCATACTACCCCTTTTGAAGTAGTCTATGGACAACCACCACCTGTTCATGTACCATATGTGGGAGGTGAGAGCAAGGTGGAATCAAGTGGACGAACTCTCACAAGCTAGAGAAGTGGCAATTGATTTGCTTAAATTCCATTTAAAAAGGGCCCAAGATAGAATGAAGTCCCAAGCTGACAAAAACAGGACAGACAGAGCATATGAAGTGGATGACTGGGTCTATTTGAAACTGCAGCCCCACAGGCAAGTCACCATTAGGAAGAACAAACAGAATAAACTATCCCCAAAATACTATGGCCCTTTTCAAGTACAAGCTAAGATTGGACAGGTTGCTTATAAGTTGAAGCTACCAGATTCTTCTCAAATCCATGATGTTTTTCATGTGTCTCAACTCAAGAAATGCAGAGGTGTGGTAACTCAAAGTGGAAGTTTACCAGTTTGTGGTATGGATGGTACTATGTTAGCAGAACCCATAGCTATACTTGAAAGAAGGTTGGCTAAGAGAGGCAACACAGCTGTGGTCTTTGGACTTGTTCAGTGGTCAAATGGGTCAAAGGAAGATGCTACTTGGGAACCCCTTGAAGAAATTCAAAGAAAATTTCCCTCCTTTGTTGTTTGATCTTGAGGACAAGATCAATTTGAGGATGATGGATTGATAAGTACTTAAGTGATAAGGTGTTAGAATGTTGATGGCATGTGAGGTGCTTGTGCATAGTCTAAAGACTAGACACAAGAGGTGCACATGACTTACTCCTCAACTGCTTCTAACAACCTTTCCCGCCAAAACCCACTTTAAATACTTGTATTGTTCTACTTTCATTTTCAGTTTTAGAAATATAATTCTCTCTCAACTCTTGTAATCATCCGACTATCTTTGTACATTTCACACTTTGATAATACAAAATTGGTTTTGGCGGTCTATTTCTTCATTCTTGATTGCCCAACTGTTTGTAATCCTCTAACGGATCTTAATTGATCCCTATTGGTGCTTATCATAATTATCCACAACAACAACAATACCCAATCCCGCCTGAGCAGGGTATGGAGGAGGTAGAATGTAGACAAATGATACCCCTACCCTTGGGGCAAACCCGAGGGTAAGGAGACCTTCTGCACTAATACTAATTATTCGATCCTAATTATTCCACATCACATAACCACATTCAGAACCGTCTAATATGTTACAAAGTAAAAACTTTTTATGGAGTATTGAAGTAACGATCTATAACCTTTTAAACAATGTAGTTGTGATGGTTGGATGTGTATTTTTTTTCCCTAGAAAATTGCGAAAGTTCTTGTGGTTTGGCCAAATTGTAGGCGCAATCCCTATCTTGTCGAAAGTTCATGATTAGATTAGTTTCAGGACATTGGAATCAATCTCCTTCGAGAAGCCTTTGTTTTAGAGTTAATTCTTATGAGGATGGGTTCGCGGGACTTGATTGGATTTTGGACGGGCACAAGATGTTAGCTTAAACAATGTATCCATTTTGCAAGTATGCGATCTATTTGCTTATCTTCTAGTATCTCGTTGCTTATTTGTCTTAAGCTGAAGGGGCTTGTCGAAATGCGATCATTTTAAGATTGTTAGTTTAGTAGAATGTGATGTACTTAGTTAGTAGATCTGGTTTGGAGGGAAATGGTATTGTGGTTTGGAGGGTGGTTATTGGACATATGGCTCCAAACTGGACCTTTTCAGCCCATTAGGGTTTCCTTAACCAAAACACCACAGCCACTCCCCTTATATATACTTCACCAGTTCACCTCATTCCTCATCTCTGCCTCTTTTTGTTTCAATGTTATTTGGTTCATATCATTAATTTAAACAGGGAAACTATGGTCGAGGAGTATATGTTTCTCAACCAGGTTTCTTTGTTTAAATCGATGCTTTGAACCAATTTTTTTTTTATTTTATTCTGTTAACAAAAGCCAATTTGCAGAGCAATATCGCCAATAAAAATAATGACGAAAAATTGCATTGAAGGTTGGCCATAACATTAAGCGATTCTCCGTGCCTGTCAAATATTTGATTTTGATCTTGGCCTCGAACAAGTCGCTACATTTTTATATATTTTATTTTGGTTTGTGATACTAAAAGGACATATATTGATTGTGGTTCGGTTTTGACAAGAAAAAAAAGAACCAATATCTTCTAGTGAAACAATTGGTTTGTTAAAGAAAAAACAGTAGAGGGTGTTTTTTTGAAACAAATACCCCCCTTAAACTGTCTTATGTTTCAAAGAAAATACAAATTAACAGTTTTTTCGAAAATCGCAATCCTAAACACTTGTTAATGTGATGCAAGTATGTAACTACCAAATAGATATAAGGGGTGCTTGGGATTGCGTTTTTAGGGTGGTTATCTGATTAGTTTTTTCGTAAGGCCATTAGAAAAAAACCATAAGTTTACATGTAAAGATCTAAAAATCAGAAATTGCAAAGCAATCAAACGACTGATTGTCTCAGCGTCACAATGTCAAAAAATAGAAGCATGTACATGGAGTCTATTTTCTTACATCCCCAAAGCATGAAATGCACATCCAAACGCCCCCGGGAACTGTATAGGTACTTCGATAATGAATGTATAAAGTTTAACGGATGTAAAAAACTACCCAACGTGGAGGTGCGACATGTGATGACTGTCAATGATATACGACTCATTTGATTCATATCCGTGTTTAGAGTGAGGAGAGGAAAGCATATAAGGAGCTAGTGAAGGATATTACACCAAAAGTTGACGAAAGTGAGCTGTTTTCTTCCTACAAAGATCAAATAGGACTGAAAGCACACTTTTAAGACTCGGACTGAAAGATACTGGTTTGGTTCGGTCCTGATTTGTACAATGGCTCGCTCAAAGTATGCTCATTTTCATAAGGATGTTTGAGCTGCTGAATTGTCATTATCAGATAGAATTTTGGTATTTAATCATCCAGATACTCTTCCTTAGGTCTTTTTATACCTTTTGTTGTTTAAACACTTGAACGTGTACATTGAATTTTTGTTTGCTCGTGTACGATCTTTAACAACCAAAAACTCGTAAATTATCAATATAAATTAAACACCGCCTATGAGAAACATAATCCGGATCCTTAATTAACCAGCATAATAATTACTCCACAAAAAGCGTAGATCGGTAGGGACATCCTAACCCCCGGGCATCACCCGGGGTGCCCACCTGACCCTTCCTCAAAGACCAAGCCCTAGGCAATGATCTCGTGTCTCAGCAAGCTAATTAGTCAGGAGTTGGGATCCAGGTCGATTTTCCACAAAAGCCCTCCTATACTCCCCATACCAACATTTATAAGCACATGCAGCATAAAGTTTGAACCACAAACTACCCTTTTTCTCACTCACATTTAAATTAGTCACGATGCTGCATAAAAATAAAGCTATCTTGTATTCATACGTATGGTTCAGAAACTGTAGTCAAAATTAGGAAAAATGACATCAAATTACTATTGAAACCTTTGCTATTACAAATAAAGAACGTGGTCTCTATATCTGCAGAAGAAACATCGTCAAACCCTAACACTAAGCTGCAAACATAGATAACGATACATCAAATAAATCGTGTAGTGTTCTATTTTAACTTTTTGTCAGATTAACGGAACTCATCGTGGTATTCATAATCTTCTTCATCATCCTCGTTGAAGATAGCACTATAAAATACATATGGACTATCGATCATTTCAGTCAAGGATAGCCGTCCATCTTTATCCGTATCAGCCTGAAATAATATTAAGATTTTCATATTGTGGATTCTATATTCATATATACACAGCAATATGAAAAATTATACTTAAACATTCTTACCTGTGATATAATATAATCTGCCTGTTGCTTAGCATAATAACGCTCTGATGGATGAAGCTTGCCAATGATAGGTAGTAGCTCCACGTCAGACAAGAATCTACAACAGGAAAGTTAGCATCATCAAAACTACGTAGCTATGGACATGTATTCTATATAGTGATAATGCGTAAAGGTGCGGGATTTACCCGTCAGCATCCTTGTCAAGCTCGGCGAAAAATCTCCTTGCCGGTGATTCCAATGAATCGTTATTAGATTCATGTGAAGAATTATGATGACTTTCTTCGTCATAGTTTCTTACGAGGTCAAATAGTCCATGGAAAAACTCTTTAAAATTCACCTTCCCATCTTTGTCAGTATCTCGTTCCCTGCAACAAATTCGTTTTGGATTCATTAGTTTCATACTAGCTGTAATAAAAATGATTTCTTGTTGAATTTAACTTCCATTTCACAAGATGTAGCTCCCTTCTTTCATATCAAATGTCCGTTTATATAAAAAAATCTTACATGAAGAGAATTGGACAGATGCTCAAACAGCTAATTGTTTCATCTTTACAAGTTTATTAAAGTACAGGCACATCCAAACACCATCTGTTCATCTCCTACTATTCGTTTTATAACATTTGAATACCGAGTGGCTTTCGGCAATCATGAGTGCCCACATGGCTACATAAGCATATGCTTAAAAGGTGTAATCTCTATTCTAAAAGGGCCTTCAACTTCTAAAAATGTTTTCTCAGAACACAAAGAACATCTAAAATTTAGCAGCAGATCTAAAACTTAACAGAATTGACTAGGTCTCACCTACCAAGAGACACGTACTTAGTGGAAAGCTACTAATTCCCCAATAGGATTAAAAAATCAATAACCCCAGCCCAAAGGGGAATCTATTTATAATACATAGTTTAGATTTAATAAACATGTGTGTGTGTGTTTGTGGCAAACATGTACTAGAAAATTAATCTAAAATATAACTAGTTGAAAGTAGCATGTCACCTTACTTCCTCCTTGCACAGCCACTGAAGAAGTCTTGGGTTTTTAGTGTCTGCGGGATGCTGAAAGCTATATATATCACGAAAGACAACACAAATTAAGGGGATGAACAAGATACAAGTCTATAAGATGCAAGAAATTCATATACTTGAAGAGAGTATGCGTCTTACTCATTGAACTCGGTTAAATTCAAAAAACCATCACCGTCAATATCAGATGCATTGAAATGCTCCTCTTTCCACCAACCCATATCATACCCAAATGAGTTATTATCTGGTCATGACATAGTCAGATTAGTTGTAAGTGAAATATCCAAAACATACAGAAACTTGCATCACGTAACAATCATTTGTCCTAAGACCACTATGGTATCTTTGTAGCTACAGATATTTATAAAAATAAGAAATAGAATATCATAAAACAAAAGCTTCCAAATTATGGTAATGCGGACAGACTGTTCCTCCTGGCATAGAATATTTCAGGTCAATATTTACATAGACTGTTTTTTTTCACTTTGCTCTAACAGAACTGAGCATGTAACTCGACACCAGAAAGCACTCAAAGTCTCAAAGTCCATTATCTACTACAGAATTACATATCCGCTACAAGTTCCATGTGTGACACTTCAACTGTTCTGAATAGAATGAGTTCATGTTTTGTACCTAGTACTTAAATTTTCTACCCGGATATGTAACGATTCTGCACCCTCAAACCTCATATAGTTAAATGCAGCAGTAACCAACTTTTTCTACATTAAAGAAACAACTGACGGTTTGAAGTTATAGTTGATTTCTACAAAAAAGGTAGTATCAAAATCTCTAAACCAATGTTACTAGCTACATATAGGGTATGTTTGACAGCTTCTAGTATTTGGGTAAAGTCAAACTGAATTGAGTATTCAGGGGATTGGCTACAACAAACTAAATGGGCTGCCTAGAATTACTTATTCAAAATTGCGTTTACATCTACATACAACAAGTAAGCACTTTTGAGAGCGTTCTAGATTGCTTATCAAAACCACTTCTATAGAAATCACAAGTCAGATAAGGTGTCTTATATAAGCAACTAGGACTATTTGAGTTTCTTATTCCAAACAGCTTAATTCAAAAGCAACCCTAACTACCCTCTATGATTATCTCATTATCTGGGGATCATTTTACATGTAAATCACGAAGCGGTCAATCACAACTTCAAATTTTCGCCCCTTTCCTTACAACTATTTATCCGATCCTAATTATTCCACATCACATAACCACATTCAAACCACAATGCCAATAATTTATCATATAAAAAAAAAATCTTACACAAAACATATGTACCTGTATCTCTCACCCAACTAGGCGGCGAATACTCGTGGAAACTAACCAACCCATCCCGATTCTTATCATGCAGCTCCATCTCCCTCTGAGACCTATGCAACACCTCCCTCTGACTCTGCTCCAAGTTCCACTGCGTCAACTCATGCTCCGAAACAAACCCATCAGCAGGATCAACATCAATCCTGGGAAACAACAACACCAACCTATGCGTAATATTAAACTTATGCTCATCATTCAAATAATCCTCAGCATCTATAAAATCCTCCCATTCAGGCTGTCCCTCCATTCCAGGTGCCACGTCATCACCACCATGATCACCATGATGGTCATGGTCTTTGTTAAAGTAATGGGTTTGTTCCCATTGCTTGTCTTCACGTTTACGTTCAATGTCTGCGATAAGGGGGTCGAATGAGATATGGTGATCTGATGGGGTGGTGGTGGTGGGTATGGTGGTGGTGGTGGTTATGGTGGTGGTAAAGTTTGAGCGGAGCTTGAGGCGGCGGTGGCGGCGGTTGTGGCGGTTGGAGGAGGTGTTGTTGGTGTTGTTGTTGGAGATTAGAATGAGGATTAGTATGGCTACTGTAATGTAGAGTATTACTGACACTTTGCTCATTGCATTAAACACACTTGTTTGTTATTTTGTTTAATGTTGTTTTGTTTGGTGATTTAGTTTAGGATTTAAGGTTTTTTTTTAAGAGATGGTGTTTGGGTGTTTGTGTGTTTTTTTTTATGTAGGAAGGAAGGAGTTGAGAAGTTGTGTTTTTTTTATGTTGTGTTTTTGGGTTTGTGTTGGTAGATCTGTTTGTTTTCTAGAGAAGTGAAGATTAATGGAAGTGAAAAGTGAAGTTATGAGACGTGATTATTTGGGTGACGTTGTTTGAGCCAATAATAGAATGACAACTGTCTTGTCTATTCGTAACTTTTTTATTCCTGTGATTGATTTTTTATTTTTTTTCATTGCAAGACGAATATAAATTATTAGTAGAAGACCCAAAACTCCAAAAGTATGTCTAGATGTCTAGAATCAGTTTGTAAACATATTCAGCCCAACGTTTTGAGTAAACATGCTCGAGAACACAACGTTGGTGTTTATGTATTAATAGCTAAAATATTTGCCTTACAAATTCTTTCTGGAAGGTTATACCAAAGAGCAATAACAAGTATCGTGAATGAAAAACTAGTAAGCAACCGCCAACATGCCTTAGACCTTGCGAGTCCATGTGAATACGAATGCTCCCCAACCAATATAGCTATAAATTCAAGATCCATTTGAAGCAAGTGTGCGTGTGTGGCTCATATGTAGTATAGTGGGCGTATAAATCTGTCTAATAAAGCAAGATTTACAGCTAAATCTAAACATCAGACTCTTCACCTTGTTCATGTACATCAATGCTTGACAACAACAACAAAATACCAAACTATAAAAATACCCATAATACATTTCTAGATGGCCTCCTCATACAAGATTTCCTACATATACCTATCAAAATCCCCATAAACATGAACCTGGTGCACTGACTTCAAGCTTGTCAGGAACATGATGCAACAACAAAAGGCTTTTTGCAAACCGTGTTAAGGGGCCAACGTGCTCACTAAAAATTCAAATCGCAACTTTGCTCGGATAAACTTTGTTAATGTATTCATATTAAAATAAATATAAGCCGCTTAAGGGGTTACATCTCTCAAATACTTTTACAAAAAGCCTGGCAAAACAAATTCTATGTAGCCCCTATGAAGAGTCTTCACCTGAATCGTCTGAATCTGAACCTGAACCATCAACCATCTTTTCTAGTGAATCCATATCACCAGCTTCTGCAACTGTATGCAACCGAAGTTTTTCAGCATCCTCGCTGCAAAAGTGATGACCAAAAGTGGTTATTAACAATGTATCAGCGCACTTGTTTGTTCAACAATTGGGATGTGAAATACTCAGCATGCTAAAATGTGACCAGAAAAAACTTATGTCACTACTTACTACATTGATAATCCAATTCTTCAAAATTAAACAATTTATAGAGGCTTGTAAGCAATGAAAATACAGTTTGAACAACGTTAACACATCTAACCCACTCTTTGGTTAGTTAATTTCTTTATTTGACCCATTAGGGATAAACAACAGCCCAAAAAGACGCGTCGAAATTCCACTTCTAAAAGAATCCAATAAAGGAGAAACCTTTTACTCACAACATAAACATTTCTAGCACTGCACATGATTTAGCTGTTAAATAAACCATTGTACTTTGCAAAAATTGGGGGAAAAAAAGGGGTCCAAGTTTGGTAAGTTTAATATTCTTTTTGTATTCTTCTGTTGGATTAATTTCATATATCACCCTACTTCCATGATTAATTTCATATATACCCAAAGTGCAAGTATTGAATGCATAATGTACAATGTTTTTAATGCATGTTTGGGTATATATGAAATTTCCAAATAAAAGGAGGGGAGATATGAAATTGCCCCTTCTCTGTTTTGATGCAACATGTTATATAAAATAGTTACAAAAGTAATTCAGTCAAAAGGGAATGATGCTTACTCTGCAACGCCAAATATTTCTTTCACTATCAAGGAGCCATCTCTCCCACAGAACTCTGGAAGCTGGTAATACAGCGAGGAAAAAATTATTTAAGTAATACAGCAAAACATACAAACAAGATATCGTGTTGTGGTTTGATGCAGGAAAGATATCGTCCCATGTCAGACACAAATCCACATGAAAGGAAGACTATACTTCTACACTAATTCAAAAACATACACGAACTCAAGGATTACATACTCATATTCCCTCGCACATACATCACTTGTATAATATTGCCTACTTTAAATCATACGGAGTATTAACTTAGCATAAATATTATCGCCAACCACAATGGATATAGTAGAAGCGATAATGAAGGAGTACATTAAAAGAGTTAATCAAATTGCAGAAGAAACATTTATTCATCAGAAGAAAAACATGTTAGTTTTACCTCTGAAAGATAGAAAATCTTTCCAAAAAGAGCTTGAACAGCAAGCTTTTTCATTAATCCCTTTTCAGTATAACCTGATGTATTCATGACAACTGGACCTGCAATGCGAAAAAAACATTCTGAGCAACCTAAACTAACATGTTCAAATATTGGCAAGGTTAGTGTCCTAACCTTAAGTATCAAACGTAGTAACTGCTTAATGATGACTAGCCTTAGTTAAAAATCCTAATAGCTGGATATTTATTCATTTATTGATTGTTTAGAAAAACTTTTGAAAACTATATTATTACTCGTTCATCAGATTAGACTAGTGTTTTGCCGAATAGAATAGGCTGTGTACCTTGCTTTTTAACAATAAGCTTTGAAATTTCATTTAGAATTTCAGCAACTTGAGAATCATCCAACATTGTTATTTTTCTGAGATGAATCAAGGCCGCAACCATTTGTGGGTTAAAAGGCTTTTCATTCAAGGCATATCGGATGTATTTACGCAAAATATCCACCATGCTGAAGCCTGTCTGCATTTCGAATAAAACTGGTATCAAATACTCATTCTCTTTACTAAAGTTGATCGATAAAAAGGTATTACGTGATAAGTTATACATGTTAACAAGAACGATAAGAACACACCTTTAACACAAACAAACAAATTAAGGCATGATATTTGAAAATGTTTAGAGAAAAAAAAAAAACGGTTTAAAAACCCAATGGCATCCAGTGGTGGTCATACTGTATGCAGTATGTAGAAAGCGAAAGGAAACTATATGTGTGTATGTGTTTATGATGACCAAGACAAAAACTATATAACCAAACCTATCCTTATCGTCAAGTAAAAACTGTAACATATATCACCTTCTGCATCAGTTCCTTCAGAGCTTCATGCTGTAGTCCACTCCCTTCTTTCTCAAGTAACTCATCTATTGATCTGCACAGCGTTGCATTTTTATTGATCTGAAAATATATCTCTTGTCAGTCATTATATAATGCATCAAATAGTGTATATTATTATAAAAACTCGATCATTAATCATACACTTGAAATTAAATTATGTGTCGGATCAAACATCTCAGTTATGATAATAGAATGCTATTGAAGTAGACATGAATAAACATCAATGCCAGTCTTTAAAAGATTAAAGGTTATATTCAGATATAAATGGGCTGAGCAAGCATCAAAGGAATTCTCAGTGTGGTAAAAGGGTTTCATGTTTCATAGTAGGGTCAATTTGTTGGTAGGTTAAGCCTGTGACTAGGTGATCGCCATTCTAAAAGTTTCAGGTACAAACACGGACTCATATTGCTGATAATGTGTCAGTTGTAGTTTGAGTTTGTAATTCTTCAGCTCATATTTAAGTCAATATAACATGAAATACGAAGGAATAAAAAGATTTGATACGGCTTGTCACATTGTAAAGAGGCTGGTTATGCATTTCAAACTCTGAGATAAATATAAGGTTTAACCATGATACTCCAATATATTAAAGTTAAACACATAAAAATTAACATACTATTCCCAAGTTTAATCATTCAATTCCTACTCTTAAAAGTAGCTAAAAATTACTTTGTCATTCATATATTAAAGAGTAAATTACACCGTTCGTCCTTGTGGTTTGCGTTGACCGCAGGGTTTAGTCCTTTGACCAAAAAAATTGCACCGTACGTCCTTAAGTGTGAAACGTTATGCGTCGTTCGTCCTTTGACCAAACGACGTTAAGTTTGACCGTTAAAAACCCATCATGTGACTTGCACATGAGGGTAAATTCGTCATTTCAAGACCATAAGGACGAACGGTGCAAGGACGAACGGTGTAGTTTATGTGGATAAGACCACACACAAATACACATACAAACACAACATCATCTTCTTCTCTTCATCTTAAAATCTCTCCCCATCTTTTTCTTTCTGATGAAAACCGTAGCGAACCAAGAATACATCTCACCTCTCAATCTTCAATCCATCTCATCTCCATTATAACATCTTTAATTCGAATAACAATAAACATACGAACCCTTTGTTTTCTTTTTGGTCTAGTCCGAACACAAAACAAACACCCCTTTTTGGTTTACTATTAAATTGGCTTCAAGATCTAAAGTGGCTTCAAGATCTAGTTGATTCGTTTTAGTCTCAACCGGATGAAAAGATTGGATGAAAGTGATGTTTTGTTCAATCTTACTGATTTTCAGATATAGTTAAAGAAGTTTTACATCTTATAGATCTATGTTTAACGTTCACTCACGAAAATCTTTTTGAAAATTGATACAAAATGGTGAACAAAGACTGAGATTTTGATTATTATTATTATGCGTTTAAGTTTCATGATCTATAATGATGTATA
Source organism: Chrysanthemum makinoi (assembly GCA_910596185.1). Taxonomy (NCBI): domain Eukaryota; kingdom Viridiplantae; phylum Streptophyta; class Magnoliopsida; order Asterales; family Asteraceae; genus Chrysanthemum; species Chrysanthemum makinoi. The sequence continues at coordinate 205,105,690 of OU343219.1, forward strand.
TTTCGTGTGTTCAAGAACAGTGTAAGAGCATGAATTATCATGTGAAACACGGATGAAAAATATGAGATTTTGTTTTGTTTCGTTCTTTTCGTTGTTGTGTTTGGAGATTTATGTTTGAGGGGTTATGTGTTGTGGGTTGGATATTGAAAACGAGGGTGTTGGTAAATGGGATGTAGGATAGAGTATGGTTGGATTTGTTGTTGGTTTGGATTTGATTTATTTTTTCGTTGGTAAACGTGACCCAACACCACGATCTCCACCTGCTTTTCTTGCTCTTCTCGAGTATCACCATTTCACATTTATGCTTTTCAGATTACAAATTACTTGATATCACCGGTTCACATGTATGTCTTTTGGAGTTTCTTATATCCCACCTCCTAAAGAATAAAACTCGCGTGTGTGACCCTACCTTTATCTTTTTCATGAATATGAACCGGTGGTGGTGCTATGGTGGGGTTAGGGTGGCGCGCGGGGTAAAAGAAACGAGGGTGGGGGTGGTTTTGGGGCGCGTGATGTAGTAGATCAAAAAGAGGGAGTGGTGGGGAGTCTTTTGGAGTAGGCGGTGAGAGGTGGGTGCCGGCGGTGGAGCGGCGGTGGTGTGTTTTTCCGGTCGGCTAGGGTTTTCAAGAGAGGGAGAGAGAGAAAAGTGGTGAGGATGATGAATGGTTGTGTTTGTATGTGTGTTTGTGTGTGGTCTTATCCACATAAACTACACCGTTCGTCCTTGCACCGTTCGTCCTTATGGTCTTGAAATGACGAATTTACCCTCATGTGCAAGTCACATGATGGGTTTTTAACGGTCAAACTTAACGTCGTTTGGTCAAAGGACGAACGACGCATAACGTTTCACACTTAAGGACGTACGGTGCAATTTTTTTGGTCAAAGGACTAAACCCTGCGGTCAACGCAAACCACAAGGACGAACGGTGTAATTTACTCTATATTAAATGTATGAGTTTTGAGATAATTTAATTCACAACGAGGGTAGAATGGGACCAGACGATCCGACCAGAACCGATACATGGCGGTCCGGTCTTTGGAATGTAAAATTTACGAACCAGGTTCGGTTGATACAGACTAACACTGAGAATAACTTACAAACACGGTCTGACCGGTAGCATATGCTAATTTTGGGAATATGAGTAGTTTCCTCCCAATTTTGTTTTATAAGAATTTGATTTCTATCTCCTCGCTCAATGTTTTGTGTGATGACTATTTATATTTTAGTTTACGTGTGACAAATATCACACTTGGTAGATTGGCTACTAAGTTGAGAGTTACTGTTTCTAGATCAAATTGCTCCCAACACAAGGGTTTCAAATTTAGGTGATTAACCCAAGAATGTTAGGGAGAAAAAAAAAACAATGGTGGATTAAGTTTATACCAAGCGTTTTGATTAGGAATTAGGAGATATTTACTTAAAACAAATCCTCAGAAAATAAGAAAACAACTATCATACTCACGATTAAAATACACTACTGGTCAAACCATAAGTTATAGTTATCTCTTTGTTAACCTGGACGGACCAAACCCGCCAATCCTAAAATTCACATCGGTCCCACACCAATTCCAGTTAGGACCTCGGGTTATCCTAACACTCACTCCTAATTTCACATGTATGTAGACTTGTATAAAACTACCTCCTTATTCACAAACTTTCTAACATCTAAACCAACCACCAAGTGACCAAACTAACATCATTGGTTGTGTTTGCAAGCGTCTTGCTCACTAAATTCATCCTTACACACATCTTACTCTAACAAAACATGCTACATGAAAATATAAGATAGTGTTAGTCCAACGCGGATATGCATCCTAAAGTGGTGGTCATGGGTTCAAACCTTGTCCATGTGTCCCTTTAATCATCGTATTATACAATGTACCTCTGCCATGTTGGCTGTGTGACCGATATGTGGAGCCGCTAGACACTCAGCGACGGAACTAGGGTGGCCCTGGGGGTCCAGGGACACCCATGGATTTTTGTGGCGTAGTGTTAATTTTGTTGAAAAAACCTCGTTTTCTTAAATGCACCCGGTCCCTAAAAATTGTGTTTGTAAAATTGTTTAGTTCGTTTCAAATGCACCTAGTCACTCTGTGTCCTGGTTCCGTCCCTTGCTAGAGGGTCTATAAGCTTCTACTCGTTTAAATTGTTAACGCTAGAAATAACTCGTAAATACTTAAACTATCATAATAACTTTAGATACACCCAAATTACACTAAAAACAAAGTAGTGTTTGGCAATTGACCTTGTTACGGCGAGCTAGTTTGGGCGAAGTAAACTTCTTAACAGTCTTAACAAACGCGAAAACAAACGAAACCCCAACATACGCTAAAGGAAGAGCCAAAAGCCACGGAACCGACGACCGACCGACACGTGGACCAGGCAAAGCTTGAGTAACTGAACCACTAAACTCAACTATATCCAATGCTTTCTCTTGTATCCATGGCATATCTTCCTCAACTTCCTCCACGTCATCATTTTCATTATTTTTAGGGTTTGTGTTGTTGGTTCTTGCGGCGGCGGCGCGTGTTTGGCGCGTGGAGAGTGAGAGTGAGGGGAGTAAGGTTGCGGGTTTGAGTTGGGGGGATAAGGTGGTGGTTAGTGGTGGTTGGTGGCGGCGGTTGGTGGTGGTTGTTATGGTGGTTATGTAGTGGTGGGAAATGATGGAGTTTGACATTTTGGGGTTTTGGTGTTGGCGATGAAACCACTGCGTTTTTTAAGGGATTTGGGATTGAATAGGGGTGTTTGGATATGATTATAAGTATAAAGGGCTTATTTTTCATAAGCTGAATTTTTATAGCTTATGACGAAACTTTTCGTCTTATATAAAGCTTTTATAAGCAGAAAATTTCGAAATAAGCTACAAAAAGATGAGCTTATGAAACATAAGCTAAAAACCACGTAAGTTATAAGCTCGTTAAAAAGTTAAAACAAACAACTCTAAAACGCAAAATAATATATCTATACATTATATATAAGAGGAGGCATGCCACGTCATAATGCCACTTGGCATCCCATAAAGCCACGTCATATTTCCATGTCATCATATTATGTCCATGTAGGCATTTTTTTTTAATTAATTTCGGATTTTTTATTCTTTTAAAAAAAAACACATAAATGGATTCGAACTCAAGATCATGAGTATATTATGTGGTATCTTAACCACTAAACTACCACAATTGTTTGATTACTTATTACAACTTCAAATTTATAAACCTATCGAACTAAGTTTAGCGAGAACTTATCATACATCCACACAAACACCACTTGACATATCACATCACAAAACCGTAACCCTAAATTCGATTTGATACGTGTGACCTGTAGAAAAACATGCGACAACCATAAAAAATACCCTCCACTATTATTAACCATGTTATCATTCCCATAACAAAAAAAAAAAAAAAAACGGGAACACTGGAAACGTTTTGTATCATCAATTCATCAAAAATTAATGTGATAGGTCATGTGAAGGTATGTGATTATAAAGTTCAGTTTTTTTTTTTTTTTTGAATGATTTACAGGTTTTGATTGGTTTTTATCTATTGGTATATAGGCAAAGATTTTGAGATAAATATGCATTTCAATCATAGGAGTTTTAGTATGTGTCACTCTCAACTGTAAAAAATCAATCAAATTGAATTTGTGTTTTAAGTTTTCTTATGATGTTTTTCTGTGCAGGCTGCACATTTTTTTTTGGCTTCAAGTACCGCGAGGAGTAGATAGCGAAAGTCGTCTAGACATGGTATGCATTCTTCAATGTTTGTATGTTTAATAAGCTGTTACGGGTTTTAACATTAACAAAAGCTGTGATTCTTCCTCTATCCCATGTCAACTTGGAGCTCTCATCAGTACATGAAGTTATACCTCCATGAGCACAGGTGTCCTGTAGAGCTTTTAATTAAACCTTACCAGATTTTAGTTTTTTTTCTGATATCTTTTCTTTCTGTTTATTTTCTTAGGTTCAATGCCCGATCGAAATGGTAAATCTTCGTCCAAGTTTATGCATTCTTCAATGTCTGTATCTTATCGTGTTATCTCTTTTCATTGTTATTTAAAACTCAGACGTGTGCTCTATATTTTTCTCATATAGTTTTTCTAATTTGTTATATAGGTATGACAATGTTAGAATTGAGAGTAACCTTGATTGCCAAAATCAATTGAACGACAGTACAAGACAGCTAAGTTATCCCTAAATTCTAATTCTAACACCTAAACTGTTTACATCATCGATTGTTCACTGGACAGACATATTTACAGGTGCATTGAGATTGGTTTCCCATAACTCATGGTGTTAGAGTATGTTGGTCAAAGAGGCCCTTTATGTCTTAATAGCTTAGATAACTTCAAGAAAGTTGTGATCTTCCCAGAAGACAATATGCAACAGAAGATACCGTATCAAATAGGGGACGATATATGCAAGACCTTAGCTCATGATATGTTTCATGTGAAATCTTCATCAATCAATCTTTATTTCATTTAGAATCTTAGTCTCTTTATGCGTGATCTTCAATTCTCCTAAAAAATTGTTCTGCTGATATTAAAATTAGAACATTCGTCATAGGGTATTAAACAATATCTCAGTAATGCCTTTAACTTTCTATCCTGTTATGAAAATCATTGTTTTATATTAGCAATTGTTTTCACTAACATGGTCAAATATTTACTGCAAAGATGGAAGAATGCAGCTGCGAGTACAATCCCTCTGAGCGAAAAGCTGGAAAATGTATAAATGAATATTCGCCTCCTTAATGATTTGTGTCGTCGGGCTAAAATTGTAGGTGAAGAAGGGTCAATATCACAAGAGAGTTATAAGGTTGCATTAGATGCTATAAAAGATGCTACGATGCAATGATCAAATGCAAATAAATCTGCTTAAAAGATGCTATGATGCAATGACCAACATATTTTTTGAATTGTATTTTGCAAATCTAAATTTATAAACCTACAACCAGTTATCCACCAGTTTATAATCTTTTTAGTTAATATCGAGCTTTTATTCATTCGTCACAGAAAACCCTAATATCATTCATATCACTTTTTTTCTCAAAACCCTATTTATTGCTTATATTCGTTGATAATTTAATGCTATATGCACCTTTCTTATTTGCAGCCTTACCAAAGAGTATGCTAGAGAAGGAATATACAGCTAATGCAGACACCATCAAGACACTAAATGTGAAAAAGCAATCAATGGTACACTCTTATCTCAAATTTGTTATTCTGCTATACGCATAATTGCAATGTTTCTTTGATTCATGTTAGGGTTCCCAGGAAGCTTATAACAAGTATGAAAACTTGATCGTAGAGGGTCACGTTCATAAAAATTTTCAACTTTCAACAGGCTTTTGATGATGATAATCATTTATCAATATTATACTAGGTAAAACTGATTCTATAATTTTCAGGTATGTCCATCGCTTGCTGACGGCAAAGCAAAACTTTTAGTTGGAGGGTTGTTGCATCAGGTGGACCCATAAACTCTCTCTAGGTTCTTTTTCTAATTGATGTCTAAAAGATACGAAACGTCGTTTATCAGTAAAACTAGGATAAAGTGTTGATATTTGATGGTTAAGAAATTTTAGTAATTTTATAGAGCTTAGGTTATTTAGGGCGCAAATGTACTTTGTTTTATGTTATCAAAACAATTTGTCACACGAAACGTCGTTGTTAATCATACTAGATTGTGTCAGTTACACGTCAGTGTAGGCATTTATAGCGAAGGGCTTCAGGTGCTCCAGTATAATTAAAATGGAGGCATTTAAGACTAATGTTATGACACTTCTTTATTATGTTATGATTATTTCCTCTTCATGGGAAGTATTTGGTTTAATCAGGACTAATTCAGTAGGTTATTAAATCCAGGTTTGCAGGGGCCTAAAACTACTTTTTTAAAGAAGGTGCCGATAACTATGAAGTTGTAATTCGGCACTATATAACAAGCATGCCCAGCATATCCTTAGTTGCTCGTGAAACCACATATTGTTCCTTGCAATTCGGGCTATTTCATGTACTTTATCTCTTTAGTTAAGAATTCTGTAGATTCTATATGAGCTTCTATTGTCTGTTATCTTTTTATATGTAATCATAAAAAGTAGACATACCATCTACATTGTATAATACGCGATTTGTCCTGTCCTTTTGAGTTATCTCGTGTTTTGTGCCCTCGTGCATAAAGATGATAATCTTAGTTGTTAGGCAAGAAACTTTTTATGTGATGTTCTTTTCTATAGAGTGATAAACGGTTTCAAAAATTTATGGAATAAGAAGTTTTTTTTGCAATTGCAGTTACTTTAGAGGCTCGGATCAAATGTGGCACAATGAAGCTCGTGCTCATATGTCTCCGAAAGAGCAAGCTGTAGCTGAAGAAAGCCTTTCCGTGTACTACAAGCCTGTAGAACTATACAAAATTCTTCAACGACGTGCTGTTAGAAACGTTTGAAACTTTTGAAAACTCTTTGGACTTCAATAAAAATTATGAAGCCAGTGTGTTTGAGACGACCATAAGGTTGCTTTGAAGGTTTAATGTATTAGTTATTTATTTTTCCTCTGTATATGTTGGTCTTCTGTAGTAAATATTATCATATGATGAGACACCTAATCCTTTGAATTGTTCACTTCATTTTTTTCCAACAGAGATGTGGGTTGGCTTCTCAGTGCATATGATTAATCTGGGGAGAAATTGATTGAAACTTTTCGGGGGGAGAGGGCGATTAGTAATTGATGATTTTGTCTAAATTGGAACTGTGGGTTTTGTATCGGAAGTGGAGACATACCAAAGCATTTGCTAACACCAGTTGCTTTGTCAATGAAAACCTTAGCACTTACGACCCTTCCCAAGCTATCCGACCTTTGAAATCTGTGACCATTTAATCTTCATAACTCCTTAAATGTCCTAATCCAGTACAACTCTCTTCTGATGGTTTCCGTTCTTTGGAGGTGATGGATGATCCGCGGATAAGAGATGAAATTGATGATTGTTCTTTATATACATTTAAAGATATTAATTGCATACAAATGCATCAGTTTCACCGTAAAAGGTTGCCCTTCACTGAATAAAATCATCAAGAGATTGGAGGAAGCACTGTATATTCAAGTAAGTCTTTCATTTAATAATTTGAAGGTTATCTAGCTGGTTCATTTAGCACAATGATAAGTATCATGATAAATTAAATTTGACTCGAGTATGTACAAACTAATCCTTGGTGATTAATAATAGAAGAAACACCGTGCCCTTAGAGACAAAATGGCAGAAAATTTATTAAACCAACTTCATGCCTTAGCTCCAAATTCACCTCAAGAAGCAGTAAATCTTTGGAAGATTTCCCAGTCTGAACTTTTCACATTAGTATTCAAACAAGTAAGTGTTCTAAGCCTATTCTGAAATTATGATTTTTGAATGATTTAGTATACATTTATTGATTTGCAGACACTAGGGAAGTACATTGAAAGCATCTATGTTGGTGATCGATCTTGGAATCACCATGACAAGAGATGCAGTATTCCAGTGTTCGGTGGTTGATCCCATGATGGGTGCTATAGAAGTCGACTGAAAAGACTTCTTCCCTTATCTCAGTTGGATCGTCAATACAAGCTTTGATAACAAAATTGATCAAATGTATACCCAAAGAGAGGTGTGATGAAGGCCTTGGTTCAAGAACACAAAAAACGCATAGAGTCCACGATTTGAGCTACAGGCAGGTGTATGCATAATGTATGCTTGCTAATCGTCTATACCTAAAAAATTCACCAGAAAGTGACAAGAAAAAGTTTCTTGCACTAAAATACGTGGAATCAGTGACTCTATTATATACAGCTGATCCTAGCGCTTCTTCTGAACCACCCGCAGATCAAACTTCTTCAGGTACACTTATAAATTCTTTGTTGTATCTTGTCTTTTGTGTGGTTATTGATGTTGTTATGTATGACGCTTGCATGACGGATGAATTTAACACGGCATGGCTTCGTGGAGGTCATCTCATACTAGATGATGGTGATCTATCGATTGAAGCCATTCAGAAACACGGTCTGTTGCTCGATCAGCTAAGATATATATTCACCTGTAAAATCACATAGCAATATGGTGTACGTCGTTCAGGTATAACCCTTTCATCACCGCTGAAGACTTAAAATCAACACAAATGAGAAAAATCACTTCTTTGATCGATAAGGTGAGTATCTACAAGCATAGCTGTCATTAGTCCTATGCATATGTCATCCTGAAATGTATTCCTTAAACCTGTGTAGGCAAGATTAAAAAAGAACTGTTGAATTATTGAGATAGAATGTGGTTGGTGAATTAAAATATCTAGAAAAGAAGGTGAGGGATGTTGGGCTACAGGCATATAGTTATTAGTAGTTGTTTATGAAAATTTCATGGCTTGGTTTGGAAAGAGAAGTGCTCATGCAACTCTTTTGCAGTTTCTTTTTCGAATCTTAAATCAAAAGAGTGTGATGCTTCATTTGGGCTAAATTAGAAATATTATTACTGTAATGACATACAAGTATAATCATAATGAAATCTGATGACGTAATTTTGTTGTGTTCCTTTTCTTATTGTGCTATAGTTTGTGGATCTTATAATAGCATACAAGTTGCATAGCTCAAAGACTTAAGTGAAAAAGCTTGGATATATGTGCAGAATGAAAGGTAGTTGATGGGCTTTTTGGTACTCAAGTAGGATCAATGTAGGAGATAGAAGAGGCTGAACGCGCTAACCGAAACAAAGTTGTCATATCTTTCGACCTACTTCGGCGTAAGGTATCTCTTTTTGGATCTTTTTTTTCTTTTTCTTTTGTTTTTGTGTTATGAGATTATCTCTTTTTCCCTTGAATGATAAATCTATATTCGTAAAAGCTTTAGCACATCCTTCTTAGAAAGTGGTTGAAAACGTGTCTAAAAATACGTTTGCTGATGTGAATTTGATTGATGGTTCTACATTGCTGAAATCCAAAAAACTGAAGCTTACCATCAAATCATTTAGGGGAAAAAAACTTATTTTACATGCTTTTTTGTATACATGAGTTTCCGTCATATCTTAACCGAGTGAATTATGTTGATAATCTGAATTTTATTTGTTATGAGGTTCTTATCAAGTTTCTAGGTTGAGAATGATAGTCACTCGGTTTGGATTAAGTTTTTTGTGGCTTATTGATGTATTTTTGTTTCAAAATACAATAACCGCAAAAGATAGACTTCATTTATATAAGCATCGGGTTCGATTAACTAATATTTGCGGCATTTTTTTTTTTTTTTTTCAAAACACAATAAGCACAAAGGATCCACTTTAGTTATGCGTAATTGTTTTATGGTTGTTTAAAGATACATTTCATGGGACCTATTGGTATTACTCCGAAATTGCTAATCTTTGGCCTAAGTAAATAACAAACCAAAATTATTTGGTAATGTTTGGCTTTAGTAAAAGGTAGTTAATTTTAGTAACTTATATTGTTATTAGAGGTTTACTATGGAACCTATTCTTCTTTGATTCATAATTGTTTTGATATGAGATAGAAATGGTAATGACTTTTTAGTAATTTATATTGTAACGTTTGGATATTGAAGAGGGCATGTATGAAGAATATTAGTTTAGGAGTGTTTGATGGCGACATTACAATGGGGGCAATAACTTGAACATTTTAAGCTTTGTTTTTCTCTTACACAACATAATAGACGCTTACTATTCCAATATGCACTACTTTAGTTTGCTCAAATTTGTGTGGTATTAGCTTAAATGAATGGTATTTTGACTATTTGATTTTAATCAATTAGTTTTGAAATAAGCGAAGCTTAATGCCTGCAATTGTTTGAGGAGCTATAGGAAGAGACAAACTGACAATCGGTGGTCGTATTGTTGTTGGGGTACATTCAACAGTAATTGCTGCACGAGGAAGTATTTTCAGGAACTGATAGAAAATTTTCAAAATTTTTCTTCTCGATTATGATTTAACTGTTTGAATAAATCAAACTAAGGTCCTCAGTTGTAGTTTTGATGTATGAATGTAACAAATGCAATTTTTGTCGTTAATGCAAAGTTGGCTTAATATATTTTCTAGGTGCAAGCCATGGACAATAACCCTGACCGGAGCGTCAATCATCACTAGCAACTGGCTAATATTTCTTAATGTTTTTGCCACTTCAGCAACGTTTATGTAAGTGCTCCAAAAAGGTTAAGCCAAGTTAGGTTCTGTTTTAGGTCAACGCTTAAGCCAGTGTGAGTTCCTATTTTTCTTTTCTTTTTTTTTTGCAAAAATAAGAAACATATGGTCGCATTGAAGGCGTTGTGAAATATCAGTCAATTATAAAGCATAAAGCATCAGAGACACCTCTTTGGCCCAACTCCAAAACCAGTTATGTGTTTCTGTTCACAAGCAAATTTGAAATCGTGCTCGTCTTTTGGTCTTGGTAATGGTGACATCCCTGCATAGTATGGTTGGCCCTCATTAAGGACACTTATCATGTAAACAACACATCCCTGCAAGTAGTATAATACGACTTTGAGAGCTTATCTGACCTATCCACTGACATCAACATGTAGACCTTGCAAATCTTTTATATATACATCTTTTTTATAAACAATTGATGTTTTTGTATAATCATTAGCATACATGTCATGCCTGTCCGTAACAATTTTTTAGGGTATGCAGTATATAAATAAATAGTATATCAAATGTGATAATAGAGCTTATATTATGTAACTATTATTTAAAAGGATGAAGGTTTTATGCTTTAAAAATTACACATTGGGAGACTTTTAACCTATTTGACCGTTTCATTTTAGTTCTATTCATTATAATAAAGAAATTTCAGTGTACGCATGTGTATGTATTTGCATCTTATGTGTCCATTTATGTACAGTGTATGCATGTGTACTGTATTTGCATCTTATGTGTCCATTTACGTATTATCATTTCACTCATCGAAGAAGATAAGTTTGGAACTAAACTATTTTCATGGGCAACTTAAGTAGGCTATCATTTGCAATTGTTGGCATCATCTAAGAAAGCGGTTAGTGCTTTATTTTTAAATTCAAGAAAACTCACATCGGCTTGAGATATGACCGCAACATAGATGATAACTAAAACAACTAAATCCAACCTATACACCATATTTACATAATATTTAACCTAATTTGACATTTATATACTAGAATATATACTCCATCCGTAACTTGTCACCGCTACAAATATTTTATGAAATTTGTTCATTCGTGTATCAATAGTTTGTATAGCATGTGTGTATTAAATGAGTTAATTATTAGCTTCACCATCATTGCGTATTAGTGTTATAAATCCGCAGATCCGTAAGTTGAGTATCAATTATTTGTTTCTGTATCGAAGTTAAAATAATGGAGTGTATCAAAATTAGTTTCAGTCATGAATGATCGAGTAGTTGCAAGTGAGTCATTGCTGATTAATGGTGTGTAATAACTTTGTTATGGTAGTTACAAAGAGTTCTCAATAAGAAACATGTCTCATTGATTAAACATGTAAAAGTCATCCAATATATATCTATGGAATGGTGGAAACGGGAAGTAACATAAATGTAAATTCTAGGCTAATGATTTTAATTTTCATTTTATTTCTTGATGACATCATAAATGGTTATTGGTTGGCCAATTATCACGACATGAGAATACCTTTAGACATGATAATCTACAAGAGTATAAAGCGTATATATGATCATCACTGCTAAGAAAAGTTAATTTAGGTGTATGTTTTGTTTTACATATATGATTTTATTTTTCATTAAGTTTCTTGATTACATCATCGATGGTTATTGGTTGGCCAATTATCACGATGTGAGAATACCTTTAGACATGATAATCTACAGAGTGTAAAGCGTATATATGTTCATCACCACTAAGAAAAGTTAATCTAGGTGTATGTTTTGTTTTCCGTATACCCATTTGTAGGTTGATTCACTAGATTTCATAGGTTCATAAAATGTGGGATATTTGAAACATCTTATATACTTCTTCCAGTTCATGGAAGCTAAGCTTCAAAATTTTAGGAGGAAATCTTACATACTTAAGTAGTTATAATTGAATCTGGTATGTTCGACAAGAGCTAGGCAATTCAAAGTGAACGACTTATTTTTATTTTTGCTTACCATGCTCATATTACTTTATCATGAGTCACTAATTAATTTTTAATACCGATTACTTTTGAACAATGCAGGCGCACACATTGAAGGCCAAACGAACATACCAACAGTTGCCCTGAATAGTAAATGCACAAGAACCACCCCAACAGCTGACTTATCTATCAATAACTAATGTTAACATTATGGTAATCTCTATTCCTATAGTTCAACCCGGTACGGCTCATACGAGTTCACCGGCCGAAGGTGCGACCTTAACTTTGTTTTTTGTAGCTTATCGTGGGCACTATCACACAAATGTAAATAACTCAAGTAATAAGTTTTAGATTAATTATGCATGATGTAGTAGTCAATTTGGGGGCGTTTATCATCTTTTCATGATTTCCTCCCATGTTTTCTGCTTTATTTGGTTTTGATAATTAAACATCTTATTTATGACATATTTATAATGTATACATATATGTATATGATATATGTGTACACCATAAATTTATTCATGGCTAGAAAGAAACTTAGTAAATCTTATGAAAGTTACATTGTGGTTTTATTTGTGCAGCATTGGTGAGTTTAGTTCTATTACCATTTATGTTATTCAATTGAAGTTAGAGACTTGCATCTTCATTAATATATTCCTAAACTAACCTAAATATTTTCACAAATACATGCTTCCGATATTTATAGTTCACAAGAACCTATGCTATCTGAATTCTCAAGCATATAAATTCTATTATCAACAAGATGTTATAATAGTTTAAGGTGGCTAGCTACCCCAACCATCAATCAACCATTTAAAAATAAATATTATAACAAACTCAATACTAAAAACAAACACTTTCATCTTCATTTAATATAATACAATAAAAAATCCCTAATTAAATATTAGTATTTGATCCGATTATGGAAATGGGGTTTTTCTTATGTTAAACACTGTATGTAACAACATACAATCTAAAAGGCTTAAAACTAAACATATAGCGTTATCATAAACAACCTCTGATCTAATAAAAATCCTAAAAACAAAAACCACAAGTCATACCCGTCCATCGGACGGGTTTTGCCACTAGTATATTATATATATATATATATATATATATATATATATATATATATATATATATATATATATATATATATATATATATATATATTATCTGATAAATTTGAAATAACAAAACATAAGTTTAGCAAGCCAATTAATGGCTCACACTTAGACAGTTACATCAGGCTACATGAATTTCGTCTCACTTTGATCTGATTTTAACTCGTCTCAACTTATAGCCAAGTTTCAGGTTATGTTCTTGTCGACCGTTTACCAAAAGGTTATGTTTGTGTGGAGAGGGGTAAATAGTGTCACGTTAGGGTATAAATATGTGTGAAGCGAGAAATCAACTTGTAGTCAATTGTCATGATGCATGTGGCTCATTTGATTTTGAAAGAGAACTATATATAGGTATAAGAAATGTTTAATGATTGCTAAAATACTTCGATATTTATGTACTTAAAAATGGTTATTATTAAGAGTAGTGATTGGGAGGCCTAAAAGATATGCCTAAACATGTGTGGCATCATCTTGATGGTTGCAGTCATGGACTCACTTTTTCACAAACCATCAGGATTGTTAGGTCACCATGTTGTAACACAAGCATCAATATGATAGAAATAGAGAAGAGATGATCGGATGAACACTTAAACAAACCAACAGTATGAAATGGAGGAAAAGTTATGCGTATAGTGATATTGCGAAGTGAACAACCAACTCCCAAATGGGAGTTTACAACATTATTTATAGGGGAAGGGAGCTAGGGCCACACATCTAGTCCCTTCCTTCTTATTGGGCTTGGGCCAAGGCTTATGTGCTTTCTACATAAGTCTTGCCTTTCATACAAACATAAAAGCCTAATTAAGCAACCTATTACATGTTAATTACAAACACTTGAAATATAGTTTAGGAGTGATTCCAACAATCTCCCCCTAAGTGTTGGTAATTAATGACTTAAGTAATCTTTAAACGTTGTTGGTGCTGATGTAATAGTTGCTTTGACGTCTTCTGACATTCTTCTTTCTTGTGAGAAGAAGTGCCTTGATTCAACAATCTCCCCAGTGAGAGGATCTTGGTTTCTTTGAAGTTTTTAGCTTTGACGTCTTCATTTATCTTTGTTCTTTGTTCTGGTGTGGATATGGTGATGTTATGTTGTGGTAATCTGCATCAGGTCCGCTTCGTTGCTCAGGTGTCTCCACGTCCTTCTCCAACATGCTCACACGCTCTTTGACGTTGGATATCAGAATAGATGTAGTTCTCTTAGTCTTTATACTTTGTAGATTCTTTGACTTTGAGGAAGAACGTTCTTCTTGAACTTTTGTGTTGCCTTTTGAGAGGACCTTCAATATGTGTGGTTGTTGGTATGAGCATGTGGAGCAATGCACGATCATCTCCCAAGAGCATCCATAAGAAGGAAACATAAGAATGGGTTAGTGATAAACACCAACATCATTGTGGTCGTTTCTTAAAGAGTTGACCACTACGATTGTTCTTCTGATGAATGTATTGATTCCATTCACCTTGGTCGGGCGGAATCAGCCGTCATCCGATCCCATAAGGGACAGTTGGCATTACATTGAACAATCAAGTAATGACCCACATCTTCCGTACTCGATTCTTGAAAGGAATCTCCTTAGCGGATTTCCAGCACTTACAAGTTCGAACTTCGAGCGTGTTAACAACATATTGTGAAAACACATCTCTAATTCTAGCAAAGGTGCTCTGAACTGGTGTCCCTCAAGTAGGATAAAACGATGTACCGAAGTACACCTACGTTCAGTGAGTCGCTGAGGTACACCGAAGAATCACCCCACGCATGTAGACCATTGAGACACACACTAAGCGTAAACCCACAGGAGTTACCGAGTGACTGTGTAGGGCTGTTGATGTTAACCCTGGCAGGAGTTTCCATTCAATCACTGAGGATCACTGTTGTGAACCCCTCATAAATGTTCTCGACAGATTGCTAAGATCTGTGTAGGACTCTAGATTAGTATCACTTGTGTTCTTATTGTTGAACGACAAGTGATAAAATGTTGAGTGTTCCTAAGAGATCTTTTGATAAATCTCGTGGCTCTAGACTCAATAGTGCGCTTTGGTTTTCCTGAGCGGAGACTAGGGAGAGGGTCTCCTCTTCAATACCAAGAATTTCTAAGAGAAAGCCGGATAGTTTATGTAGGGGTTCCCTGTGAGAATGAAACAAGCTTTGTTGAGAGAAACTTGATGGGTTAAGAAGTTTAGTGCATGCGCACTGGTCCATGACTAATTTGATCTTCAATACCGGTGTCATCTAATGACAACCAGTAGCATATGTATTGAACCACTGTGGTTGCCCAGTTGAATAATTTGGAGGCTATTCTTCAACCTTTTCTCTACATTTTTTAATTCTTAACTCCTTCTCTTCTCCGATTCTCATTTTCTCATTTTTATAATCATACTAAGGACTTCAAGTTCTAACTATTTGTGGTGTCCTTGGGAGATCCTCCTGGCTCTGGCGGATCATAGGACTGTTATTCCTAACCTTAGTCACCTTATAACTCCATGACTAACCTATGTTGCCATAAAACCATTATCTTGAAAATCTCTCAAAGTGATTATGAGTAAAAACATTTTGTACCATGTGAGAGTTTTAATTTAGCGAAATACTCCTCCAACCAGGCTTAAGTGTTTTGAACGAAATCTGCACGGTGAGAGAAGAGCGCGCACTTTTGAATTGATCGACTCAAGATAGACAATTCCCGCGAGACACGGTTACGTTGCATAGTTGAAGAGTTACATTGTCAGCTTTTAGGTGACAACTAGCTCTAATAACTACCTTGAAGGTGTGGACAACCCTGAAAGGTTGTCAAACCCGTCAAAGTTCATGTCTATCAAGAGTTTCTCGAATAGGTACAATCTACTTGATAAGTCTTGAGGACAATCTTTTTCGATGTATGACAGTTCAGAACTCGTCAATTCATGTGTTAAGTCTTTGGCACGAGGATTCAATCACAAATTCACAACATTAGTATCAAACAAAATTTTTCTCCCCCTCAAAAATGGCATATAAATGTTATTGTTGACGAAATTTTGATATCGAATATGCAATTCTCGAGTTTTGTGGGAATATTTCCACGAAGAATCATTTGTGAACAAAGGTTTTAAGCAAGTACTCCCCCTCAACAAGTAATACTTAAATTTTGAGGTTTTGAAAAACATAAGGGGAAGTACTTGTTCTTTTGAGCAAAACTTTGAAAAGTGAAAGTTTTGTTAAGTTTCTCAAAAGTAAGAAAGATCGCTCCTTTTATAGGATTGTGGCACTGAAAGCGTACCAGGGTCCTTTCATTACAAGTACGGGTGTACATGTTATATGTGTACAAGCCATAGTCAAGTATAGATCAACACATCCGAATATTCATGAAAGAAACAAATCAAAGAGTACCAGGAAGTCCGTCAATAACACCAGGAGTTCTTTCTGGACGTTGATATCCTGTTAGAGATATGCTTTGACGCCACCTACGAAACTCTC
Organism: Chrysanthemum makinoi; assembly: GCA_910596185.1. Taxonomy (NCBI): domain Eukaryota; kingdom Viridiplantae; phylum Streptophyta; class Magnoliopsida; order Asterales; family Asteraceae; genus Chrysanthemum; species Chrysanthemum makinoi. Next base: position 205,122,340 of record OU343219.1, read on the forward strand.
CAAAGTCCTTATCTGATCGCGACGAAACAACCTTTCATCAATCCTGCGTAATGATCTTCTTCGCATCCTCTTTTCCTGAATTCCACCTCTTCTTCGACCCTATGCCTTCATGAATCTTCTTTAACCGATATGTTAACCCGTCCCGAACCTTCTTTAAAGTGTGATCACAAAATTTGTGAAGCTCCTTGCACGCCATGAAGCAATTACGGTGAAGTTCACTGCGGTAAACTACCCCAAACTTTGGTTTCTTAAGGATGGTGTACTGAGCCAGGTGGTTGATATCGGGAATGTATAGCATTGGTGGTGTGAGATTAACACGTTTTTTATATGATTCCACGGCAATTGAAGGACTTCAACACGTTCCTGGATGACGATGCTTCTAATGAATATCAGTAATGACTTGATGTACTGGAGCTGGATGTTGGTGGAGAAATGTCGCATTCGACCTTGTACCTTAGCAAGATACATGTCTTCAATGTCATTGAGTGACAATCTCGGAAAATCCGCTTCAGAAAAATCATATTCCTGTTCGTCTTGGAGTTTAACTACGATTTCTTCAGGAATGAGTAGTCCCACTTAGTGGACAGGCTGACATGCATTATAGCAACGATCCGTTGTTCATTGTACACCTCTTTCTTCGATTTGAGTACCTAGCAGCTTCTGTAGTAGATTATTCTTCGTTCAGGCCAGTGATGAATTCCATACAGTGCATCGAGGTCATAACTAACCACATTATCAGCGAACATATGTGTGGCTTCTTCCTCGATGGCCACATTGTTGAAGAAGATAGCTGTCGGGAAAGGGAAGGTGAGTGAGGTAACGTATTTCTTGCTAACATCGCTACCGTGCTGAAGAAATTCTAGGTCATTGTTGAAGAAATACCGGTAGGGAATCTAAGGTTGATCAGGTCGACCAATAGTGGGTTGTAGCTTGGTCAGATCAGTGTAATAAGGAGCCTTGTCAGGTCTGGTGAAGTCGATGTTGGATTCAGGGTTGAGCCAATCAATATTGTTGGACATGGCTCGTGCTATGTTGTCGAGATGATATTCGACTTCAATGGCACTGTCGAGATGTCCTTAAGTAGTTGATAAGCTTCGTTCTTGATTCGCTTTAACTCTGCTTTCGTCATCTTCTTCACTTTAAACTTTTCTTGGATGATCTTGACATGCTCCATAGTTCGACCATCTAACGGTCTTGGCCTTCCCGGTAGTGAGGGGTTGCATCAACAAGCTTTGAAAACCATTCAAATTCTTTAGTTTCATCTTCATCTAGCCATGATACAACAAATGATGACTTCTTCTTCTGTGGCTTGGATGATGATGCTTGTTGCTTGGTTGATATAGAATAAGGGGGTTGTTGTTGGGGCTCAGGAATCTTATCGTAACCAGCGTATTCAAAGTGATCACCTTTTTCTCGTTGGTGGTGGAGACGAGTCCGAGGTTTGATTAGGGA
>OU343219.1:205123891-205210868 GCA_910596185.1 Chrysanthemum makinoi
TTGTATTGCTCCTAAGGCTGTGAAGTCTTGATTGGGAAAAGAGGCAACTATTCCTGTTTCAATAGAGGAAAGCACATTAGTTTCTTGTGGTTTGTCATTAGATATTTTAGAGTCATATTGAATCTGTTTGAGTGCATTACTACTGTGTTACTATCCCTATCTTTCTTAAGTTTCACCACCTCTGCTTTAAGATCATGGATAGTGTGTAACAAATTAAGATTTTCATTGTGAGTGAGTCCATCTCGTCATAAAACATCTTTGGTATAGGAAAGATGATCATCAAGATCTTTTGACGCCTTAGCGAGTCTTTTGAGTAAATCAGATATGACAATATGATTCTTTTTAAATTTTGAAATTTCTTGTTCATATTTTAAGATTTGACACTTCAAAGCGTTTTTCATCATCCGGTTGCTCAGGTTTTGAATTAAAGGTTTTTGCTTGCAAGCTGGCGATTTTGTTTTGCAAAGTTTCGACTGGCAATCTTTTTGACACCATTGAAGACGACGTTTTGCATTAGAAATCTCGTTTAACAATCTTTCATTTTCAGCACTTAAAGACTTTTGTGACCGCGAGTCAGTATTCTCAACGTTTTCAACAAATCAACAGAATCAGAGAGATATTCAAATGCATATGCAAGAATATAATAACACAACATGGATATAAACACAGATAACATCTTCCAAGAGTCGATCAACATCTTTTCTTAACAATTTCTTTTTACGTTTAGTATTAGAAATTGATGTTTCTTTTCTCGAAACCGTGTTCATTAGTCCAAGCTCCTTGTGAAAATCCCTTTCCCAATATAGTGCACAGTTTTTCAAATTTTTGGCATGGGGTAAAATTCTTTTCTGAAGAATATCTCTTTGTTCTCGCCGCGAGGTGATTGAAAATATTCAACTTTTTATTTCAATGAAAATTCAATCTCGTTCAAAATTTTGATGTCGGATAAGAAAGTTTCAAAGTATTTGATAACTCGACAACTTTCATCTTTTGTTTTAGCTTCACTAAGTGAAGGTAAAGGACCATTAATTTGTGTACCATTGTGTTGGGGACTATCATTAGAAGGCTTAGAAATTGGTGAGATAACCCAAGGTGTGTTAGAAGTATCTTTTTGCATGACGAAAGTGATGGCTTTTGAATAGTTAAATGGTTTGTTATTAGCAACATTTTCTAATTCGTCGACTCTCTTCTTTACGCATCTAATTCCTCTTGACGGTTATATTCAACAACACTCATAATGGAATCATCAATTCTATGTTCTGCACTGTAAACTTCTGGATTTGGTTTGAATGCTTTATTTGAAAACTTAGGTTTTAATCAGCCAATTCGGTCCATATCCATTTGGATTTGGTTTGAAAGTAAACTTTTGAATCGTTGTGATTGATTCACCATGTTTATAAACAACAGTTCGAAACTCTTTGATTTTGTTTTGTAAATCGACAATTTCCTCAAGATAGTCATCTATTCGTTTCGTGGAATGCTTTTTGTACTCAGAGAACTATTTTTGACAACTTAACAACTCAGACTTGGATTTTTGATTTTCCAAGGTAAGAGCGTTAAGTTGTTGTTTATGTTCATGTTTCAGTTGTTCTATTTGAGACAACAAAGCATTCTTGGATGCGACTAGATCACGTATCTGTCGCTCTAGTGATTTTTCGTTTTGATGAGATTTAGCAAAAGCAGCTTCAAAACCGTGTTCACATTTTTCTTGAGTTTTAAAAACGTTGAGTTGTTGTATTAAGCATTCATTGTCCCTAGTTAACAGTGCATTTTTGTCCTTTAATTGCTTGCAAATTTCCAGTCGAGATTCTTGGTCTTTAATTAAGGTCATGAGCTCAACTTCTAGATTAGACGAAGGTTCATCTTGTTCAACGTGAGTCTCAACATGATCATTAGTCAGATCCTCAAGTATAACCACGGGGTCAACTTGATTATCAAAGGTAACCATAAGGTCATCTTGATCGTCAAATATAACTACGGGGTCTATTTGATGATCATCGGAATGAGATGTAGTCGGCTCATGTTGAACATTACGACCGCTGTCGATGTAGATGTTGGTGAGATATCAGATCATTAATGAGTATAGTTTGATCCAGTACGAGACAAGCCATCATGTCATACACTAGGCCTGTGTCACTCATGTGGAGAGCTTGCATATGTGCCATCAACATCACTCTTTGCATGCTGCAAGTCCTCCATATCATCATTAGAATCTGCATCGCCATGAAGCTCTGTTCCTTGTTGGTAAGAGTTCCACCAGCTTCATCCTTGAGAGCCAAGAGTTAAAGCCTCTTTGTGATGCATACTGCCTCTTGTTCGGCTTAGGGCATGCATTAGCCAAATGACCCTTCTCATTACAGTAATAACAACGAAGACCATTAACCCCATTATGAGCATTACCCTGTTCAACCACTTGAGCCCTTTGTTGTTGCGGAGCACCCATGTTATTCCTCCCCATAGCATTAAACCCTTGACCACCGCCCATCTGACGAACATTACCATGATTCTAAACTTCAACCGTCCATTGTTACAACACTGATTCCTTGTGTTAGATGAGGTACGAATGCGATTGTTGGATTTGTTAGATATCGGCAAAGGCTCTAGCAATCATAACAAACCCTTGTTGCAATGCATCGAAAGCTTCTGCATCTTCATTGGATTCACTGTAAAGTGCTTGATCATTGTTTTTGTTGTATGGAACCAATTGAGTTTCTTGAAATTGTTGCTTTGATGGATCATATGGTGTGATTGTTGCAGTTGTTTGAGCAGTGGGTTGTGGAGGATTTGTGAATACGGTTTGTAAGGTTGGGAATTGAGGATAACAAGCTTGAGCCCACAAAGCTAATTGTTGATTATCCGGAAGTGAAGGTGAAACAGTTTGTCCACGGATAACCCTTTCTTTGTCAACTTCTTTTTTATGAGACTTCAAATAGTCGTACAATAATCCGTATGTAGCATGATGAAGATTCTTTGCTTGACGGATGAAGATGACATACTTTTCCCAATCAGGACCAAGACTACTTAGGAACTTAGTGTTGACTGCAATTCTTGGCATAATAATGTTGTGTTTGTCCAAGTCATTCATGATGTCTAAGAATCGATGATGATAAGACTCTAATGTCTCTCCTGGTTCAATCATGAAGTGTTCATAAGCCAAGTAAATTTTAGATTCCATATCCTCTTGATTGAGTTCAGTGCCTTCCATGAGAAGGTGTATATGTTCCCACATTGCTTTAGCAGTCTTTTGAGCATCAACACTTCGAAGGATCGGATTGGGTAATCCCAAAAGGATGTATTGCATTGCTAGCTCATCGGCTTCAAAATGTAGAAGTTCATCAGCAGTGAGGTCAGAAAGAGTTGCAATGTGGGAGACATCACCTCTTTGTGGAGTAGCATTTGGATCTCCGGGTGTAACGATAGTAGGCATCTGAAACGGACCTTCCAGAATGACCTTCTTTAAGAACTTTCCATGTGGCTTCAAAATGTAGAAGTTCATCAGCAGTGAGGTCAGAAAGAGTTGCAAAGGCGGGCATACAAAGTGCACACTCTTATCCGGAGCTTATCAATCCGCGTCTACTTGACTTTCTGTTTTAAACGCGTCTCCTATCGTCTACTTGACTTACTTTCTGATTAGAAATTACACTTGAACAACTTATTTACCAAACACTTACACATTTCAATAATCAAGCCCTAAATTTAACATATAACTTTAACATAAAAATCAAATTAAAATAACAGGATAATTTTAGCCCTAAATTTAACATAAAAATCAAATTAAAAATCAAATGAGAGCTTGAGATCCGAACCGTAAACGAGAGTGACGATGAACAGCGATGAATAAACGAGAGCGATGAACAGTGTTTGGATAATGAATTTACATGGTGAAGTTACATGGTGAAGTTATTTCTGAGAGCGATGAATAAACGAGAGCGATGAATAGTGTTTGGATAATGAAGTTATTTTGAGATCTAATATAGTGTTTGGATAATAAAGTGATGATGGGTCGGGTCAGATAGACTTATAAATGATGAACGGACAGTCTTTTATGCATCTAGATATTTTAATAACTTAAAAGTTACAGTGTTTGGATAACCAGTTTGATAAGTTATTTTTTATAAGTTATTTTGAGATCTAATGTTATTTTTTATAAGTTATTTTTTTAAATGTTTGATATACAAGTTTTTTTCTTTTCTTGTTCTTTTATTATTTTTTTTAACATATTAAAATTTGAAAGTTTATGTTTCGAACAGTGTTTTAAAACACAGTTCAACCGGTCGAACAAAGACGGGTAAAAAAATCAAGGGTTTTAGAATCGAGATAACCAGTTAGACCCGTCGGGTTTTAAGTGACTTGTGTCGACCCGGTTCGATCTCGAAACCCGACCAGGTTTGGTTTTTTTCATCTTTTTTTATAGACCGTTGGTCGAACCGTTTGAAAAAAAAATAGTTTTTTTTAACAGAACCCGGGTTGACCTGGCGGTCGAACCGGTAACCCGGTGACTTGACCGGGTCGATTAAAAAACTTGGTTTTCAAAACATTGGTTTCATATAATATGTTTAGGGGAGAATACATCCAAATATGTGCAAATTTGCATATTTCTCTATAATACAAATTTTATCCGTAACGTTTGATAGTGTTTACGATTTTTGGATTAATATACGAGTATTCAAGTTTTAATAAGTACATATCTAAATGCCTTTATTCTTAAAGAGTTAGCGATATGTGAAATAGTGACAAAAATTTCGTCACTAATACTTAATGACGAAATTTCTCGTCACTATTCATGTAATTTAGTGACAAAATAGTGACCACTTATAATTTTCGTCACTGACTTTCTACCGATGACCAAAAATAATGACGAAAATTTATATCGTCACTATTTTCATCTAAATAGTGACCAAAAAAAAATTTCGTCACTGAATTCTCGTCACTAAAGCTACTTTTTCTTGTAGTGGAGCTGAATGAAAAGTAAGCTAGGCCGTGGTCATAAGCCGCATATAAGCTGTATATAAGCCGTGCTCACAAGATGTGTATAAGTTGTGGTCTTAAGTGTATAAATTTATTTTATATGAAAATAGAAGAGTTTTTTTGGGTCCGAATACATTTTAATGATTTGATCAGGTTTGTTTCTGATGGTTTTTTTTTTTTGAGGTTAAATTGAAGTATTAGGCATAGGCTGAGAAATAATGTGGCGTTCGTTGTTAAATTTGTTAATTGGTTTACTAATACGATATGATTAGTTGGGGTTATTGTTTGAGGATTAACGATTACTTGCACTGATGTTTTTCATTGTTACAGTTTAGTAGAAATATAACTTCATTGGTTACGATTATTGCTTGAGGTTTAGGAATAAGGTGCACTGATGCTTTCCATTCAGTTGGATTTGTAAAAGATTAAACATTTTAGCGTTTGTATCTTATACTAGGTCAGCAAAGAGGGAATTCAGATGTTTTGGTGTGAGGAATTGAAGGTTGAAGAGAAGTTGAATCTGGAAGAAAAAGACAGGTCTGAGGCAAAAGCTGAACCAAAACCAGCATCATGTGTCCTCTCATTTTCGGTAGTTTGGTTACCACTTCCAGGTGGTAGCTAAGGATGGAAGCACTAAGCACAAGAAGATACAGACATTCATATTAGTGGTTAAATATAACACACTGATATATACATCCAAACTGCTTATCTTGATTCAAGTATATATGCAAAAAACTGTGTTACGTATCAGTGTTTGAAATGGAAGCTGAAGCCGTCTATTTTAAATCATGCAGTGTTTGGATCAATGGAAATATCTCACAACAAAAGTGATGAAACTTGCGGTTTCGCCACCTGAAAGTTTGGATTGATAGTTACGTGGCACAAGGACATGCTAGGTGACATGTTAAAAAGCTTTGTTGTTCAAGTGAGGTTCATGGTGTTGTTGATAGACTGTCAAGTACTAAATCTCATGTGCAAAGGTTAGTTTAAAGGTTGATTCTTTATTGTTTTTTTATTGGTTTAAGTTTGTTGATTGAGTTGGGAGTGTTTGGGGAGTCAATTCGTTGCTCTAAAATTAATAGGTTATATCACTAACTCTAAAGATGATGGCCTTTGTAATTGCTAACTTGTGGCACCTTAACTCATACTAGGAGTCCATTCCAAAGGTATAAAACGAAAATAAAAATCATTTCATGATTTTACATATTTGTAGTATTCTTAATTTTCAATGGAATTTTGTACTAATTTACAGAAAGAGACTAGGAATCTAGGAAATAATCTGCGGTTAGACAAGAAAGAGATATGTTTTATTTCTTGTGCTCTATGCCTCTATAAGCAATTTCATTTGATAAATCCAAAAAGTTATTGAATATAGCCCAATACTATACAAACGACACTATGTATTACTCCGTATCTGTAATAATCTGCTGTTAGACAAGAAAGAGATATGTTTTATTTCTGCTCTATGCCTCTATAAGCAATTTCATTCTATAAATCCAAAAAGTTATTGAATATAGCCCAATACTATACAAACGACACTATATATTACTCCATATCTGTTATTTGTTACTTATAACTTATTGTATTTTGCAGGCGAATTCCACGTGGTTAGTTGGTTATACATAGTGCCAGAAGGGTTTAGAGGCGAATTCCACGTGGTTAAAGAGGATGGTATGTGTTTCTTTCTCTCTTTCCACATTTGGGTAGAATTCTATTGACATATAATTAGGAGCTTTGGCATGAAAATTACTCCGTTTTTACCATTTGTCAGCTTTAGTTTAAGTGTCTAAAAGTTATGTTTTGTTTTATTTATTCTTTTAGATTTGTTGAACCTATTAATATTGTTATTCATATAAATAAATTAGCATCATTATGCGCAGTTGTAAATAGAATATTTTCATGAATTACCTTATAGATATTAAGTGTTTTACGTCACCCAACCAAAAATCCAATAAGTGATTTTGATAAGCAGTTTTTAACACCTTAAAAACTGTTAAACCAATAGGATGGGTGTTTCTAGCTAACAGGTTGGTCCCAGATCATAACGTGACCCCGTAAACTTTAGCTTAGTGATTTAGGCTTAATTGTTTACCACAAGGATTGTTTTTTTTTCTGAATTAATATGGAAAGGAAACCAGGTAAATTTGGACAGGATCAGACATGTATGGGGTTGTATAATACCAAAAACTGATTTTATGTTGTAAATGGTGCGAGTACACCTATAGTAGGATATTGTTTACTTCTATATCTAACAATTCATGAATTTATTTCAGGTGGAATAGTTGGAATCACTTCAGTTGCAATATCAATGAGACTATGATCGAAGAAACCAGTGAGTAATTTGATAGATAGCACCATTTTAATCAAATCATTCTTAAAAAGTATTGCTTTAACCATTGATTAGTTACAGCAAGAGGATGTTGGAGCATCGCGATAAGGTACAACTGACAGATATTTCGTTTAAACAAGGGATGTTGCATGTGTTGATTACTAATGATACCTACTATTTTGGCTTTGTGACCTTATCTTCCGACTCTTCTAATAATTTGTGTATTGTTTGTAATGTAAAAACTCATTTTGACCTTGTTGGGCTAATGTCTGACCCGAGCCCATGGGGCAGCAGCTATTGACCCGAGCCCATGGGGTGAATGTCGGTTTTAATATTCTAGTTATATTAGAATTGTAGTAGGATTAGGAAAGCTTGTTCTATTCCCTATATATACAAACCGAGCTGTGGTTTGTCATTATGCATTCAATATCAGTTTTTGTAAGCAAATATTTTTCTGATTAATTGGAGAGCTTATTCCAAGTAACATTGGGTGTTTGTTGTTTCTGTTTGTGAACCGATCAGTTGTGGGTCTTGAATTGGTATCAAGAGCCAGGTTATTCAACAACAAGATCGATCAAAGGTTAGCAACAAGCTGATCGACCAAAGGTTTGCAGCAGAAGTCGACCAAGGGTTCTTAGTTATCAAGAAGGATCGACAAGGGTTTTAACCAAGAAGGATCACAAGGGTTTCACCAAGAAGACGTTCGACTTAAGCAAGAAGTCGATCAAAGTTTCAAACTTTCAACTTGGTTTACTTAGGCAAGAAGTAAATCAATAGTGCTCTAGAACCTAGGGCTGGAAGTCGAACCAACTACACGGTAACTTCAGAAGGCGTTCAAGAAAGATGGTGCAAGGCGAGTCGAGTCAACCACCTCCTATTGAACATTCTAAGACGGCTCTTCAATGTCCAATGTTAACAAGCACGAACTATAACATATGGGCAATAAGAGTCAAGCGGTATTCGAGTCCATGGAATATTCGATGCACTGGAGCCAACGGAAGGAACACAAGTTGTTGCTAAGCAAGATCACATGGCAATGGCGTTACTCTTCCAGGCGATTCCAGAAGAACTTGTTTTTCAAGTTTCACAATTCAACACAGCCAAAGAAATCTGGGGAGCTTTGAAGACCAGGTATGTTGGTGTTGATCGGGTTCGAGACGCAAGGTTGCAAACCTTGGAGACGGAATTCGAATCTTTAAAGATGAAAGTCAACGAATCAATCGATGACTTTGCGGCTAGGTTGGGCAAAATTGTAACTGAAGTCAATAGCTTGGGAACAATTTATGAAGACAAGAAACTTGTTAAAAAGCTACTTGCATCCGTTCCGGATAGGTATGTTGCAATTGTTGCCTCAATAGAACAATTTTCTGACTTGAATACTATGTCTTTTCAAGAAGCAATTGGAAGGTTGAAAGCTTTTGAAGGAAGAATGAAGGGTGTTGACACCACTTATGAAGATCAAGGCAAGTTGATGTTGGAAGGTGAAAGATATGATAAGAAAGGTTGAGGAAGGAATTCCTCTGGTGGCAACGATAAAGGTCAAAACTTTTCTTCTCAAAACAAATCTCGAGGTAGTGGTCAAGCTAATAACCACAACCGTGGAAACCAAAACAACTCGGAAGCATCGGGATAAAGAAGAACAAAAGTCGAGACCTTTCAAAGATTCAATGCTTCAGATGTGACGAATATGGTCACTTTGCTTCTAATTGTCCCGAACGTAGTGTACAAAAGAAAATGAATCAAACCTTTTGAAAACGGAGGATGATGATGACCCAACACTTTTTATGATGAAAAGCGTTCAAGAAGTAGTTTTCTTGAATGAAGAAAAAATTATCCCAAACCAAATTGATACTAGCCAAACAAGAAGACACTTGATATTTGGATAATGGAGCAAGTAATCACATGCGGGATCCGAGAATACTTTTCGGAGTTGAATGAGAATATCTCCGTGAGTGAAGTTTGGTGATAACTCCTACATGAGATAAAAGGAAGGGTTCGATAATCATTGAAGGGAAAACGGGTGAGCAACGGTTAATCACTGGAGTCTATTACCAACCCGAGCTAAAAAGCAACATAATTAGTCTTGGGCAAGCTACCGAAGGCGGATGTGACATTCGTATGAAAGGTAACCTTCTTACTATGCGTGACTCAGATGGCAAGCTTTTGATGAAGGTTCCTAGAACAAGTAATAGACTTTGCAAGATTAAGCTCCAAGTCGGAAGTCCGGTGTGTCTCAAAGCAAATATGGAAGATGATGCTTGGTTATGGCATGCTAGGATGGGTCACATTAATTTCGAGACGATGGAATTAATGGCAAGGAAGGGCATGGTTGAAAAGTTGCCAATAATTCATCAAGAGAACAAGTTGTGTGAATCTTGTTTGGTAGGAAAACAAACTAAGAAGGCGTTTCCTAAAGCGCAAATTTAAGGCAACACATCCTCTTCAACTTATACATGCCGACCTATGTGGACCAATTTCTCCACAATCCATAGCACGAAACGGTACATATTTGTTCTTATTGATGACTTCTCACGGTTTATGTGGACTTTTACCTTGAAGGAAAAAGGTGAGGCATTTGAATACTTCAAAAAGTTCAAAGCTTTAGTTGAGAAGAAGTCGGGAAGCAAGATTATAACCCCAAGGACCGATAGAGGAGGTGAGTTCACTTCAAAAGAATTTACCAACTTTTGTGAAAACGAGGGTATAACAAGACATCTAACCGCTCCCTATACACCGCAACAAAATGGAGTCGTGGAAAGGCGAAACCGTACTCTTATGGGAATGACTAGAAGAATCTTGAAAGCACGAGGCGTTACCTACATGTGGGCTGAAGGAGTTAGACACGCCACATTCTTGATTAATAGAGTTTCAACTCGAGCTCTAGTTAATCAAACTCCATATGAGGCTTTCAAAAGAAAAAAGCCTAATTTAAAGGGTTATGCTCAAAAGGAAGGAATTGACTATGGCGATTATTTCGCGTAGCGGATTGAAACGATATGTTTATTGATCTCATTGGCTGCAAAAGAAGCATGGGAGCTACATCATCTGGATGTAAAGTCAGCTTTTTTACATCGAGAACTAAAAGAGCAAGTGTTTGTTACACAACCGGAGGGGTTCGTGAAGAAAGGAAGATCTACAAGTTGAAAAAGGCGCTTTATGGACTTAAACAAGCACCAAGGGCGTGGAATACAAAACTTGATAGAGAACTCAAGCAAATGTCTTTCAAAAGATGCCAACACGAACAAGCGGTGTATGTGAAGAAGACAAACATGTCAATCTTGATTATTGCAGTCTATGTAGATGATCTCTTAGTAACCGGTTCGAAGCTTGTCGAAATTGGTGAATTTAAGAGACAAATGCAAGAAAGGTTCGATATGAGTGACTTGGGAAAGTTAAGCTATTATCTTGGCATTGAAGTAAAGCAAGAGGATTCGAGTATCTCAATAAGTCAACAAAGCTATGCAAAGAAGATCTTGAAAGATGCTGGGATGCATGAAGCGAATTCTACTCAATGTCCATTAGAACCTGGAATGAAGTTAAGCATGGACAAGGAAGGAAAACCAGTTGATGCAACTTTGTATAGACGATGAGTTGGATGTCTAAGGTATTTACTACACACACGACCCGATTTATCTTATTCGGTTGGTTTGGTTAGTCGTTACATGCAAGAACCAAAAGAATCACATATGACAGCTGTGAAACAAATACTAAGGTATATCCAAGGTAGTTTAAATTTTGGAATACGATACAACCAAGAGAAAACCAAGGAGTTAGTGGGGTTTAGTGATAGTAGTTTTGCTATGGACCAAGATGATGGTCGAAGCACAACTGGGCATGTATTTTATCTAGGTAAATCACCTATCACTTGGTGCTCACAAAAGCAAAACACGGTGGCTCTATCGTCTTGTGAAGCCGAGTTCATGGCTGCAACCTCAGCCGCGTGTCAAGGGATTGCTTATTAAAAGTGTAATTCTAAGCTTTTAATAAGCAATTCTAAGCAATTCTAATCTATAAAAGTTTAATTCTAAACTTTTAATAAGCAATCCCGGGCACTCTCTAAGCAATTCTAATCTATAAAAGTTTAAAAGTTTAAATTTTTTATCTGCTTATTATGTCTAGATAGATTAGATATTCAACGTTAATAATGATTTTTGGATGTTTAAAGGGTGTTTGGCACATGATGTATCTAAACACTATCCTATTACTCATGAATAACTTAACTCATATCACATAATCACTTATACTTTGTTGTAGGATTTTGTGGTGCAGGCTGTTTGTCGAGCTATCTTTGAGGAGATATCAACTTTCAAAGGTAACCTGGAAGATGAGAATGATATGATGCAGCTAATTGAAACACAGTCTACAACAATGAGAAAAGTTTTAAATGTGACTTCATATTCATGTGGTGATACGAATATTGTAGTTTCAACCAACCTTATTAATCTTTATCGTAACGGAAGACTTGGCCATTATACTTTAGATAGCTTGCCAAGAACATGTTAATTCAACTCATGCATCAGGGAAGGGTAAACTTTTATGGGTCTGTTGACTGAGCATGAGAGTTATGTTTGTGATCAGGGGTGATAAACATAAGTAGTGTTCTTTTCGGAGTTCAGAAAGTTAAGTCTTTTGGATTAGACCATAGTAGTGCAAAACATTTGTTACCGGACTCTAAGATGTGCCTGATAATACCAGAACCAAGAACACCCCCTACAAAGAATCCCCTGAACCTAAGTTGTTAAAACCCACAGTAAATTGCAAGTTCACATATATAAGCTTATCAACTTCTGTCTAGAATAAGAGTGAACTGTTGGAAACTAATCAGGCCTATGTGGTTCTTATATGCACCATGTATTTAAAATACTATTTTCAACTTAACTGTTTTATTTGGACTTTACAAAGGAGCAGAAGTTGATTAGCAACCTTCTTGGAGTTTTCAGTTGTTATTTTGAATGATTATTTAATAAAATATATTCAGATTTTAACCCCATTTACAAGTACCTAACAGAGCTAATAGAACGGATTGAATCATAGTCATCAAAAGGATACATGATTTTATTGTAGCCATCCAATATTTAATGGTATAGTAACTTTTGCAGGCATTAACTTGTCTTTTGTATTCACTTTTGCATGGAGGTTGACTCAAGATACGCATGAGTTCATTGTCAAACCTTTATATGCGCATGAAAATAGCTAAGTACCCACCCATGAGTTTGTCAAACACCACATGTATGCGCATGAGTTTATCTATTTTAAAGCGCGTTTCAATTTGTCAGTTTTATTTAAATTTTTTACTTTTTTCCTTTTGGTCGCATACATAGAGGTCTAGCGAGCTTAAAATTTCAGATGCGCTAACAATTTGATGTGTGCTTAGCTATTTTCGAAGCAAATTTTAGGTACACTTGGCCAGTTAAGTAATGTGCATGACAAACTTGAACCATGGGATGAACCACGCATAATATATCTGATGGAGCATTAATTCTTAAAAATTATAGCGAACGTTGTAAATTTTTAGAAAAAACGAAGATTATAAGGTAAGAGCTATCATTAAACTTTTTATTTATTTATTTATTTATTTATTTTTTGAGTTTTACTAACTTCACTTGATTATTTACTAATGTGGTTCAAAAAGGGAACATTGGAGAGGTAATGAACTTTTCTTATAAATCAGTAATAATTTACGTTTGGATTGTAAGTCCATTGCATTTAATTTGTCATATTTCCAGGTATACTTATTTAGTTAGCACACTGGAGGTCTTGGAGCTTGTGAGCACCTATGATGCTGAGATGTCTCAGCTAGATGCAGCGCGCATGATGTATTAACAGGTATATGATTTGGGACTACGGAATCCTACATTTTTCAAGTTTAAGCATACAAGTTGATCATCGTAACAGCTTTCGTGATAATAGGTACTTTACACATCTAATATTGTAGGTGACGTGTTGATCGTTTAAGTGGGATGGCCAACACGCTATTAGAAGGTACGGAGTATATAATTTCATGAACGGTACAACGAGTTTATGATCAAGTTAGTACTTGCTTTCCAATTTTATTGAAATCTTATAATTGATAACTGATAACTGACAAGTATAGTTCATTACATTAAGGTGGTGCATGATGTTGATCTACAAAAGCTATGTGTTCGGTTCGTCATGGATAGAGTTGGTTTGGTTGGATCATATGGACTACATATTGTGTAGCATTTGACATCACTTACATGGTATGCCTGCCAACACATGGTGGTCATGGCTCCTTCAGATGAAGCCGAACTTGAAAACATGGTAGCTACTAGTGCACCCATTGATGACACCTTCCCGAGAGTCAATGGTTTTGGTGTACCTCTTCCTCCCAACACTAAAAAGATAGAAACTAACAAAATTTAAGCTCTTTTTGGCAAAAAAAAGGTTCTAATAATATTTTGTAACATATTGATTATCGATGAATATTGAATTGGTACACCAAGTGTTTGAAATTTTAAACAAAAAAAATACTACTGCAGCATAGATGTTATTTGTACTCAAAATTTACTTCATGTCTATAGAAAACTCTGTATATATTTGGCTCTCAAACATTATCACAAGTTGGGTACAAAGACCGGACAACTTCATGTTGGTCTTTCAAGAGTTAAGACGAAAAAAGGTTTTATGTGACAAAGACGATTAATACACGAACTTCACAACAAATGTCGTATACAAAGAAATTTTATTTTGTATATGAATAAAATGATCATCAATTTTTTTATTTCGCTATGACGATTAATAAAAGTTAAGGCCAAACATTGTCCCAGATTGGTTTGTTTCTACAAAAGATGGTATACTTATATTATTTAATTGTTTCATTATCTTTTATATGTATTACACTAAACTTAGTTACTTATGGTTTGTATGTTTTTATAATTTACATCCACGCAAACCATACAATTATTTATCATTCTAAACAAAAAAAAAAAAAACTAAAACCAAAGAAACAGTTGTTTTAAAATATCGTTTTATATTCAATGTCCCGGACTTCATATTATTAGTGGTGGCAAATGGGCATATCTAGCTCTGGGTAATGGGTCAAAACAATTCATTTTTTTTACACGGCTTAAGTTTTTGTTCTGACTGAAAGCACTCCCCCCCTCCTAAAAAAAATAATAAAAAAATCTATTATTTTTATAAATAACTATTGTGTCAAATATGATTACAAAAGTTATATTATATATTTTTTTTGAATCTTGGAAGTTAAATTATTTCCATAGTACTCTAAATTTTAAAATTAGACAATTTATGTTATTTTTAGCTTTATAAAATACATATAGGTGATTTCGACCTGTTTCCTACAAAGCAATTTGGTAGGGGGTTGTTGCTGGGATTTTAGTCCAAAACACACTGAAGTTCTTGCTGCAATTCGACCAAGTCTCGCCACATCTGGTAAAATATTTTACAACCATCTCAATCCCTTCATCTATACATGTTTGCAATTGTGTCTTTGATGATGTATAGGGTTATACGGCTCATACGAGTTCGCCAGCTAAAGGTGCGACATTAACTTTTTTTTTTTTTTTTTTTTTTTTTTTGTAGCTTAGTGTGGACAAACGAATTTATCAATAGCCACTAATTTTGAATATGACTTTATTAGTAGTTAGTAATACTAAATAATGGTTACTTTTGGAAACTGTAGACGGGCACGTTGAACACCTAACGCACATACCAATGGTTGGCCCGAACAGTAAACGCACAATAACTACCTCACATAAACACACATACCTAAAGCGCGGGATTATGCAACGGAACTAGGCTTCAAGTACTAAGGATGGGTGTCAATATAATAGAAGCCAAGATTATATCAGGCGGAAGTGTAGGTAGAATTTGCGCAATACCAATAATGGTCTTAAGCCCTTCTGATAATACATGTTTTCTACAAAGAAGCTTTGTTTAAAATTTAAGTTAACTGTTATATCACTTTAATACATTTTTATTATCTACAACTTTACAAACATACATAAATTTCATAATGTTCTAAAAATTATATGTGTTGTGTTATTAACCATCCACGCAAGCCATACAATTATTTATAATTCTTAAAAAAATAATAATAACCAACAACTAAAATCAAAAGAAACAATTGTTTTATAATATTGTTTGACAATTCTAAAAAATGTATTAAACTTAACAAAAAACAACAAAAAAATAATTATAAGTCATGCCCGCCCATTGGGCGGGCTTCGAAAACTAGTATATATATATATATATATATATATATATATATATATATATATATATATATATATATATATACTAGTGGCAAAACCCGTTCGATGGACGGGTATGACTTGTGGTTTTTGTTTTTAGGATTTTTATTAGATCAGAGGTATTCTCACATCGTGATAATTGGCCATATATACGCTAGATTAACTTTTCTTAGTGGTGATGAACATATATACGCTTTACACTCTGTAGATTATCATGTCTAAAGGTATTCTCACATCGTGATAATTGGCCAACCAATAACCATCGATGATGTAATCAAGAAACTTAATGAAAAATAAAATCATATATGTAAAACAAAACATACACTTAAATTAACTTTTCTTAGCAGTGATGATCATATATACGCTTTATACTCTTGTAGATTATCATGTCTAAAGGTATTCTCATGTCGTGATAATTGGCCAACCAATAACCATTTATGATGTCATCAAGAAATAAAATGAAAATTAAAATCATTAGCCTAGAATTTACATTTATGTTACTTCCCGTTTCCACCATTCCATAGATATATATTGGATGACTTTTACATGTTTAATCAATGAGACATGTTTCTTATTGAGAAAACTCTTTGTAACGCTACCATAACAAAGTTATTACACACCATTAATCAGCAATGACTCACTTGCAACTACTCGATCATTCATGACTGAAACTAATTTTGATACACTCCATTATTTTAACTTCGATACAGAAACAAATAATTGATGCTCAACTTACGGATCTGTGGATTTATAACACTAATAACGCAATGATGGTGAAGCTAATAATTAACTCATTTAATACACACATGCTATACAAACTATTGATACACGAATGAACAAATTTCATAAAATATTTGTAGCGGTGACAAGTTACGGATGGAGTATATATTCTAGTATATAAATGTCAAATTAGGTTAAATATTATGTAAATATGGTGTATAGGTTGGATTTAGTTGTTTTAGTTATCATCTATGTTGCGGTCATATCTCGAAGCACGATGTGAGTTTTCTTGAATTTAAAAATAAAGCACTAACCGCTTTCTTAGATGATGCCAACAATTGCAAATGATAACGCTACTTAAGTTGCCCATGAAAATAGTTTAGTTCCAGAACCTTTATCGTCTTCGATGAGTGAAATGATAATACGTAAATGGACACATAAGATGCAAATAAAGTACACATGCATACACTGTACATAAATGGACGCATAAGATGCAAATACATACACATGCGTACACTGAAATTTCTTTATTATAATGAATAGAAGTAAAATGTAACGGTCAAATAGGTTAAAAGTCTCCCAATGTGTAATTTTTAAAGTATAAAACCTTCATCCTTTTAAATAATAGTTACATAATATAAGCTCTATTATCACATTTGATATACTATTTATTTATATACTGCATACCCTAAAAAATTGTTACGGCCAGGCATGACATGTATGCTAATGATTATACAAAAACATCAATTGTTTATAAAAAAGATGTATATATAAAAGATTTGCAAGGTCTACATGTTGATGTCAGTGGATAGGTCAGATAAGCTCAAAGTCGTATTATACTATGCAGGGATGTGTTAGTTTACATGATAAGTGTCCTCAATGAGGGCCAACCATACTATGCAGGGATGTCACCATTACCAAGACCAAAAGACGAGCACGATTTCAAATTTGCTTGTGAACAGAAACACATAACTGGTTTTGGAGTTGGGCCAAAGAGGTGTCTCTGATGCTTTATGCTTTATAATTGACTGATATTTCACAACGCCTTCAATGCGACCTTATGTTTCTTATTTTTAAAAAAAAAAAGAAAAATAGGAACTCACACTGGCTTAAGCGTTGACCTAAAACAGAACCTAACTTGGCTTAACCTTTTTGGAGCACTTACATATACGTTGCTGAAGTGGCAAAGACATTAAGAAATATTAGCAAGTTGCTAGTAATGATTGACGCTCCGGTCAGGGTTATTGTCCATGGCTTGCACCTAGAAAATATATTAAGCCAACTTTGCATTAACGACAAAAATTGCATCTGTTACATTTCATACATCAAAACTACAACTGAGGTCCCTTAATTTAATTTATGCAAACAGTTAAATCATAATCCAAAAGAAAAATTTTGAAAATTTTCTATCAGTTCCTGAAAATACTTCTTCGTGCAACAATTAACTGTTTGAATGTACCCCAACAACAATACGACCACCGGCACTTCCTATAGCTCTTCAAAAAATTGCAGTCATTAAGCTTCGCTTATTTCAAAACTAATTGATTAAAATCAAATAGTCAAAATACCATTCATTTAAGCTAATACCACACAAATTTGAGCAAACTAAAATAGTGCAGATTGAAAATAGTAAGCGTCTATTATGTTGTGTAAGAGAAAAACAAAGCTTAAAATGTTCAAGTTATTGCCCCCATTGTAACGTCGCCATCAAACACTCCTAAACTAATATTCTTCATACATGCCCTCTTCAGTATCCAAACGTTACAATATAAATTACTAAAAAGTCATTACCATTTCTATCTCATATCAAAACAATTATGACTCAAAGAAGAATAGGTTCCATAGTAAACCTCTAATAACAATATAAATTACTAAAATTAACTACCTTTTACTAAAGCCAAACATTACCAAATAATTTTGGTTTGTTATTTACTTAGGCCAAAGATTAGCAATTTCGGAGTAATACCAATAGGTCCCATGAAATGTATCTTTAAACAACCATAAAACAATTCTGCATAACTAAAGTGGATCCTTTGTGCTTATTGTATTTTGAAAAAAAAATAAAAAAAAAAAGCCGCAAATATTAGTTAATCGAAACACCGATGCTTATATAAATGAAGTCTATCTTTTGCGGTTATTGTATTTTGAAACAAAAATACATCAATAAGCCACAAAAATAACTTAATCCAAACACGAGTGACTATCATTCTCAACCTAGAAACTTGATAAGAACCTCATAACAAATAAAATTCAGATTATCAACATAATTCACTCGGTTAAGATATGACGGAAACTCATGTATACAAAAAAGCATGTAAAATAAGTTTTTTTCCCCTAAATGATTTGATGGTAAGCTTCAGTTTTTTGGATTTCAGCAATGTAGAACCATCAATCAAATTCACATCAGCAAACGTATTTTTAGACACGTTTTCAACCACTTTCTAAGAAGGATGTGCTAAAGCTTTTACGAATATAGATTTATCATTCAAGGGAAAAAGAGATAATCTCATAACACAAAAACAAAAGAAAAAGAAAAAAAAAATATCCAAAAAGAGATACCTTACGCCGAAGTAGGTCGAAAGATATGACAACTTTGTTTCGGTTAGCGCGTTCAGCCTCTTCTATCTCCTTCATTGATCCTACTTGAGTACAGTGAGCTGATCCAAAAAGCCCATCAACTACCTTTCATTCTGCACATATATCCAAGCTTTTTCACTTAAGTCTTTGAGCTATGCAACTTGTATGCTATTATAAGATCCACAAACTATAGCACAATAAGAAAAGGAACACAACAAAATTACGTCATCAGATTTCATTATGATTATACTTGTATGTCATTACAGTAATAATATTTCTAATTTAGCCCAAATGAAGCATCACACTCTTTTGATTTAAGATTCGAAAAAGAAACTGCAAAAGAGTTGCATGAGCACTTCTCTTTCCAAACCAAGCCATGAAATTTTCATAAACAACTACTAATAACTATATACGTGTAGCCCAACATCCCTCACCTTCTTTTCTAGATATTTTAATTCACCAACCACATTCTATCTCAATAATTCAACAGTTCTTTTTTAATCTTGCCTACACAGGTTTAAGGAATACATTTCAGGATGACATATGCATAGGACTAATGACAGCTATGCTTGTAGATACTCACCTTATCGATCAAACAAGTGATTTTTCTCATTTGTGTTGATTTTAAGTCTTCAGCGGTGATGAAAGGGTTATACCTGAACGACGTACACCATATTGCTATGTGATTTTACAGGTGAATATATATCTTAGCTGATCGAGCAACAGACCGTGTTTCTGAATGGCTTCAATCGATAGATCACCATCATCTAGTATGAGATGACCTCCACGAAGCCATGCCGTGTTAAATTCATCCGTCACGCAAGCGTCATACATAACAACATCAATAACCACACAAAAGACAAGATACAACAAAGAATTTATAAGTATACCTCAAGAAGTTTGATCTGCGGGTGGTTCAGAAGAAGCGCTAGGATCAGCTGTATATAATAGAGTCACTGATTCCACGTATTTTAGTGCAAGAAACTTTTTCTTGTCACTTTCTGGGTGAATTTTTTTTAGGTATAGACGATTAGCAAGCATACATTATGCATACACCTTCCTGTAGCTCAAATCGTGGACTCTATGCGTTTTTTGTGTTCTTGAACCAAGGCCTTCATCACACCTCTCTTTGGGTATACATTTGATCAATTTTGTTATCAAAGCTTGTATTGACGATCCAACTGAGATAAGGGAAGAAGTCTTTTCAGTCGACTTCTATAGCACCCATCATGGGATCAACCACCAGAACCTGTAATACCTCATCTCTTGTCATGGTGATTCCAAGATCGATCACCAACATAGATGCTTTCAATGTACTTCCCTAGTGTCTGCAAATCAATAAATGTATACTAAATCATTCAAAAATCATAATTTCAGAATAGGCTTAGAACACTTACTTGTTTGAATACTAATGTGAAAAGTTCAGACTGGGAAATCTTCCAAAGATTTACTACTTCTTGAGGTGAATTTGGAGCTAAGGCATGAAGTTGGTTTAATAAATTTTCTGCCATTTTGTCTCTAAGGGCACGGTGTTTCTTCTATTATTAATCACCAAGAATTAGTTTGTACATACTCGAGTCAAATTTAATTTATCATGATACTTATCATTGTGCTAAATGAACCAGCTAGATAACCTTCAAATTAGTTAAATGAAAGACTTACTTGAATATACAGTGCTTCCTCCAATCTCTTGATGATTTTATTCAGTGAAGGGCAATCTTTTACGGTGAAACTGATGCATTTGTATGCAATTAATATCTTTAAATGTATATAAAGAACGATCATCAATTTCATCTCTTATCCGCGGATCATCCATCATCTCCAAAAAACGGAAACCATCAGAAGAGAGTTGTACTGGATTAGGACATTTAAGGAGTTATGAAGATTAAATGGTTACAGATTTCAAAGGTCGGATAGCTTGGGAAGGGTCGTAAGTGCTAAGGTTTTCATTGACAAAGCAACTGGTGTTAGCAAATGCTTTGGTATGTCTCCACTTCCGATACAAAACCCACAGTTCCAATTTAGACAAAATCATCAATTACTAATCGCCTCTCTCCCCGAAAAGTTTCAATCAATTTCTCCCCAGATTAATCATATGCACTGAGAAGCCAACCCACATCTCTGTTGGAAAAAAATGAAGTGAACAATTCAAATGATTAGGTGTCTCATCATATGATAATATTTACTACAGAAGACCAACATATACAGAGGAAAAATAAACAACTAATACATAAAACCTTCAAAGCAACCTTATGGTCGTCTCAAACACACTGGCTTCATAATTTTTATTGAAGTCCAAAGAGTTTTCAAAAGTTTAAAACATTTCTAACAGCACGTCGTTGAAGGATGTTGTATAGTTCTACAGGCTTGTAGTACACAGAAAGGCTTTCTTCAGCTGCAGCTTGCTCTTCCGGAGACATATGAGCACGAGCTTCATTGTGCCACATTTGATCCGAGCCTCTAAAGTAACTGCAATTGCAAAAAAAACTTCTTATTCCATAAATTTTTGTAACCGTTTATCACTCTATAGAAAAGAACATCACATAAAAAGTTTCTTGCCTAACAACTAAGATTATCATCTTTATGCACGAGGGCACAAAACACGAGATAACTCAAAAGGACAGACAAATCAATGTATACAATGTAGATGGTATGTCTACTTTTTATGATTACATATAAAAAGATAACAGACAATAGAAGCTCATATAAAATCTACAGAATTCTTAACTAAAGAGATAAAGTACATGAAATAGCCCGAATTGCAAGGAACAATACGTGGTTTCACGAGCAACTAAGGATATGCTGGGCATGCTTGTTATATAGTTCCGAATTACAACTTCATAGTTATCAGCACCTTCTTTAAAAAAGTAGTTTTAGGCCCCTGCAAACCTGGATTTAATAACCTACTGAATTAGTCCTGGTTAAACCAAATACTTTCCATGAAGAGGAAATAATCATAACATAATAAAGAAGTGTCATAACATTAGTCTTAAATGCCTCCATTTTATTTATACTGGAGCACCTGAAGCCCTTCGCTATAAATGCCTACACTGACGTGTAACTGACACAATCTAGTCTGATTAACAACGACGTTTTGTGTGACAAATTGTTTTGATAACATAAAACAAAGTACATTTGCGCCCTAAATAGCCTAAGCTCTATAAAATTACTAAAATTTCTTAACCATCAAATATCAACACTTTATCCTAGTTTTACTGATAAACGACGTTTCGTATCTTTTAGATATCAATTAGAAAAAGAACCTAGAGAGAGTTTATGGGTCCACCTGATGCAACAACCCTCCAACTTAAAATTTTGCTTTTCCGTCAGCAAGCGATGGACATACCTGAAAATTATAGAATCTGTTTTACCGAGTATAATATTGATAAATGATTATCATCATCAAAAGCCTGTTGAAAGTTGAAAATTTTTATGAACGTGACCCTCTACGATCAAGTTTTCATACTTGTTATAAGCTTCCTGGGAACCCTAACATGAATCAAAGAAACATTGCAATTATGCGTATAGCAGAATAACAAATTTGAGATAAGAGTGTACCATTGTTTTTTCACATTTAGTGTCTTGATGGTGTCTGCATTAGCTGTATATTCCTTCTCTAGCATACTCTTTGGTAAGGCTGCAAATAAGAAAGGTGCATATAGCATTAAATTATCAACGAATATAAGCAATAAATAGGGTTTTGAGAAAAAAAGTGATATGAATGATATTAGGGTTTTCTGTGACGAATGAATAAAAGCTCGATATTAACTAAAAAGATTATAAACTGGTGGATAACTGGTTGTAGGTTTATAAATTTAGATTTGCAAAATATAATTCAAAAAATGTGTTGGTCATTGCATCATAGCATCTTTTAAGCAGATTTATTTGCATTTGATCATTGCATCGTAGCATCTTTTATAGCATCTAATGCAACCTTATAACTCTCTTGTGATATTGACCCTTCTTCACCTACAATTTTAGCCCGACGACACAAATCATTAAGGAGGTGAATCTTCATTTGTACATTTTCCAGCTTTTCGCTCAGAGGGATTGTACTCGCAGCTGCATTCTTCCATCTTTGCAGTAAATATTTGACCATGTTAGTGAAAAAAATTGCTAATATAAAACATTGATTTTCATAACAGGATAGAAAGTTAAAGGCATTACTGAGATATTGTTTTATACCCTATGACGAATGCTCTAATTTTAATATCAGCAGAACAATTTTTTAGGAGAATTGAAGATCACGCATAAAGAGACTAAGATTCTAAATGAAATAAAGATTGATTGATGAAGATTTCACATGAAACATATCATGAGCTAAGGTCTCGCATATATCGTCCCCTATTTGATACGGTATCTTCTATTGCATATTGTCTTCTGGGAAGATCACAACTAATTTCTTGAAGTTATCTAAGCTATTAAGACATAAAGGGCCTCTTTGACCAACATACTCTAACACCATGAGTTATGGGAAACCAATCTCAATGCACCTGTAAATATGTCTGTCCAGTGAACAATCGATGATGTAAACAGTTTAGGTGTTAGAATTAGAATTTAGGGATAACTTAGCTGTCTTGTACTGTCGTTCAATTGATTTTGGCAATCAAGGTTACTCTCAATTCTAACATTGTCATACCTATATAACAAATTACAAAAACTACATTAGAAAAATATAGAGCACACGTCTGAGTTTTAAATAACGATGAAAAGAGATAACACGATAAGATACAGACATTGAAGAATGCATAAACTTGGACGAAGATTTACCATTTCGATCGGGCATTGAACCTAAGAAAATAAACAAAAAGAAAAGATATCAGAAAAAAAACTAAAATCTGGTAAGGTTTAATTAAAAGCTCTACAGGACACCTGTGCTCATGGAGGTATAACTTCATGTATTGATGAGAGCTCCAAGTTGACATGGGATAGAGGAAGAATCACAGCTTTTGTTAATGTTAAAACCCGTAACAGCTTATTAAATATACAAACATTGAAGAATGCATACCATGTCTAGACGACTTTCGCTATCTACTCCTCGCGGTACTTGAGGCCAAAAAAAAATGTGCAGCCTGCACAGAAAAACATCATAAGAAAACTTAAAACACAAATTCAATTTGATTGATTTTTTACAGTTGAGAGTGACACATACTAAAACTCCTATGATTGACATGCATGTTTATCTCAAAATCTTTGCCTATATACCAATAGATAAAAACCAATCAAAACCTGTAAATCATTCAAAAAAAAAAAAACTGAACTTATAATCACATACCTTCACATGACCTATCACATTAATTTTTCATGAATTGATGATACAAAATGTTTCCAGTGTTCCCTTTTTTTTTTGTTATGGGAATGATAACATGGTTAATAATAGTGGAGGGTATTTTTTTTCTGGTTGTCGCATGTTTTCCTACAGGTCACACGTATCAAATCGAATTTAGGGTTACGGTTTTGTGATGTTTTTTTTTGAACGGCAAAGATTAGAGATTATATAAACTTAGTTCGATAGGTTTATAAATTTGAAGTTGTATGATAAGTTCGATAGGTTTATGTGTGGATGTGTGGATGTATGATAAGTTCTCGCTAAACTTAGTTCGATAGGTTTATAAATTTGAAGTTGTAATATGTAATCAAAAAATTGTGGTGGTTTAGTGGTTAAGATACCACATAATATACTCATGATCTTGAGTTCGAATCCATTTATGTGTTTTTTTTTTAAAGAATAAAAAATCCGAAATTAACTAAAAGAAATGCCTACATGGACATAATATGATGACATGGACTTTATGAATGATGACATGGAAATATGACGTGGCTTTATGGGATGCCAAGTGGCATTATGACGTGGCATGCCTCCTCTTATATATAATGTATATATAGATATATAGTAGGGATCAAGTGAGAAGTAAATTAAAATAAGAAGTGGTGAGAAGTGACCAAAACCATGCATTTGAGATGCAACGACTTGCATTAGATGCATTTCTATTCATATAGATGCAACATCTTGAGTTTCGAAAGTTAATTTGATGTATAGATGGTGCAAATTGATTTTCATGATTTTGGCACGTGCAGAAGAGCAAAAAACAAGAGAAATCATGAAATGCATCTAATATACGTATATGCATCTAATTAAAAGCTAGAAAACACATTATTGTGCATTATAATGCATCTAAGATTATAGGGATGCATCTAATTTAGGTTGATGCATCTCGGATTTGCGGTTATACTTCTTATTTTAAGTAATCCTCTTATTTTAAGTAATCCTCACAAGAAACACCCCATATATATATATATATATATATATATATATATATATATATATATATATATATATATATATATATATATATATATATATATTTAAAGCCATTATTCTTCTTTTTAAATAAAAGTTGATGTAGCATGCATAGCAATGCATAGATCTTAGGAGATTAACATTTAAGGTAACACTAAACATGATGAAAAATAAAAATAGTAGTTAAATAAGAAAAAGATGAATTAATGTCATGTTTGAATAATAAATGCAAACTAATAATATTATGCATGATATATTTAATTCATGTAATAGAAAAAGAATGAATTAAGTAGACTTTAATTATTCATATGAAATGAATATATTATATTATATTGCTTTAAATTATATATTTTGTTTTATTTTATTTTATTTTATATCATAATAATAATAAAATAGAATTCTCTTTTTGTTGATATTTAGCCTACATATGACATATTTTCTAACCCTTTGATATTTTGGAAAATATAACATCATCGACAATGCTGAAATTTATCACTATTTACGTTGTTGTTTGTAGTTTAATTTATTTCAGTAAGCATAGAGGTAAAACAAAATCCCATCAAAATTGAAATTTAAAATTGAACCTATCATCATTAACTTATTATTTTATTTCATTTAGCATAGAGGTGAAATAAAATACCATCAAAATTAGAATTTAAGTTGAACCAGCTTTGGGTATTGATATAATTTTATTTCAATAATCATGGTGGCAAAACAAAATATCTTGAAAGTTGGAATTTAATATTGAACCTATGAGCATTAATTTATTTTTTTGGAAGCCATTAGCATTGAAACTAGGTTGATATATTTAATAATATTATGCGTGATATATTAATTACACTATAATACATTTAGGCCATTTTTAAAAAGGAAATCTTAAAAAAAATAAGCTTACAAGCTTACTATAAGAGGAATGCTTAAAATCCAATACATCTCATTATTCAAAATTAAATGCAGAAGTTTTCACTAAATTAAATACATATTTCAAATCATTTATAGCCCATTATTAAAAATGTGTAACCGCTAAAAATCATTATTATCAGTAATGATTATTAAAAATATATAACCGCATCTACTATATAAATACACATAAACCATTTCATATCTCTCTCACACACATCTAAAACATCAGCAATAAGGCCGAGTTTGCCTGCCGCCATAAAAGTTAGTCATATGGTACTCGCCGCCGCATTGCAAGGGTACCCTGCTAATATTTAATTCATGTAAAAGAAAAAGAATCAAATAAGTAGACTTTAATTATTCATATGAAATGCTTCTACTATATAACAATGTTTTAAATCATATATTTTATTTTAGTTTATATCACTATAATAACAAAATAGATTTCTCATTTTGTTGATATTTTGCCTACATATGAAAAATCTTCTAACACTTGTTCAATAAAAAAAATGTAAAACATTTCGACAATGTTGAAATTTATCACTATTGTTGTTGTTTGCAGTTTATTTTATTTCAATTTGCATGGAGGTAAAACAAATTACCATCTAAATTGAAATTAAAAATTGAATATGAGCATTAATTTATTATTTTATTTCATTTAGCATGGAGGTGAAACAAAATATACCAAAATTAGAATTTTTTTTGAAAGTTATACCAAAATTAGAATATACAGTTGAACCTTTCGATAATCATGGAAATATCTTGGAAATTGGAATTTAATATTGAACTCAGCATTAATCAATTTTTTTGGAATGTATTTGCATTAAATTTTAGTTTGAGTATTAATTGCAAAAGAATACTTTAGTATTACATAAAATTTGTACTTCATGAAATAATTTAGACATGTATAAATATAGTCATAATAAATAAAAAGAATTTTAAGAATATTTTTATATAAAAAACTTTTCTTTTATTTTGTCAAATTAATTTTGGCTTACAATTTTCCTTTATAATTAGGTAGTGGCTAAAAAAATAAATGCTTGACTTAAATTTTATCTTTAGATTGTTAATAGTGTTTTAATACTTAATTAGGACTCTCCATGTCTCACATCTCCCATGCTCACATTTAATTACTTACTGTTAAATTAGTGAAAATAAAGTGTGATTAAGTCCAGTTTTGATTTTGAACCCGCTATAGATAACACAATTAGTTATAATTATAAACCACTTAATGAATATTTTTTCTGCCGCTTTTAGTAAAAAACTGGAGTCACCACCCAAAATTTTTCTGCACCTTTTTAGTTTATAAGTCATAATATTTGATTTTCACAGGGGTTGAACTCATCGCCACAAAGACTCAAAATGGGTAAAGCCCTCCATTTTAATGAATTGAACTTTTAGGCGTCTAACACTTTTTGTGTTTAGTGTGAAAAATAGTAGTCTGTGAGATTGCAATGTCAAAAATATAGGTGGGATTTCGTTATTGTTCTAGTGGAATTCCAAATAATTTGCGGCTAAAATCCTGGATGCAAATGGCGTTTGGTGTTTGGCTGGGATGAAAACATTCCTCATGTCCTTTGACATGACTGGTAATTTAGGGATTCCCGACCCTGGGAAGAAACATCACCTCTGTCAAATCTGTCAATAAGGATCCTGGAAAATTACTAGAGGTGGGGAGACTAGACTTTGACTCAAAACTCCTCTTTTTTCTCAAAGGTCTGGTACTAATGTCTAACATAATGGGGGTCAATATTACCCTCAATGGCAATAACCTTTCCAGTCATGATATATGAAGAGAGGTTCAATGCTTCCTGCTTGATCTCCGCATTCTTCGCATCATGATGATGGCTCTTTGTTTGAAGAATAATGCATTGGCTCGTCGGTGGTGGATTGTGATGGTCATGTTCCCTCTGGTAAGTGACGTAATAATCCCATTTTTAACTTAATGTGTAATATGTTTTTTCTTTAATTATAAGTTTCCTGTAAAGTAAATATTAGGAACGATGAGTTATTTAAGAAGAGTGTTAACTCCTCATTTAAAACCTTGTGGAAGTATTATAGAAAGTTAATAGAATAATCCATTCAAGAATAGTGTATAACATTTTATGTACATACTAGCTTAGAGACCCGTTGACACCGGGTTATTTTTTAAAGAAATAGATAAATGAGATGATAATAAAAGTAATAACGTAAATTTGTTAAATTTAAAATATGTGTGAGTCACATTCGATTTACAACCATACACAAATCTGTTTTCATAAATCAAAAAAAATCTTTCCGTTTTAGCAATATCCAAGGGCTTACCTGAAAGTTGTATATATTGTCAAATGATGCCCATACTCTCGCAGAAAATTCTTGTGTACCCCTTTTGTCATCCTATCCGGTAAAAAATTTATTCATGTGAGTCCACGTCTTGCAAAAGTTGAAATATACAAAATTTAACATGGAGATATATTATTAAGTGTTATAGAAGCTCTAAGACCAGTCACTTTAACCCACTTCATCCCATGTCTTTTTTATAGCAAACGATATACTGACCCATTCCAACCCATATATTGTTATGTACCTAAGCTTGGTCCGTATAATTAGAGCATCCAAATAATAATATTTTATCCTTCAACTCTCATGTATATGTATAAGTAACAACCTGATAATCCAAATATGAAAACTATAAATGAGTCTTTGCTAACTGATTTATTCCATTAAGCACGAAAAGGTTAATTAGACTAAAAACTAACATAAACTCAACTAACCAACCAAATATTAGCATCATTAACATCAACGTAGCTCAAACAATTTATTAAAGATATGTATAAGAAACATAGCTTGAGAAACACATAATTTGAATGACTCTGTTAGCCACTTAACCCTTTCAAAATCCAATACAAATAAAAAGAGAGATTCTTAATACTTGATCTAAACATGACTTATATATACTTATTCAATATTTACACACTTGTTTTCGCATTACAACATTGTTCTTTACTTCTTCAGTTGTAATGAGTTCTTTGGCTTGCTCATATGTTGTCTCTCCATAAGCAATGTGCGAAGATACTTCTTCATCAGCAACGATCTCCTATTACATTTTTTTAGCATTTTAGTGTAAGAGACCGGAGACGTTACAAACACCAATGACAAAATATAATATATTTATATGTAGACACATATATAAGCCAAGCACTTTTGTGAAACAATGAGAGAACTTGTAGACATAGGCTAAGGCCAGGACCAGTAGTAACGGCGACTGCAGAAAGATCAACCTCTGTCAAGTTAGCTTTATCAAGCGCATACCGCTCCAAATCTGTTTCCTTTCATTACCTCAAACCTACTCCGATTACTGTTTCAATTACACGGACTATTTGAATTTAGTTAATCTGGGTTGTTTGATATAGGTTAAAAATGGAGGCTCAGGTCGGTAAGAAGGTGCTGGAAGAAAGAGGGGAAAACCGCTATGGCTACATTAACACAAAATAACTAATGCACCCCAAAGAAATGTTTGAAATCTGCAAGATTTCATTCACAAAATTCTCCCCAAACATTTCAAATATTCATAAAATTCATAAGTTATTCATAAGAACACTTGAATATTTGCAAATTTCAAACATTTTTTTGGGGAGCAGGTGCCACACAGCCGAATACCTATAAGACTATAAAATTTGCTTTCTTTTAGTGTAACCGATTTATCACAAAAAACAACACTTTCAGCAACCATTAACTATAATATACATTCATCAATTTTTTTTTTCTCTCACAAATAAATCTATAAATCAGAAAATGTAATAGCCACCCCAAATTGTAACATACGCATCTGCTGTATTTAGCTCCCATCAGTCTTTTTCCTACGATTGAAACGTTTTCGTTAATTCAACTATTTATTTACACTAACTTGCAGGCAACAACGACACAAAGTATCTCTAAAATAATGCTAATAAATAACAAATTGAAAAAGGTAGTATACATACATGGGTTGTATGTATAAAAGTGACTTCGGATGAAGTGTTTCAAGTCGCTGACCCATACTCACCAGTAAAAAAACGAACCTATTTTCACCGTTGCTGAGAACCTTGCAGGGCCACCCATGTCAACCCCTCTTACAAATCCAAGAAAAGCACAGCCTTGCAAACACTGATTGGACTGCAAGTTTGCACAACCTTGCACAAACTGACCCGTGTAACCTGCGAAAGCCGTCACCAATTAGCGAACCTGAGAGCGATATTGTTGAACCTGTGAGAAATATAGTGAATGATTAGAGTGAAGCACAATTACATTGACCAAACAGTTTTATCGCTACAACATGTCAACTCATTTTTCCAATTATGAGAACATTCTGATTATGGCCGGAGGTTAACTTCCAAAACTCATATTTAATTCCAATACTTGTTAACAATTGGTAACAACTAAAATTTCTTTGAAGAAAAGACAGTATTTGAGTATCAATGTTTGAGTCAAAATCTGGCCCGTTTGATATAATTTAGCTACATAAACCAATTACCTGATTAGTATTCTCGAGATTAATTTTTTTACAGGTAGTAACAAACTACAAACTTGCAAAAGAATTTTTACCTGATCCTAAATAAATAAATAGCCGTATAACTTTCTCCAATAGAGTAGCATGCTTTGATCAACTAAATTTCACAACTTATAACGATCTCTTGATCCTTGAGGCATCAGCTCTCAATCCTGTTACAGAAATGCACCAAAAGATACAAATAGACTAACAGACATACCTTCATTTATGTTGTGCAATGTTTGCATTGAATCCACTTGACCATCTGATTTGAGATGCCTTGAAAGAGTGTGGCCCTGGAATGCAAGACATTTTATTCCAACAGGCCATATAAAAAATATATAAACTTCAAGTTAATATTACATCGAAGGCAGGTAAAAATCAAGTACCTTATCATGGATTCCCCTTGAGACCCTATGAGAAGCTCGCCCCACTGAATCAGCTTCTTTATGTTCTTCAAATTTCAGCTGAATTCCAATATAATACATCATTAATATATTAAAAAAACATAGGAAAAAGAGATTCTTGCTAAATAAGGGTTTAGGTTGCTTACACCATCACTGCCAACCCGCCTAGTAGTAGATGCAATATAATAAGCTCCATTAGAACAACCATACGTAACAGTTGAACCTTGAATGGTGAAGCTCTAAATTTGAGGACGTGAATGTGTATCATGCATGACATTAAACTGATTCCCGTACTGAGGTTGCCTCAGCTTCTTCCTGCCAAAATAAAGGAAAATATAATATATCAAACGGAATGCATACCAAATATACAACTACCACTCAATTGCAACTATTTAGCACTTGTTTTGATTTAAAATTCATTAAGCATTCCCTTGCACGTGAATGCAGGGGTGTATGAAGCACATAATATTAGAGCAAACACGTAAAACTTGATTTTTACATAGCAGCCAAAACACATTATAAAAGCTTTAATGAGAAGATAGGGAGGAAGCTAACCATGGACATCTTAATCAGCACCCGGTACACCAGAATCGCTCAACAGCTTTTAAATATATAACTTAACTTATGGCGTTTATTGCCTGAATCAGTTAGCACGCAATTGGTTTAGCCTATTATCCTATTATCTGGGCTTAGGGGGCTGTTTGGTTTAGCATATTATTTGGGGTATGGAGGTTGTTTCACATGTTCACTTTCTATTTCACACGTTTGTCGTGTAGGTATCAGCATCAAATGAATATAAGCAAAATCACTTTTGAAAGGAAAGAGTACTCCTTAGTAAATTAAACAAAGTACCAAAAGTATATTAAGAGTAACAACCTTTCAACTTGGAAGTTAGTCAAAACCAAACATCTCAAGGTTTAAGAGCCAAGCAAATAGCAAGGTTGGAAATCTTGTAGATGGCGTTGGTGTCAACTTCTCCTGAAATGGTAAATAGGGACTTGGGGCGCCAATCGTGTTGGATAAGAGCATTTGCCTTGCCAAGGTTGTTGTATCTAGCCTTCATTATTGTCAATGAAGCCAAAGCATGATGGATCCCAACTGTGATTGTGTTCTAATTGGTTGCAAATTTGTGTTTCAAGGGCTTCACAATCTGATAGTACCAACTGTTCAAAGACCATCCCTTGTCATTCTTGTATAATCTGATAGTATGCGTTTGAGCTCTTTAGGACAATCTCTTTAGCTGCTCTTCAAGCCACAAACCACGGGTTCAATGATTGCTTCATCGTCTCATCATTTTGCAATCCCCTACTTATGATAACAACAAAAGTATCACCAATAAATAAGCAATATAAAAACAAATATACATAAGGAACTTGCAATACTGATGTTGATTATGTAGGCTAAAAGGCTAATAAATCAGACCATGAATATATTAAATCAAATGTATATCATGTGAGCCATTCAAGATCACCCACTGTGAAATTTCAACATATCCACACTAAGAAATTTCAATTTTCACTTCCATTATCTAGTTTGTAAAGGTAAACGCGACCGCTTCACTCAGTTAGTCACCCGACACATTGTTCAAAAGTAGAAAAAAAATGATAGAAACAATTACCTATTATTGAACAGTGAAAGCTTAACTTGATCAATTAGTCCCACCGATTCTTGTTTCTGCAACAACAAAACAAACATAAACAAAATATCGAAATTGATCTAAAAAACAAAACAAATTTAAACCAATTTATAAAATAGATGATACATTAGAGAAAAAATCATGGTGGTGAATGAATGATGA
This sequence comes from Chrysanthemum makinoi, assembly GCA_910596185.1. Taxonomy (NCBI): domain Eukaryota; kingdom Viridiplantae; phylum Streptophyta; class Magnoliopsida; order Asterales; family Asteraceae; genus Chrysanthemum; species Chrysanthemum makinoi. The sequence continues at coordinate 205,156,633 of OU343219.1, forward strand.
GAAGCATATCCAAATTGAATCTGCAAAAAATTAAATTGACAACATAAAAAAAACACATCCAATTGTTGTACTATGTGACTGAAATCTAAATGCTAAAAAAACTATCCAAACTATTGCGGATTTGATTTACGTGGGTTTGATTTAGGTCTCTGTTAATGAATCGAGATGAGTATCACAAAAATAAAAACACATCTAAATTGATGCGGTGTTGATTTACTTGCATAGTCATGTAACCATTTTTTTGGTGTTTGAATCGGTATGGGATATACAATTATGGAAACGATTTTTTTGATGTATTTATCTTGCAAATATTAAGAGTCATATCTGTGCTTACCATGAGAAAGTGATCAAGTTGCTTGATCAACTAACGCTCTATCATCCAGGATGAGATTACTACCTACAATACCATAAAAGGAAGTCATTACTCTGTATAAAAAAAATTGAAAGGAAAATTTTCTATTATTTCAATGGAAATACTAATTGAACGTTACAAACTATGTCAACACAACATAAAGAAGCTACTACGAATGTACAAATATGAGTGTAATTAAAACCATATACTTTCATTATACCTATTAAGTACAGCTATAATTTCGTGACTGCATTATCCATTCTAATATCAAACTAATCATTATATCTATCATGTTACAGCTTTGAAAACTATTCTCCAGATGCTTTATCAGTTTCATTTTTAAGAAATAACTTTCAGTAAAACAAATCAAATGGGTCAATGCAAGTATAAAATATAATAATAAGCATGCACTGGTTTAGGAAATTATATAACCCATAAACTTTTTAACATATTTACCTCGTGTAGATCAATAAATCGATTTAGGATTTCTGCCGCCGTTGTGATGCTCGGGAGATCAATAGAGCTGAAAAGATATACAAATGTCGGTTTAGGATTTCGACCAGGGTATGCACAATTTCTTTATACTACAAAACGTTACAGGTTTTTTTTAGCACACAACAGTTATATTTTAATCAAAAGAAGGACAAATATAGGTTTTTCGAAGAGGGTAGGACCTAATATTACACAATATTTTTTAAGATCAATAAGCAGATCCAATAAGCAACCTTAAATTACTTATTCAAAATACAAAATAGCCTGACATAACAAACAAATGGATTATTTTTAAGCAATCCCAAACACCCTAATACCACTATTTCATGTAGAGAACTAACTATAAGAGATCTTACATTTGTATGACCAATTCGGTCTCGATTTTTCATACTCGGATGCATCGGTCTGAATTACGGTTAACATCATAAACATAAAAAATCAGTAATAACACAAACCAAATCGATTCAATACAATTAAAACTTACCGAAACTATTGAAGTGATTATATGGATCTGCATCATCAAATGATTTTGTTTGATTTATGGAAACGATTGTGGCTGAAGAGAGATTTTTTTTTGATATACAGCGTTTTTATTTAGGTGATAAGCTTTTGTAGAGAGAGAGATTTTGTTTTTGATAAACATGGTAGCCAATTGTTGACTTTTAATAGGGAAGATGTAAATGTTGTGTAAAAACGTATTGCAAAAAACCTTTTTCAATGCTAAGACTTTTAAAAACTTCTTGCATAAAAGTATTGTACATGATAGCTAAATAAGGAAGTGTATTAAACCAATTTTTAATGCTGGTAGCTTAGTAGGCTTGTACAAAAGCTTATTTTATTATAGATAATAGATAATAGATATGGTATAGTAATATAAATAGGAGTACCCTCATTTGACACAACACACCTCCAATCATGTGTATTCTCCCTTGTAACATTTTCTCAATCAAAATGAATAAATAATAAAACATTTTTATTCCAAAATGAAAAAAAGAAAATAAATAAAATATAAAAAAATAAAATCACGAATACAAAGATGAACACGTATTCAAACAACTCATCTAAACATCAACATGTCAACCTATTTATACATTTGGTCAATACCATCATTTGTAAAGTTTCAGCCATTAAATTATGCAAAAACTCAACTTACATAAAAAAAAATCCATAAACACATTTTAAGCACCTAAATTTAGGTGATAGTGATACGACACATGCTAAAAGTCACATTAAGGAAATCAGTTATACTTTAAGAAAAAAAATTATCCTAACATGAATTCTTGACATACAAATTAGCATTATTAAAGTAAGAGGATGAGACATAGTACAACTAAGTAGGATTTGTGCTGGTTCGGGATGAAATTAGTTCGGTTTTTGGTTGATAAATGGGGTGACTAAATAAGAAAACAGGGGAAGGGATAATAGTATCATTTTTCTTAGAATATTTTGACTTGTTTAACAGCATTTATAATTAATTTTTTCTCATTTTTTAGGTGTTATTGAAGTTTATAGATTATTTTAAAGAATTTGACTTGGAAAAAAATCGTATTACAATAAGAGATGTCCACCTGTAGGGATAGATGGTGGTGGGCGCTTGATGAAGGAGGCGGTTCCAAAGTCAAAATGTTAACGGGTTTGATCGAGGAGAAAATACTTCAAAGGGAAGGTGGTGCTCATGACACACTTTAGAACAAATTGGTACCTTAAAGGTCAACATCTTTGTTTGGGGTACTTCCGGTACGAGTTGAACTTGATAGGAGAGGAATTGATTTCGATTTGGTACTTTGTGCATCGTGTAACGATAGTGTGGAAACATGTGCTCATTGTTTAGTCACTTGTGATTTAGCAATGAGTATATGGATCAAACTATTTATTTGGTGAAAGGTGGGGAATGTTAGCACCTTTAATATTGAGGAAATTCTTTCTCATAATGGAAACGTTAATGTTCCTACCTCTCTATTGGGCATTTGGCAAGGGGTAATTTGGACTCTCGAATACTTCATTTGGAAAGAGAGAAACGCTCGTGTGTTTGGCAATAAAGTTTCAAGTGTTAACAAGATTTTACAATATATTCAACTCAAAAGCTACAAAAATGGATAACGAGAAGATCAAAGAAATATAAAGTGATAGATTGGCAACAATGGTTACGAGACCCTCAGAACATTCTTATATAGCAACACATGTTATGTCGATCAGTTAGAGTTAGCAGGTAAGCACACTGCAATATTTGGTTGGTTCTGATTGTGAAAGCAAGTGGGACATCAGCAGGTTCAAAAGTGAAAGTTTACTTCAGTTTAAGGTTGTGGGTTGATCTTGGGGTGCACTGGGGTATGAAGCATTTACCATTGGTTAGTGGGTGTGTCCGACCACATGCTGATGTTTTGTGTCCTTGTCTGCTCTTAATGATCGGCTGCAGTGAATTGTGGGACTGAAAGTTTGTGTTTATTTAGGCTTTGCTTTGGCCAGTACAACCTACTGTCTTTCCAAGGTAATGCCATATGTTATTAGTAGTCAAGTAAAATAAGTTATGTGGGTACATACCTGTATTTTTATATGGGTGTGTTGAAGTGATGTGGCACATGTAGAGCCCAAGTGAAGAGAAGTGGCTAAGCCATGATACCTCATGCTCTTATAGAAATTTCATAGAATGATCCATTCAAGAATAGTGTATAACATTTTATGTACATAGTATAGTAATATAAATAGGAGTTCCCTCATTTGACACAACACACCTCCAGTCATTTGTATTCTCCCTTGTAACATTTTCTCAATCAAAATGAATAAATAATAAAACATTTTTATTCCAAAATGAAATAAAAAATAAAAAATCAAGAATACAAATACGAACACGTATTCAAACAACTCATCTAAACATCAACATGTCAACCTATTTATACATTTGGTCAATACCATCATTTGTAAAGTTTCGGCCATTAGATTATGCAAAAACTCAACTTACATAAAAAATCCATAAACACATTTTAAGCACCTAAATTTAAGTGACAGTGATACGACACATGCTAAAAGTCACATTAAGGAAATCAGTTATACTTTGAGAGAGGAAAAAAATAAAATAAAAAATAAAATAAAATAAAAACCTATTCTAAGTCTAAGCACTAATTCTTGACATACAAATTAGCATTATTAAAGTAAGAGGACGGGACATAGTACAACTAAGTAGGATTTGTGCTCGTTCGAGATGAAATTAGTTCAGTTTTTGGTTGATAAATGGGGTGACTGAATAAGAAAATAGGGGAAGGGATGATAGGTATGTAAAACCATGGTACATTGACAACCATATGATTTTTAGCAAATCATCAGCTATCAACGGATTTGTTAAGTCTTTACCAAAAGCCGTACCCTTTTGGACTAGTTAGTTCTTGCAACCATGGTGAACTAATTACCATATAAATGGTTTTTCCATAGCCTTTACCATAAGCCATTTTTTTGTGGGCTAGCCAACTCTTCACTGTTGCAGATATGGTGAGTTGATTACCATACAACTTATTGGCAAGTTGTTAACCATCAACGGATTTGAGATATCTTTACCAGAGCCGTGTCCTCATGGATTAGCCAGTCCTTTTGTTTGACATGGTGGACTGATAACCTTTTGTTGTAACCATCTCAAAAACCATTTGTTGCTGTTAACTTTTGTTTCAAAATATTTTGCACTTAACAAAAGTTTGCTTATTTTCTATTAAAAATCTTTTACTGGTTTTGTGCTACAAGCAGTACTTTGGATAAAGTACTGTTTGTCCAGCAGTACTTTGAATAAAGTACTGATTTTTCAAAAATTTATACAATTATGAATCATACCAGTATTTATGCATCATTATCAGCCATAGTTGTCCATTTGATAAATAATTCGATGACCATTAGAGCTGTTTCATTCTCCTCTTCAACTTCCATACCATGATCTAGCATTCTTCTCATAAGATCTCTTGTCAGTGGATATCTTCTTTCTGCTAGCATGTGAATCATGGTCCCATCTTCTAACTCTAAAACATGCACTCCTGATTCTTCAAAGAATCTCCAGCTAGTAATCTCCCAAACTTCTTGGTTGTTCCATATTGCATCAGTGCTTGTTTCTTCTGTCTCCCAGATGGTTATCAGATCTCCCAGCAAGACTAAGCCAACTCCAGTTGAAGGAATATGTTCAAAATACTCTTGCACTAGCTGATATAGGTGAAACAGATCCTTTCTATCTATCATGTGTAGTATATCCCATAGCAGATTAAATACTCTAAAGCTTTCATCTTCTCTTTGAAACATCGGATAGTCTCCTTCCTTTGATTCTACAACTTCAAATGTAGACATCTTAGACTTCTTTACTGCAACATCTTTGGACTTAGGATGCTCAAAATCTACAACTCTAAGATAATTCCTCAGCTCATCAACTGTATCTGTTCTCAATTCTATCTTCTTTGATGGTTGTTCATCTTCAGTTGTTCTTTTTCTCTTTAAGCTCCTTTTTCTTGCATCCTCATTCTTCTTTTCATCATCAAAAGGAATAAAACCAGCCACTTCCTTTAGATAAGCTTTTCTAACAGCATCATACAAGTCTTTCATCTCTATATATTTCAATTTATGCAGACCTGTATATCCTCTACCCTTCAGATAGGCCATCTTAGCATTCCTTTTGATAAGCTTCTCTAACAGCATCATACAAGTCTTTCATCTCTATATATTTCAATTTATGCAGACCTGTATATCCTCTACCCTTCAGATAGGCCATCATAGCATTCCTTTCCTTAGCAATACTAGGTGGTCTTTTTGGTATAACAGCTGGCTTTTCTGGTATAGCAACTTCAGCATCCAATTGAGCTTGTAGCTTCCTAGCAGCTTCTTCATTCTTAGCCTCTTCAATAGCTTTTAATTCTGACAAAGTAAGCTTCTTCTTCTTTGTTTCTACCAGTTTACCTTTTCCTTTATCCTTTGGATCTAAAGTAGGTTGAGAAGCTTGAGGTTGTTCTTTAACTCCAGGAATACTAACACCTCTTGGTCTTGACAAGTTTTGCAATATCTGAGCAACAGTCTCATCATCACTTGCAGTGTGCTCCTTTTGCTGGATTGGACTAGAAGGACCAGCTTCTTCTTCATGTAAGACTGTTGAAAGACCAGCTTCTTCTTCAAAATTTAGGGTCCTTGGTGTAATTAGCTCTTGTCTATATGTTCCTTGAAGAGCAGCACCTTGATCACCAGCACCTTCATCATCAGTACTTTGTACACCAGTACTTTGTGGCTCAGTACCTTGAGGCTCAGTTTGCTCAGTTTCTTTAGCTTCTTTTTGTGAATCATCAAAAGTATCAGCATCTTCATAAGCTTGAGCATCTTCATTCAAATAATCTTACTCCAAATTCCTCCCCAATTGGAATGAAGAATGCTTGAGAATCTTCTTGCCTCGAGAAGCCTTCTTAAACTTCTTGACATGCCTCTTTTGTGACTTCACCCACAACCTATGATGTTGAACTAAAGGCCAGACAAAGTTCTTTAATCTTCTAAATTTGTTGTTCAACTTTACCAATTGTGCAGCTTGAGCTTCATAATCTTTCTTTAATCTTAAAAGCTCCCTTGTCAATGCATAGTTATCCAGAACTTAACCCTCAGAAGCCATATCTCCCTCATCTCCTCCAGATGTTTGAGACCCATATGTGGAAGTATAATCATTGGGAGATGATGGTGGGTTAATCGCTGGTTCTGAATCACCATGAGCAGTATCTTGTTGAGATGTAGTAGGTTGAGCTGTAGTACCTTCCTATGAAGCAGTATGTTGAGAAGCAGTACCTTCTCTTGATTCTGAAAGCTCATGTTCTTCACTTGCAGCAGCTTCATCTCTAACTCCTTGCACTATCTCCATCATATGAGCTGTTAAAGGTGTAACCCTCCCAGAGAATTTGTCACTCTTTCTAGCCATAAAAGTGAATACCTTTGGTGGTTATACAACAGCAGGTAACAAGCTTGAAGGTTTAGGGACATCCTTAAGCTGTTTGTTCAAGAAGACTTAAACAAATCGAGGGTACATGAGGAATGGTGAACAATTGGAGATGTGAGATAGCATACATCCAGAATTAATCTGGAAAAGTTAAAGAGACGATTTGTAGCTAATCCCACTAAAGCAGATGCTATATTTGAACCAAATTGTTCCCATGAAGTACTCTTGGAACTTATGCAATGCAGCAATACATGAAAATGATACTTCTATTGAGGACTAAACAAGGGTTTCCTAAAAGTTGTTTCTGTGAGAGACCCTTCATACCCAATATCCCTTAGTGTATCCCAAAGAACTTGTTTATCAAAACGAATAGCCCCTTCTGCATCATCAAACAGTAAATCTTCCCTAATCGAAGCTTCACTAACTCTAACTATCTTTCCAGCAACCTTAGCCTGAATGTAGGATTCATCATCTTCCATATGAGTTCTAGCAGTTTCCCAAAACTGTTGAATCCAAGGTTCAATAACACCAGGTTCGACCAAAAGAGCATAACTGATTGATGATCCAGTGAGGAAATCAATTATGTCATGAGACGCGACATTGGATGGTGTCTTGTCTAAGTTAGCCACCATATTATGCTTGCTAACTGTGTTACGATTCGCCATTGAATGTTGTTATAAGTAAAATGGGGCGATGAATAGTAAATGTGAATAAGAGAAGAGAGATATGGAAAAGATTAATAAGTATAAATATGAGAGGGAAAATCGGATGGTAGTTATTTATAGATAAGATTTAAAAAATCACAGCCCAATTAATACAGTTACCGTTATTTGAATTTTACCCCATTTTTTGACCATTGGAACAGTACGTTGACAAGACTAGCAGTGCTTTCCACGTAAGCAGTACTTTCCAAAGCAGTACTTTCAGAGCAGTACTTTCAGATAAACAATAAGCAGTACTTTCCCATACTCTTCTTCACAATGCCAAAAACATCAAAAAGCATTGTATTGCGTCCCCTCAAATAATGCATAGGACTATCTAACTAACTAATAAGTCCTCCCCTTAATTGTAGCTTAATAGTTAATCATACCAATACTCACCACCAAATGATTGAACCTTGAAACTTCAAATCCTTTTGTGAGTAGATCAGCTACATTCTCATCTGTGTGGACCTCACAACATTAATGAGCCTATGCTCATAACAATCTCTAATAAATTGATGCCTAATATGAATGTGCTTGGTCTTGGAATGGTAAACAGGATTCTTCACAATGCAGATTGTACTCTCATTATCAATGTTGATAGGAGTATTCTTAAAATTGAATCCATAATCCAAGAGTTGATTTTGCATCCACAATACTTGTCCACAACAGCTTGCAGCAGCAACATATTCTGCTTCAGTGGATGATGTTGCTGCAATGGTTTGTTTCGTACATTGCTAAGAAACTAATCTTCTTCCAAGATATTGGCATCCTCCAGTGGTTGATCTTCTATCATAATTATCACCTGCATAGTCAGTATCTGAAAAAGCTTCGAAGTGAAAAGGTGAATCCTTTGGATACCACAACCCTAACTTAGGTTGTTGCTTCAAATAACTAAAAATCCTCTTGACTGCATCATATGAGAGACCTTAGGTGAGACTTGATATCTTGCACATAAACAGACAGCAAACATGATATCAGGTCCAGATGCAGTTAAGTACATAAGACAACCAATCATTGATTTGTAAAGCTTGACATCTACAGCTTGTCCATCTTCATCCTTTCCCAATGAGTTGATAGCTTTAATGGGTGTGGTGACAGGCTTCATAGCATCGAAGTTAAACTTCTTAAGAATGTCAGTGACATATTTGTCTTGACTAATGAAAATTCCATCCTTTGATTATTTAACTTGTAGCCCCAAAAAGAAAGTTAATTCACCCACGGAACTCATTTGAAATTCTTGTGCATGAGCTTCTCAAATTCTTTCACCATAGACTGTTTTGTAGCTCCAAAAATAATATCATCACATAGACTTGAACAAGCATGATATCCTTCTTGTCTCTCTTGATAAACAAAGTCTTATCAATTGCCCCTATCCTGTATTGCAATAAGAAAGTGGAGAGTCTTTCATACCAAGCTCTAGGAGCTTGATGAAGGCCATACAGAGCCTTAACAACTTTGTAGACTTTGTTTGGATGTGCAGGATCCTCAAAACCAGGAGGTTGTTTGACATAGACCTCCTCTGTAATCTTGCCATAAAGAAAGGCACTCTTGACATCCATTTGATAAACAGGAAAGCCCATATAAGATGCAAAAGCCAAGAATATTCTAATGGCTTCAATCCTTGCTACAGGAGCAAACACTTCATCATAGTCCACTCCTTCTTCTTGTCTATATCCTTGTTCAACTAATCTTGCTTTGTTCTTGATGATATTCCCTCTTTCATCTCTATTAACTCTGAAAACCCATCTTGTACCAATGACTTTCTTTCCATCTGGTAGATCACATAGTACCCAAACTTCTTGAAGTTTGAATTGAAGAAGTTCTTCTTTCATGGCTTCAACCCAACTCTCTTTAGTTAATGCTTGAGCTACATTCTTGGGTTCTTCTTGAGAGATAAAACAAGTGAATAAACACGTTTGTTGATCCTTATGATTCATCCTGTTTTGTTTATACACAAAGCTAAGTAAAGCATTATGTGGTTTAGAAAAACTTTTAGCTTTGGTTCTTGTGAGCACCCCTGATGTAGAAGGTCCAATGATTTGATCAACAGGATGATCTTTATTAACTCTTAATGTAGGAGTCTGTGGAACTTCAAGATCATCATCCAAATTTGTGAAATCAGCACCTTCATTGGAATTTGAGAAAATACCTTCATCATCTAATTCATCATCAGTATCTTCTAATCCAGGCATGTTAGGATCATACAAATCATCAGAAGTACTGTCAATCGGTGTAGCAGTACTTTGATCCAAAGTACTGTAAGGGTAATCAGTAGACTTACCCTTTTTCTTTGCTTCTTCATAAGCCCTTATTTGTTCATCCTCAAAAGATTGTGCTATTGTTTCTTGAAAAATCATACTACTAAGTTCATCTTGAATAGCTTGATCTTCAGTATACAAAGTTGATTTTGGTTCATCAGTACTTTTCTCCTTCTTAATAGATATAGGTTCTTCATCAGGAATAGCATCAGGTCTAATATTGACTCCATGAACAATGTACTGTAAATCTTCTTCTTTGTGAACAGCTTGATTTTCTTCTCTAACAGGAACATAATTAATAGAAGGAGTCAAAACATCAAGATCAAACATCCAATCAGGACCTTTACCCTTTTGATTGTCTTGATCTTCTAAAAATTCAACATGAAGAAAATCTTGAACCTTTTTGGTAACCTTGTTGTACACTCTAAATCCTTTGCTATTGGTACAATAACCCAATAAGTATCCTTCATCTGACTTGCCATCAAATTTTCCCAAAGCATCAATAGTATTGAGAATAGTCAGAGGACATCCAAAAGGTTTCATAAAACGTATGTTAGGTTTGTTTCCCATAAGCAACTCATAAGGTGTCTTCATCTGAGGTTTAGTGACTGATACTCTATTTAACACATAGCAAGCAGTACTTACAGCTTCAGCCCAAAATTGAATAGGTAGTTGAGAATCTGCAAGAATTGTTCTGGCTGCTTCAATCAATGTTCTGTTCTTTCTCTCTGCAACACCATTCTGCTGTGGAGTTCTAGCAATGCTAAACTCCCTATTGATTCCTTTCTTGGCACAAAATTCATCCATAAACTTGTTCTTGAATTCAGTCCCATTATCACATCTAATACCTCTTACTTTGAGTCTCAATTGGTTTTCAAGGGCTATTATAAGATCATGAATAGCATCAAAGGTTTCATCTTTAAATCCCAAGAAAAAGACCCAACTAAATCTATTGCAATCATCTGTTACAACTAAGCAGTACTTCTTCTTGTTTAAGCTTGCAACAGAAACAGGTCCAAACAGGTCCATGTGTAGCAACTCTAAAGGATCTCTAATAGTTCTTTTATATTTGCAACACAAATCCAAGTCCATCTGGAGTAGTCATCTACAATTACCAAGATGTAGCGTTTGCCATTAATCATCGGCACGCGCATCGGGCCACACAAATCCATGTGAAGAAGATGAAGCACATGCTGAGAGCTGTGTTCCACCTTTGTAGGAAAATGAGCACGAGTGCTTTTGCCTTGTTCACAAGATGAACATAGGTGATCTTTAGAATACTGGAATCTCGGGAGACCTTCAACAAGTTTGTATCGAGCAAGGTTGGTTATGGTTTGAAAGTTTAAATGTGAGAGACGTCGGTGCCATAGCCAAGATTTTGTAGATGTTGCCTTTGAAAGTAGACAGATAGGAGATGAAGCAATCATGTCTTGCATAGAGATTATGTATAGACTTGAGTTGCGGGTGCCAGACATAAGATCGTTTCCTTGTAGATCACGAATGAAACAAGTTTTCTCCCGAAAGCAACTTCCAAATCTCCATCACAAAACTGACCGACTGAGAAGAGATTATGACCGAGATCTTCCACATAATAAACCCTGCTAATTTCGATGTTGCCATTGATGTAATCTCCGTAGCCCATGATAGCTGCGAAGTGATCATTCCGAAATCTGACAGTGCTAATGAACTTTGCAATAAAGTTTGATAACATTTGAGATTGCTGTCATGTGTCGGGAACATCCGCTATCAACAATCCAAAGGATGATCTGTATCACCTGTATTACACACAGACGACACAGATGGAATATAAGTAGATGTGGAACCCGAAGAGTTAGAGGGTTCCGAAGCAGTTATAGTAGAAACACACATATCAATGATTTTAGGTATCCATTTAAATCCAAGTGTATTGTGTAACCATTTCTGCCATCTCCAACTAGTCTTTGCTTTAGTCTTAGTGAATGCACTAGGTGGTACTATGTTCCTTGGAGGTGATAATGGAGCTATAGGGATATTAATGCTTATCTTAGAATCTAAAGAGGGCGGTTTACCAAGCACAGACTTAGAAGCTTTAGTGGGCCTAGTGGTATTCCGTTTCTTAGGATTTCGTAAACGAGACAAGATAATTTTAGCAACACATTTATCATGACAATCAGAAAGCATACTTTTACGACATATAACACAAGAAGCTTCAGACTTAACATCAAAAGTACTTAAAGGTTCAGCATTCGTTACATCACTTTTTCCATTACATTTGTCAGACGCAATATCTAAAGTGGGTGCAACTTGAGTTTTATTCAAAGTCCTAGGGTGTTCTTCTACTTCAGCCTTATTTATTGTTCTTTTCTTACGTTGCAACTTCCTATTCTTCCTTGTATTGCTCCTAGGCTGTGAAGTGCAGGCGTTGGGAAAAGAGGCAACTATTCCTGTTTCAATAGAGGAAAGCACATTAGTTTCTTGTGGTTTGTCATTAGATATTTTAGAGTCATATTGAATCTGTTTGAGTGCAGTTACTACTGTGTTACTATCCCTATCTTTCTTAAGTTTCACCACCTCTGCTTTAAGATCATGGATAGTGTGTAACAAATTAAGATTTTCATTGTGAGTGAGTCCATCTCGTCATAAAACATCTTTGGTATAGGAAAGATGATCATCAAGATCTTTTGACGCCTTAGCACGAGTCTTTTTGAGTAAATCAGATATGACAATATGATTCTTTTTAAATTTTGAAATTTCTTGTTCATATTTTAAGATTTGACACTTCAAAGACGCGTTTTCATCATCCAGTTGCTCAGGTTTTGAATTAAAGGTTTTTGCTTGCAACTGAGCGATTTTGTTTTGCAAAGCGAGTTTACGACTGTGACAATCTTTTTGACACCATTGAAGACGACGTTTTGCATTAGAAATCTCGTTTAACAATCTTTCATTTTCAACTTTTAAAGACTTGATTTGTGACACAGTATCAGTATTCTCAACGTTTTCAACAGAATCAACAGAATCAGCAGAGATATATTCAAATGCATATGCAAAAGAATATAATAACACAACATTATGGATATCAGCACAGATAACATCTTCCAAGAGTCGATCAACATCTTTTCTTAACAATTTCTTTTTACGTTTAGTATTTGAAATTGATGTTTCTGTTTTCTCGAAAACTGTGTTCATTAGTCCAAGCTCCTTGTGAAAATCCCTTTCCCAATATAGTGCACAGTTTTTCAAATTTTTGGCATGGGGTAAAATTCTTTTCTGAAGAATATCTCTTTGTTCTCGCGCCAGAGGTGATTGAAAATATTCAACTTTTATTTCAGAATGAAATTCAATCTCACGTTCCAAAATTTTGATGTCAGATAAGAAAGTTTCAAAGTATTTGATAACTCGACAACTTTCATCTTTTGTTTTAGCTTCACTAAGTGAAGGTAAAGGACCATTAATTTGTGTACCATTGTGTTGGGGACTATCATTAGAAGGCTTAGAAATTGGTGAGATAACCCAAGGTGTGTTAGAAGTATCTTTTTGCATGACGAAAGTGATGGCTTTTGAATAGTTAAATGGTTTGTTATTAGCAACATTTTCTAATTCTGATCGACTCTCTTCTTCTGCATCTAATTCCTCTTGACGGTTATATTCAACAACACTCATAATGGAATCATCAATTCTATGTTCTGCACTGTAAACTTCTGGATTTGGTTTGAATGCTCTGTTTGAAAACTTAGGTTTGTAATCAGCAAGATTCGGTCCATATCCATTTGGATTTGGTTTGAAAGTAAACTTTTGAATCGTTGTGATTGATTCACCATGTTTATAAACAACAGTTCAAAACTCTTTGATTTTGTTTTGTAAATTGACAATTTCCTCAAGATAGTCATCTATTCGTTTCGTGGAATGCTTTTTGTACTCAGAGAACTATTTTTGACAACTTAACAACTCAGACTTGGATTTTTGATTTTCCAAGGTAAGAGCGTTAAGTTGTTGTTTATGTTCATGTTTCAGTTGTTCTATTTGAGACAACAAAGCATTCTTGGATGCGACTAGATCATGTATCTGTCGCTCTTGTGATTTTTCGTTTTGATAAGATTTAGCAAAAGCAGCTTTAAAACCGTGTTCACGTTTTTCTTGAGTTTTAAAAACGCTGAGTTGTCGTATTAAGCATTCATTGTCCCTAGTTAACAGTGCATTTTTGTCCTTTAATTGCTTGCAAATTTCCAGTCGAGATTCTTGGTCTTTAATTAAGGTCATGAGCTCAACTTCTAGATTAGACGAAGGTTCATCTTGTTCAACGTGAGTCTCAACATGATCATTAGTCAGATCCTCAAGTATAACCACGGGGTCAACTTGATTATCAAAGGTAACCATAAGGTCATCTTGATCGTCAAATATAACTACGGGGTCTATTTGATGATCATCGGAATGAGATGTAGACGGCTCATGTTGAACATTCTGACCCTTGTCGGATGTAGATGTTGGCTGAGATATCAGATCATTAATGAGTATAGTTTGATCCAGTACCTGAGACAAGCCATCAGTGTCATACACTAGGCCTGTGTCTGTTAGGAATTAGAAAATTCCATGTTAAAGTGTCGGTCACCCCAATTATAAGTCTAGCATATGTTAGCTCGTAGACGTGTTGTTTGTTACGTTATTAAGTAGTTTATTTGTTAGTTTGTAGCGTAGTTTAGTTTAGAGCAACACCGTGGAGGAAGGACGGGTCTTTACCCACTGTATACCTGATCCACAGGCCGATAGGAGGTCGTATTTCATGTAACTATAAATACCCCTTCCATCCATGGAAGGGGTGGTGCTTCATTCAATCTAACCTTTTACATTTGAGAACCAAGTCTCTAGCAAGAACACCCAACTCTCTAACTTTCTCTCTCTAATGGCTAACATGTATTTTGATCATCCAAGACCACCCGAATCATCAACACAATAATATATTCGATCCTACAATTGGTATCAGAGACAGGTTATTGTGTTTTGATGATTTATTGCGGTTTGCATTGTGCTCGTGGCTGTGTTGTACTTGTTTTTGGTTGGAAAACGTTTTTTAGAGTATTGTGGTTAAACTGTTTGTACAAGCTTTTTGTATCCTATATTGGTCAAATGTCATTCTTTATACTGATTCTTGTGTTAATGTGTTGTCAAGTCAGTTTTTGCTTATCACTTTTGCTTTTTGCTGAACCAAATACCTTGAAGTTTGAATGTCAAATGGTCATGTTGAGTGGACAAAATGGGTCAAAAAGGTGCATCTTTAATGTTTTTTCTGGGTTTAGATGAAGATGGTCGGAAAATGGTCGGAAAACTCACCGGATCAAGTTAGCGATTTGTCCTCATAATAGTCCAAATTCATTGAATCTACCTAGCGACTTGTTACATTCACTGGTGGCGACTTGTCTTTACAAGTCGTCTAGATTCATTGCATTAGTGTAGCGAGTTATGCTAGCGAATTGCTTAAAGAAATCTGTAGCGACTGAGTGATTTGTTGACTTTCTTTAAATTCAATAGCGACTTGACACTTGACCTAGCGACTTGTCACTATTTAGCGACTTGTTTTGATAAAGTGAAGCGAGTTGTATGTGTTGTAGCGACTTACTTTGACCTAGCGACTTGAGACAGAATGGAAGAAATGATGAAGAAGAAAAGACTTGACTGACCATGACCTCAAAGCAAAATACCATATACCATTAAACATCATGACCTCAGTATAACACCATCATCAGTCCATGTGCTTTACTCTATAACGATTACAACCAGACTAGTTGATTCAAGATATCAGCACCAAAGCCAATTCAGTGTCCAAAACGATATCATTCGTATCCATTAATCAATCCTAGACCTAGACTCACAATATCAACCATCTCTATCATCTACATGATCTCAGATTCTTATGGCTGTAAAGGTATCTCAAGATCCTATCATCCCATAATAACTCATCACTGATCCATAAACAAAAAAAAAATGTAATTGATCTCAGTTTTAATTCGTGTGTCATACTAGATATCAAGACCCACAGGTCCTTATACACGAATTTTAACATCATCGACAATATTTTTTGATGCTCTGACTCATGATCTATTCGAATACATTAAAGAAAATGAACAAAACTCAAAAAGTTCATTCATTCCTTGATTCGTGTACATTCAAAAGGCTCGATCTCAGTTTGTTCCATTTGTGTAAGGTTATACTAACACATAGACCTCGAATGATCTATACACACAAGAACGAATACCTCATTGATCGTTTATGGAATTAACTCCATTTATTTTTTGAGCCGACAAGTACTAATTCATAACAATAATATTATGATTAGTTAATTTGCTCATTCAATCATTCAACAACAAAAAGGGGTCCATAATACGATAATGAATAACATGTATTAACTTACCAGTATTCGTTTGGATTCGAACTCACAACCCTCTTCATCTTTATGCCATCCCTGTGGAGAATCTAAGTCTCTCGATAAAAAAACCCTAAGCCATCCCTGTGGCTTGGTCGATATGAGTTGTATAGGAAGGTTCTCATGGAGAGTGTGATGAGTGAATAAGAAGGCGAACAATACTTGAAAGATTATAGGGTTTGTTCAAGTAATCCGTGACTTGGGAATATTTGGAGGCGTATGTTTTCTTTTGGTAGAGTAAGATTAGGGTTAAGTGAGTGTGTTTGTGGCCTTTTATAACCGGTTAATTAGGGTAGATTTATCAAATGGATCGGCTGAAGATCTTGAGTTATGGCTGAGCCCGATATATGGTTGTTTTGGGCCTTGGGTGTTTTATCACATGGACCGATTTGGATCCTTAACGAGTTTGATTTGTTGGATCTGGTTTTACTCACTATTCATGGCCCAATTTGATATATCTGGTGATGGTTTTTTATTCAATGTAACTTATACGTTTTATTGAGTTGATATCTTACGAGTTAATATAACCAGTAATGAGCTTTTTGAGTTGGTTGACATCTTTCAATGTATTGAGTTGATATGACGTGGGCTACATTTATCTCTTTTGGATCGTGCAAACTCTATTTGGATGGGCCGGAGCGGATTTGCTTTTTTTACTATGTATAGGATCTAAATAGTTTGACGGGGGGATTAATGTATCTGATGAGTGTCTAAATACTCATCATTTTTGTACCAATTAAACTGCAAAAACATCTGAAAACACTCATAAATGCATCAAAATGATAAAAATATCACAAATAAGTGTTTTATGTGTTTTAAATGCAAAAATATCAAAATCTGGCGAAAAACGTTTAAAGTTTGCATAATTGGCAGTTTTAGTCCCCCAAGTTTCAAAAGTTGTCAAAAACAGTCCCTGGTAAAACAAAATAAATAAAAATGTTATTCAAGGTCCCTGAAATATTCTAATTTGTCAAAAATGGTCCTTGAATAAATCTTTTGTTAAATGGCTGAAAAGGTCCCTCGACTTTCAAAAATGTCAAGTTTGGTCCCTGGAAGTTTGAAAATGTCAACAATAGTCCTTGTACTATTGAAACTTATCAATTTTGGTCCCTTGAAACAACTTTGGAAAATTACAGGTTTAGTCCCTCTAGTTTGGCAAAATTACAAAATGGCCCTTGTGTTATACTAAACTAAGCCTTGTCAAAATCCAAATTGACCCCTGCCTTTATACCATTTGGACCCCTGTCAATACCCTTTTTGGACCCCCTGGTCAAATCCAGTCAACCCAAACACCTTTCCCTCCCAAATGGTTTTCCCCACCACTTGCCCTGCTCCTCTGCAACTCCCAACACATCTCCCATCACAACACCTTATCCCTTCCAACTTTCACCCCCCTCATCACACCTAGTCCACCCCCCCCCCTAGTGCTAGTTCAGAGTCCACAGAGGTCAAATAACCTTTTCCCGCCAAAACCAAGTGAAAGGCCAATATGAGCAAAACTCATCCATTGGCTCAAAAAAGTGGTGGGATTTGATCAAGAAGACACGTGGAAGCTTTTTGGGTATAAAAGAAGGAAGAAGAAGCAAGAACCAGTAGTAGTTAGTTTTAAGTTTTTCCTTTATGTCGTTTTTTTAAATAAATGTTGTAGTTTAAATCAAAATGATGTAATTTCAGTTTCTATGTATCACATTTAAGTAAAATTATCAGTGTAATGTGTTTTTAAATAGTAATTCCAAGTTCTTATATAAGTTTCAAGTTTTAAGCTAACTGTTGCAAATTTCAGTTTACAACTCTTATGCATAAGCTCTTAGAAGCTTATTTCTAAACTCAACTAAGCTTATATAAGCTATTTACAGCTTTTTGTAAGCTTAAAAATCATTTTCAAACAAATTTGTCATATGGTCAACAAAAGTCAACTGTGAGCTCAAATGGAATTGGAAATGGATAATGGTGATGCAGAGCATGGATTTGGGTTGTTATTAAGTTGTTTTATGGTTTAGAATAGATAAATGGGTCTTGTGTTTCTTTGGCAATCCACTGTGGATAGGACCAAATGTAAGTGATTTTCAAGTTTCATTGCTTAATTTGTACCTGTGGTTTTAGATAGTTCAAGCTTGTTTATATAGTTGTAATTAGGTCATGTAAACTCAGTTTGATCAGTAGCTAGAGCTAGTTTAACAGTTTGTTTAGTTTTAAATTGCATATCAGTATTTTAAAGGGTGTTTTGGATTTCTGGTTAAAACTGTCTTAGAGGTTTAGTCAGTGGTAGAGTCTTGTTGTGCTAAGCTTGTGTACCTCATTTGAACTCAACTCTGTCTTAAAATTGCATCCGCAACTCACAAAAGTCAAAATCATGTGTTCCCTGTCTTAATCTCTTAACTGTTTGGAATTTTGGAAAAGCAAATCTTGTTTTGTGTTTCAAATTCATAGATGTAGCTTGCATTAAGTTCATTTCATCAATTAACATCTATTTCATTCCATAAATTTGGTTCCAAAGTTCATATAAGTCAAACCTTTCAAATATGTCAAAAAGTCAAAAACTGAATATCCAGTTTGAGCCTAACTAGGAGGATTTTTCTTGGATTCATTTCTGAGCCAAATTAAATGAAACTCGTGGTTTTAAAAAGTTCTACTGGTCTAGTTTATTATTGCCATTTTTTTATATTTTTGCAAATTTTCTATAAGCTTCAAATAAGCTTGTCAAACAGGGCTTATATGCCCTGTTCACCAAAACTCAGTATACACTGAGTTTTCACAGTACCTTGCAGAGTTTGTCAAGAGCTCATCAGAGCTTGCCAAGGTCTAGTTTTTGGTTTACATGTTCTTAGCCAGGTCTAGTTTGAGTTCCAACTCTTGGTTTCATAATTTAGCTTATTAGGAAGCTTGTGCTTAAGCTCCAACTTGGTACCCTCACAACTGTTTTTAGCTCATTAGTCAAAACCTCAAATCTGTTGAGCTTGTTAATCAGAGGTTAAGGCTTGTGAAAACTTGTTGCATTTGGGTACTCTTATCATATTTTAGCTTCTGTGTTGCTGTGGTGGTCCTTGGTTTTCATTTTGCTTACTTTAAGTGCTTAATAATAAGCACTTATCCTTGCAGCCTCTTATTCCCACACACAACCACCTGTTTTTCCATTTTTCCTAGATTCTCAATAATATTTTAGACCTTTATTGAATTTTTCATATTTTTCCAAGTCAGTTTACTATTTTTCCCTATTTAAATTAGTTTTTAAGTCTTTTTAATTAGCATTTAATTCAATTAATTAAGAAAATTTTCAAAAAAATAATTTTTCATTTTTCTTAAGTTAAGATAAATATAAAAAGACAAAAAAATATTTTTCCAGATTTTTCTTAGTTAAATTTGTATTTTTAAGTAATTTAAGTAGTTTTAAATAGTTTAAAATTCATAGAAAATACAAAAATAATCAGAAAAATATAAAAATAGTTTTGAAAATTCTCTTTTGTTATTTTAGATTTTTCCAAGTTAAAATTTTATTTTTCTAGCTTTATTTCCTATTTTCTTGTATTTTAGGCTATAATTAAATAGTTAAAAATAGTTTTTAATTAATAATAATTAGATAATTAGTTATAAAAATAATTTTCTTTTTCTATAAATTTTCTTTTATCATTAGGGTTGTAAAAATGTCATTTTCATATTTTTAGGGTTTATATTGTTTAAATTTTACATTTTCTTTAGTACGTCGCGTAGTTTTTAATGTAAGTTTTATAAAAGAAAAAAAATCAAAAACATTAGATTTTAAATAGTGATAGCGTTTATTTAATATTTTTTATCTTTTTAATTTCCTTTAATTTATATTTAAGCCCCTGTAGTTTATGTATTTTCTCTTTTAGAATAATCAATCATATCTCCTTATCGTTTCAAATCTCTCGATCACTTTACGTTTGACTATTCTCGCCGCGGCTCGTTGGGACATAACGACCCGGGGAAACACCATACTCTCCTGGACTTCATTGCATTTGCTTCTGAGCTGTTTTAAGTTTGTTACGGTTTGCCATTCACAAGTGGCAGGCTTGAGTGATTAAACTTGACGGTTCGGGACGAATCAAATTTTGGCGCCCATTTGCCGGGAGCATGTACTAATAGTCTTACGTTTAGCAGATTAGTGATTTGGATATTCACTCCTTGTTCATACCATCTATATATGTTTATATTTTCTTTTAAAAATCAAAAACCCAAAAAGATTTTCTTTCTTATTTTTACAAAATGTTTATCCAAAAATTCAAAAATATCCATCTTTACCCTCTCACATCTTTGATTCTTCATCCCTACCCCTCTGTAAACCTTTGATTCTTTCTATGTCTTATCATCACCCTCTTGATTGTCAATGGTGTGGTGGTCCTTATAATGGTGGCAATTGCCCCAGTTGTAGCATGGTGGAATCAGGAAACGGGTCTGTCTATAACCAGGATCCCTATTCCTACCATAACACAACTGATTTATTCCATCAGCTACCACACTGTGAGACTCAGCAGTTTTACTGTTGTGAGTACAGTGGTGGTTCACACTCCAGTTCTGATTGTCAATCGGGAAACACGCTTGTCTATGAGCGGTTCACTGATAACAATTATGACTACCACACATACAACTCACGGCCACATCGGTTTTCTTGTTGTGAGTATTGTGGAGGTCCACACCTGTAGCTCGATTGTCAAACAAGGAATCCATTTCCCTGTAACAATTACGACTCTTCATATCATGACCAACCTCTACAGTACCAAATGAATCAGGCACCACCTCAGCCTGAGCCACTTCCTCAAAACCTTCTCCTTGATCTTTTGGATTTAGTGAAAGATTTGAAGGAATGTAAACATTCCCAAGATAATCCAAATGAGAAATCCATGGAAGTTTTGTTAGCTGAAGAGCGGGCTGCTAAATTAGATTCCCAGATTGCCTTTGAAAAATCTATTAGGGAATCAATTGCAAAAGTAAAAGCAGCCAAATCTAGCTCTCGATTCCGTTTCATTCCGATGTGATGATGATGAAGTTACCCTTGATATTAGTCAATTATGCAGGTTCATCAAGTTCATCATTGAAATTCCTTCCATGAAAATCGAGGAGAAAAGACTATGATGGAATTACTAGAAGAAGAACAAATGGAAAGTATAAAACATATGTATGCTAGTCCTTCTCAACTCCCCCAGTCATTTGTTATCACACCCGATATTCCCGCTCACTCTCTCGAACATGGGGATGAGCATCTTGACACTGTTCCTGAAAGGAATCGGACGAATTCATAAAGTCTAGTGTTGAGAACCTTGTCCCAATCCAAAGAGAGTCACAGGGGAACTTCGATCATATGTGTGATTCTATTTCTCCTCTTGAGTGTTCAAAAGATCATTTTGAAACTTTCTCCGATGTTAGCGACGATTGTACTTCTCATGGAAACATCGAGTATGTTGAGGCATCACTCCCACAGTCTGATGCTGATCATCATCTGGAGGAGTTCACCGATGAACTCACTCACATCAGTCCACTTTCATCAGAAAGTAATGTTAGTCTTGTTGATTTCAAAGTCGATCTGGGAGGCTGAAAGTCTCCTTGATAATGATCGTTCACTCACTTCTTATCCCAACAGTCCAATAGAGAATATTAATCACTTTGTTCCCGAAACATTCAAAACTACTTTCACCAATCCTCTATTTGAATTCGACCCTGAATTCACTTTAATTTCTGAAAATCCACTCTTTGATACTCAGATTGAGGATAGTGATGAGTCTACAGTGGAACAAGAATTCACAGATTTACATCTTGTGATTGATTCTCTTCACGAGGAGTTCGCCGATGAACTCACTCATATCATATCTCCGCCGGAGTATGATAACTTCTACTTTGATCTAGACACACCCATAATATGTCTTGATCAAGCGAGCTTAACTGATGAGATTCATGAAACTATGAATTCTCCAATTGAGGATGAAGAGTTAGTCATGATTTTTATCATGATTTTCTTTCTTTTCTTCATATATTCTGTGGCTTCTCCTGTTCTTCACTCCTTCGGGAATGAAGACATTATCTTTGACCCCGGCATTTCCATGTACCATTTGTGAGCCGGTTCTATGTATATCTCATCGGTGTGGAACTTTCACGTACTTCAATGTTTATCCAAACATCTTGAATGAAAGTCCGATGGAGATTGTCTCTTCCACTTACTTCCCCATGAAAAAATTAATTCGGGGTCGAGTCAAGCTAGCGACTCGATAATCAAAAACAGTAGTTAAACATGGGTTTTCACCCGTGTGTACCACCCTAGTGTGGGGGAGATGCCCTACATGTTGTATATAGATTTTAAAAATGAATGAAAATTGTAAATATTAAAAAGAGAATAATTGTTGTGTTTCTACACTTAGCTAGTAATGTTATCTTGTTACGTTCTAAGTTTGGCATAACAGTAGGTACTTTGAATATTGAGGAAAAAATTCATTTCTAAGTGTGGGGGGGAAATTCTGGCGAATTTGATCATAAATGTACCCCTTTTAGTCCCTTTTTCCCCCAAAATGGCCAAATTTTAAAAAACAAATTTAGTGGAAGTACTATGTACTAAACACAACAAATGGTAATCAGTCCACCATGTCTAACCCACATAAGGATTGGCTAATCCAGGAGCAAACGGCTCTTGGTAAAGATATCTCAAATCCGTTGACGGCTTGCAATTTGCCCAAAATTGTATGGTATTCAGCTCACCATATCCTTAAAAGTGAAGAGTTGGCTAGCCCGCAAGTTTATGGCTTGTGATAAAGGCAGTTGAAAAACCATAATTGGTAATCAGCTCACCAAAGATATTTTATCTAAGTTGGCTAGTCCGAAGCAAACGGCTTCGGTAAAGACAAATCAAATCCGTTGAAGTGGTGATTTGCTCAAAATCATTTGGTTATCGGTGTACCAAGGTTCTTACTTGAACTGAAACATTTGGCTACTCCAGAAGTAATGGCTTTTGGTAAAGAGATGAAATCCATTAAATTTTTCTCAAAACATTGCTAGGGACTAGCAATATCTTAGTGTGGGGGATTGATGAGTGTCTAAATACTCATCATTTTTGTACCAATTAAACTGCAAAAACATCTGAAAACACTCAGAAATGCATCAAAATGATAAAAATATCACAAATAAGTGTTTTATGTGTTTTAAATGCAAAATTATCAAAATCTGGTGAAACGTTTAAATTTGCATAATTGGCAGTTTTAGTCCCCAAGTTTCAAAAGTTGTCAAAAACAGTCCCTGGTAAAACAAAATAAAGAAAAATGTTATTCAAGGTCCCTGAAATATTCTAAGTTGTCAAAAATGGTCCTTGAATAAATCTTTTGTTAAATGGCAGAAAAGGTCTCTCGACTTTCAAAAATGTCAAGTTTGGTCCCTGGAAGTTTGAAAATGTCAACAATAGTCCTTGTACTATTGAAACTTATCAATTTTGGTCCCTTGAAACAACTTTGGAAAATTACAGGTTTAGTCCCTCTAGTTTGGCAAAATTACAAAATGGCCCTTGTGTTATACTAAACTAAGCCTTGTCAAAATCCAAATTGACCCCTGCCTTTATACCATTTGGACCCCTGTCAATACCCTTTTTGGACCCCCTGGTCAAATCCAGTCAACCCAAACACCTTTCCCTCCCAAATGGTTTTCCTCACCACTTGCCCTGCCCTCTGCAACTCTGACACATCTCCTATCACAACACCTTATCCCTTTCAACTTTCAACCCCCTCATCATCAAACCTAGTCCACCCCCCCCCCTAGTGCTAGTTCAGAGTCCACAGAGGTCAAATAACCTTTTCCCGCCAAAACCAAGTGAAAGGCCAATATGAGCAAAACTCATCCATTGGCTCAAAAAAGTGGTGGGATTTGATCAAGAGGACACGTGGAAGCTTTTTGGGTATAAAAGAAGGAAGAAGAAGCAAGAACCAGTAGTAGTTAGTTTTAAGTTTTTCCTTTATGTCGTTTTTTTAAATAAATGTTGTAGTTTAAATCAAAATGATGTAATTTCAGTTTCTATGTATCACATTTAAGTAAAATTATCAGTGTAATGTGTTTTTAAATAGTAATTCCAAGTTCTTATATAAGTTTCAAGTTTTAAGCTAACTGTTGCAAATTTCAGTTTACAACTCTTATGCATAAGCTCTTAGAAGCTTATTTCTAAACTCAACTAAGCTTATATAAGCTATTTACAGCTTTTTGTAAGCTTAAAAATCATTTTCAAACAAATTTGTCATATGGTCAACAAAAGTCAACTGTGAGCTCAAATGGAATTGGAAATGGATAATGGTGATGCAGAGCATGGATTTGGGTTGTTATTAAGTTGTTTTATGGTTTAGAATAGATAAATGGGTCTTGTGTTTCTTTGGCAATCTACTGTGGATAGGACCAAATGTAAGTGATTTTCAAGTTTCATTGCTTAATTTGTACCTGTGGTTTTAGATAGTTCAAGCTTGTTTATATAGTTGTAATTAGGTAATGTAAACTCAGTTTGCTCAGTAGCTACAGCTAGTTTAACAGTTTGTTTAGTTTTAAATTGCATATCAGTATTTTAAAGGGTGTTTGGATTTACTGGTTAAACTGTCTTAGAGGTTTAGTCAGTGGTAGAGTCTTGTTGTGCTAAGCTTGTGTACCTCATTTGAACTCAACTCTGTCTTAAAATTGCATCCCAACTCACAAAAAAGTCAAATCATGTGTTCCTGTCTTAATCTCTTAACTGTTTGGAATTTTGGAAAAGCAAATCTTGTTTTGTGTTTCAAATTCATAGATGTAGCTTGCATTAAGTTCATTTCATCAATTAACATCTATTTCATTCCATAAATTTGGTTCCAAAGTTCATATAAGTCAAACCTTTCAAATATGTCAAAAAGTCAAAAACTGAATATCCAGTTTGAGCCTAACTAGGAGGATTTTTCTTGGATTCATTTCTGAGCCAAATTAAATGAAACTCGTGGTTTTAAAAAGTTCTCTGGTCTAGTTATTATTGCCATTTTTATATTTTTGCAAATTTTCTATAAGCTTCAAATAAGCTTGTCAGGGCTTATATGCCTGTTCACCAAAACTCAGTATACGAGTTTTCACGATATATGCGAGAGTTTGTCAGAGCTCATCAGAGCTTGCCAAGGTACTCTTATCATATTTTAGCTTGTGTTCTTTGTGGTGGTCCTTGGTTTCATTTTGCTTATTTCAAGTGCTTAATAATAAGCACTTATCCTTGCAGCCTCTTATTTCCACACACAACCACCTTTTCCATTTTCATAGATTCTCAATAATATTTTAGACCTTATTGAATTTTTCATATTTTCCAAGTCAGTTTGCTATTTTTCCCTATTTAAAGTTTTAAGTCTTTTTTAATTAGCATTTAATACAATTAATTAAGAAAAGTTTCAAAAAAATAATTTTTCATTTTCTTAAGTTAAGATAAATATAAAAAGACAAAAAAATATTTTTCCAGATTTTTCTTAGTTAAATTTGTATTTTAAGTAATTTAAGTAGTTTTAAATAGTTTAAAATTCATAGAAAATACAAAAAATAATCAGAAAAATACAAAAATAGTTTTGAAAATTCTCTTTTGTTATTTTAGATTTTTCCATGTTAAAATTTTATTTTTCTAGCTTTATTTCATATTTTCTTGTATTTTAGGCTAATATTTAATAGTTAAAATAGTTTTTTTAATTAATAATAATTAGATAATTAGTTATAAAAATAATTTTATTTTTCTATAAATTTTCTTTTATCATTAGGGTTGTAAAAATGTCATTTTCATATTTTTAGGGTTTATATTGTTTAAATTTTACATTTTCTTTAGTACGTCGCGTAGTTTTTAATTTAAGTTTTATAAAAGAAAAAAAATCAAAAACATTAGATTTTAAATAGTGATAGCGTTTATTTAATATTTTTTATCTTTTTAATTTCCTTTAATTTACATTTAAGCCCCTGTAGTTTATGTATTTTTCTCTTAGAATAATCAATCATATCTCCTTATCCTGTTCAATCTTCTCGATCACTTTACGTTTGACTATTCTCGCACGGCTCGTTGGGACATAACGACCCGGGGAAACACCATACTCTCCTGGACTTCATTGCATTTGCTTCTGAGCTGTTTTAAGTTTGTTACGGTTTGCCATTCACAAGTGGCATGCTTGAGTGATTAAACTTGACGGTTTGGAGCGAATCAGTATCTCATGAGCTAAATGTCTTTAAGTTATCTGGGCCGAGCTTGAGTAATATATGTTTTGAACTTGGATAATGGATATATGGGCTTCTCAATATTGGATTGTTTCTATCTGATTTGTTAAAGAGTTTTGATGATGAGATTTGGTGTGATGATGAGAGTCGATGGGTTATGATTTTTTTGGTACTTTGGTGTATACATCTCCACGAAGGATATTACGTCACGGCTTGAATCAAAAATTGGACAATGTTGACTATGGGGTTGTTTGTCCGGTATTTCTTATTTGGCTTTGAAGTGAGGTTTTTCGGGCAAGTTTACTTACTTCGTCTTCTTTCTTTCTACCTTTCCGCGAAGATGACTTGTTTGGGCATTTATAGAGTGTGATAAAGACTTGGCTAATTAGTTGCGTTTGTGATTCTTTCTCACTTAACCCACAACGTAGCTATCACTTCGGTGTCTCACTCAGTTGAGAATGTTAAGAGGTTTTGTACATTGGGTACACCGTTTCTTGTTCACAAGGATTAGTACAAGTTTAAGTAACAAATCTGGGGAATTCTACTTCATGATTAAGTTTGGTATATCGGCACTTCTCCATGTGGTCACTACATTAGCCGACAGAATGCGTGATGGATGTATTTACCAAAGTATTTAATTGGATGGTTGATGATGGTGTTGATATTGGTAAATGAATCGTAGATGAGCCACTGCATGTTCCCCTAAAACAGATATTCACCGAGACCTAAATTGTTATAATACATTCAAGCTGACATTGTTTACGGTTTGTCTTGATTTTTGTAAAATCCCGCGAAAGAACCTATTTCTCGGTTTAAATCATAGACTTGTAAATCCCGTACAATGGAAACATCTGGTAATTGTAAAGTGCATATCCGGAACTATCATACGGTTTTATTCTTGGTTTTGTAAAATCCTGCGAAAGAAACTATTTCTCGGTTTAAACTATAGAATTGTAAAATCCCGTGATGATGGAACCATCTTGGAGAAAGGAAAGCGTATCTCGGAGTCTTCGATCTTTGGTGTTACGGTTACTTTTGAAGAAGGATAAAAGGTGTACTTCATAATTGGATGTGTGTTTGGATATTCGTCATGGCAGTTTGGTTATTACATGGTTTTACGGGGTTATGTGCTTTTGAACATGGTCGGGATGAAACCATTATCAAAGTTCATTTAAATGTCAAAGAAGGCTAGATTTGAGCAGTTAACCAGAAGATGTGACAACGGCGTTAATTCAGTATTATTTATTTGAGGTTGAAGTGAATTATCACGGGCGAGTGTACTTAGTATCTGAAGATATCAGGGGATGGATGGATGAAGATTCTTCATGATCCTTGTTCTAGCTTATTTTCAAAAACGAAGACTTGGAAATCTAGTTATTTTTGAGAGTCTATTTTTTCTGGGGAATTGGGCTCTTTTTACCACAAAAATAACTATCACTTTAAGGAGTTACGTTGTAGTGCTCAGTGTCACATTCAATTGTGGATTTTCAAGAGGTAATGTACGTCTATTACTTGATGGTTGGTTGGTTGAAGAGTATAGAGTACTTAAGAGATTCAATGGAGCATGAATTCTCGGCACCGCTCTTTGTTATATATGTGCAAGTTTAAGTCACGAGTTCGGGTTAGTTTACTTGAGTGTCAAATTCATCATATTGGGTTTTCTCCATCGTACGTCACTACAAAGAGCCTCTTGAATGATAATGGTGATTGATTACATGGTTTGCCAAGAGATTGAAAAGAGAGAGATAATGACGTATGAACACTACAGTTCATGCCTCATACTCTAAAGAAAAGAAAAGTGTCGCGTTTCATGCGCTTTATCTTCCAAAGAAGAGAAATCTTCTTATGACGTATGAACACAACAGTTCATGCCTCGTTCATAAAGAAAAGAAATGTATGCGTTTAGTTGTGCATTATCTTACGAAGAAGAAATCTTCTTATGACGTATGAACACAACAGTTCATGCCTCGTACTGTAAAGAAAAGAAAAGTGTTATGCGTGTCAGTGCGGTTTTATCTTCGAAGAAGAGAAATCTTCTTATTAATGACCATTCTCATCAACATGCTTCATGCTTTTTCCATGCGCTTCGGTCATAAAGTGAAGAGGCTACCACGATTGTTTTCTCATTCCACGTGCTCGATTATAATGAAGATGGCGACATCATGTGCTTATTTTTGCGGGAGAGAAGTGTGAATAGAACATTCGGATGATTTTCACTTATTTAGTCAAGAATGGCATCTTCGTATGCAATTCTTGAGGGGGAGAAAAAGTGTGAATTTTTTTGCATTGTTGATTGATATTTGAGAATATAAATGGTCATACGGCTCTAAACTCATGTAAGAACCAAGCTTCTTCTTATCGGGTCATCTTCACATGGAGTTTTTCTTTTCTAAGAGCCGTTGGTTGACATCTTCACTCGTATTGATGAGTTTATCAACAAAGTGCTTCGGTTAATGCTTCAAGTATACATCAACATGATGATTCCGAACAATCTCTCGTTCTTGTTTGATGTGATTGGTAGTTTGGTGTTACCATCTTGTGTGTTAGTTTGGCACGATTCTTGATTTCCTTGATGAACATCTTTCCGTTCTTGTTTGATTGGGAGGGATTTTAGTTAAGGGGATTTGCAAGATGTAAGTTAATTGGGATGCTTTTGGTGGGATGCTTTTTGGTGTGAGTTGAAGATGTTAACACTGTATTCCCCATTCGGACAATCTTGAAGAAGGTCGAGTCTACGTCGGTTACGCATTTTTCTGCTACATGTTAGAAGACTAAAGGCGAGTTGCATTTGATTATTTAAAGACTTCTTCTCAATTCAAGCATTCATCATAAAGATTGTCGGTTTAGGGGAGAGCACTAATTAGGGAAGAGTGTAAAGCCAAATTTAATCCCTAATTAGACTTGATCACGTTATTCTTCAACAGAGTTGATTCTCACAGTACATCTGAGCTAATGATGTTCTTCTCAAAAATATTTCTAGTATACGGACTTACAAAGAGTTCTTTGAGTCAGTGTCAAAAACCAGCAAGGGGTAAGGAGACGAGCATCTAAACGCGAGTAAACTTGATGAACTTAATACTTCTAAGTAATTGAAGATATCCCGGGAAGACAAATGTTATTACTGCAGAGAAACTCAAGATTTGACTCATGGCGAGTAAACTTGATGAACTTAATTCTTCTAAGTGATTGAAGATATCCGGGAAAACAAATGTCATGACCGCAGAGAAACTCAAGGTTTTACTCATCAAGGCGTTTAGTATTCTTATTCCAATTATGTGGGGGAAGCGATAAGTGTTAGTTTCGAAGATAAAAGAGGTACACAAGTGCGTGATGATCTCGTTGTTATCACAATCATCAGAGGAGAGAGAGAGTGTACATTGGGGGCTGTTTGTTTCACTGAGGGCTTAATCAGTGATTCAAGATATAATCACTTATTCGGAGTTGACATCCGCAGAGATTGTCATCCGCAGAGATAATCGTGACTTGGCTGCCTCTTCAATGTTATCAGTTATTCCTTCCTTGGGTATTGGTATACTTGGGATACTTGAGCTTCATACACGATCATCAGGGAAGAAAAATGTGAACATTGGGGAGGTGTTTTCATTCCCCTCATGATGTGCATTCGGAGAGCTCTTGGGTATTGGTGTACTTCGGGTTCTTGAGCTTCATACACGATCATCCGGGAAGAAAAATGTGAACACGGGAAGGTGTTTTCATTCCCCTCATGATGTGTGTTCGGGAGAGTTCTTGAGCATTATACAAAGAAATTTCTGCTTCAATTCAACTACTTGGGGAATTGTTCTCTTGTCACCTGCTTGGAATGGATTGCTTCGGACCTCAGTGGAAAAGAAATTTGAGAAGATTATTTATGTGTGGGATGAAACGTTGTTGATGTTCTATTGGATGATATAACCCCGAATGGAGAATTCGATTATCGGTCTTAAAAGAGCAGCGGGATTTATGATAATGGTGTACTTCTCGTACTTTTGCTAAGGAAAGCTTGAAATAGAGCTTGAATCTGCTCATCACATGGATTTTGGTTTGGGGGAAGGCGCCAAAGTCTCACTTTCAAGTGGCTCAATTTCTCTCTTCGATTCAAGAGCCTTGGAAGCTTTGATGGTGAATGTTTAAGAGTTGATGACTTCTATCTTCAACGACGTCTGCTTTCAATATCCTTATCTCGGTACTCGTATCATCATCTTCTTTAACTATATCATCTTCTCTATCTTTGTAAATATTTATCAAAAACAAAATACAAAAATATAAAACCAACAAAAACAAAATAGAAAAATATAAATTCTACAAAAACCCATAAAAATCAGAAAATTTCAAAAATACCAAAAATATGTTTTCTCATGACATGTCTTCTTGTATCGATAACATCTACGGTCTTAGAAATGTCATTCAATAATGGCACGGGACCATAGATGAAGTTTGAGCAGAAGGTGTAAATATTCTTTTCTAAACATGTCTCAAATATGGCTTGCGAGTTACTTACATTTGTAACCCGTGCTTAAACTATGGTTTGCTATTATTTCAGATAGCAATCCGCTCTTCATGAAAGGAAAGTCTTTGCGCTAAACCAATTTTCAAACATTTCGTGCACTTATCCTAAAACAAAAATAAGGAAAGTATGTCGAAGGATTGCTTTGTTCCTACACAATGTTTTTCCGTCTAAAATTCTTCAGAAAAATATTTGTTGTTTTCAAAAATGGTGGTAAATAAGTTGCTTAAAATCAATCGAGTTTTTATAAAATTTGGAAACTCAATCAATGACTTCGGCACTTTTAAAATCTTTTATAAAATGAGTTATTGGTTGAGAGGGAGAATGTTTTCAAATCTATATCTTCTAACGAGCTTTCTTAATTATCCTAATATGCTTAATTAAAATGATGTTAACCTATGTTGAAGGACTAGGTGCCTAGGATATGATTGCTAGGATTAGATGATTAGAGTTTGATGAACACATTATTCACATACATTTAATATGATCGATTGATATGTTGCATTGACTTTCATTAGTCGATTCTTGTTTGGGTAATGTCGACCACCATATATTTGTATGTGTGTTCACTAACGTATGCAGGTATATTGGCTATAAGAATGTTCCTATCGGATCCCACAATTGAAGATGATTGGATGCGAAAGGAAAGGGTAACTATATCTTGGGTTGACAAATGAAGAAACGGAGCTTAATTGGACTTCTATGGAGAGTTAGCATGGAAAAATGCAACATAAGAGGTCTCACTGCATCGTGAGATGGTTTTCTTCTAAGTGATTGAAGAAACAGAGCTTAATTTGACCTCGGTTGGCATTCAAAATGTAACGTAAGAAGAAGTCTCCTTGCATCGTGAGGATTTTCTTCCAAACCCTACAGCAACAACGGAAGCTTCTCAACCACCTAACGTATCTTTGTGCCGGATACCATTTTTAAACAATTTTGAATAATTTGATTAAATTGTTTTGAAAATGGAAAATATTGTTTTGAAAATTTATTGGACTAAATTTTTGAAAATCACCGGACTTCTTTTTTTTCAAAACCTAAGTCACTCAATTATTGACTTACGTCATCGATTGAGGGGAGAGTGATTTAAAATAAATTATTTTCAAACAATATTTCTTCATAAAAGTTCGGTTTTATGCGGTAAAATGTGGTGATCTAAAGATTTAATGTTATGTCATGGTATGATTTTTCTTTTGAATCAAGGTCTTTTCAAAATGAAATTTTTTACATTCTTGTTTGATTGTGAAATTGTTTTAGTTTACTTAAAGATCTCTTAAAACTATCATACCTGACACTAACAATCTTTAATGTCTTAAAATGGTCCTTTTCTGTCATCTTTTAAAATTAAATCTTGCCACGTCTTTCCCCAAAGTTTTCTAAATGATTTAAATCAATTGGGATCACAAATCTCAAATGGTTTGAAATTTACGATCGGGGTATAGATCGTGATTTAAATCTCAAATCTGTTTTAAATGGAATTGGTTTTAGTCCTTTATAGGCACTCCTGCCTCCATGTGCCAAACGATTTCAAATACACAATGCACATGTTGAGGAGGAGGATTTATCCAAAACCAGATGAGTATTTAAACAAGGCCACATTTTTCTCCCATGTTTTCTAAACCTAATTAAATCACTTGGGATCCAAAATCTCAAAGGGTTTGATATTTTTGATCGGGGAGAATTTGTGATTTAATAATGAAATTTGATAAATGTTGATCGTTTTGATTTAATTGTGTTTGCTCTCTCATATGTGCTAAACGCTTTCGAATCTTGAAGCACATATTGAGGGGGAGCATTTTAAGGAAAATAAACTATCGAGGTACAAAAGCTTTTATGTTTTAACATAGAATACCTTGATTGAGTTTTAAAATGGTTTCTTAATGGCTTGTGATTGTGGATGTGCTTCAAATTAACTCTTGCCTCTATGTGATAAAAATGATTTCAAAAAAATCCTATGCACATATATTGAGGGAGAATTTACCAAAGAAAATCAAATGGCTTTTTCTATGAAAATTGTGATCAAAGATAATATTTCAAAGTCCTCTTGCCTCCATGTGATAAACAATTTCTAAATCATATGCACATGTTGAGGAGGAGGTTTTCTAAATGATCAAAACTATTAAGGTACAAAATGCTTTGATCTCGTATCACAAGTACCTTGATTGTTTTCCAAATGATTTTTCAATTGGTCTCAAGTAAGAATGAACTGTACCAAAAGACCTACCATTTTACTTTATGTATGGAGTTATAAGGATGGTTAGGTTAGGTATTAGTTCCCACGATCCTTGAGCGGAGGGATCTACCTAGGGACAATCCACTAGATAGTGTAGAGTCCTTAGGTATGATGAAAAAAAGGAAAAAAGTGAGATATGGGAAGAGTGCGGTGAGACAAGCTAATCTGGAATAAACCCAACAAGGTTCTAGTTATGAAGTCTCATTAAGCTTGAAGGGGTTGAAGAATGAAAAAGAAATGAATATGAAAGGGGTGAAAAGAAATAGCCCTCCAATAATTCAACCTTAGGCGGCAGGGTTCAATACATATACTCTTGGTGGTTACTTAGGTAACTCGGTATTGAAGAAAGGCGTCATGGACCCGGTGGCATGCTACTAAACTTCCCAAGCTACTCAAGTTCTATTAAAGGGCTTGTTTCATTCTCACGAGGAACCGACATTATCTATCGACTTTCTCTTAGAGATTGTTGATATTGAAGAAGGAGACCCTCTCCACAGTCTCGACATAGGAACCAAATGTGCGATTGAGTCTAGAGCCAAGATCATCCACAATATCTCATTAGGACATAAATTCTTGAAGACTTGTATTCCACATAATGTGGAAAGTGAGAGTATATATTAAAGTCCTCACAGCATTATCCTTGTGGTATTGCGGAACATCGAGTGATATGCATACATATTCACAATGAAGATGGAAAGCCTTAGGAGCCAACATCAAACAATCTCACGGTAGGTGGCATGTGAGATCTATTCTATAGATCAACATGTGACAAGCGGATAGAGCGATGGGCGATTCACTCGTGAATCAACCTTGGTCGAGAATGGAATTGCGAATACTATTGGAAAAACGGATGTGCAAATCTTCTTTTCTCTAGCACATCGAATGTGTATTCATGTTTTCAAACACAAAAGTATCTCTGATTGAAAAAATACTTTTGGAAAAAACGTTCGATGTGCAAACCTTCTTTTCTCTAGCACGTCGAATGTGTACTCTCTTATATACAAAAAGTATTTTGATTGAAAATTGATCTTTCTCATAAAACCTACGTCGTATTGCAAAAATCTCTTCTTTCAGCAATGATTGTTTTCAAATCAATTTTCATTAGTAATCTTCATTTGGTTCACTCACTCCGTGTTGTCTTCTTTGAGACATTCGATTTGAGAACGGCTAGAACAAACTGCGAAACCATCAAAAGGAGATTCTTGAGGAATCCTACGATCCACAGGATACTTGTATCTTGATCAGCGAGGAACCGTGGGCGTGTACCTCAATTCAGCGAAAGTGTTCAAAGACACTTTCGGTGTGCTATTGCTAACTATTGTTTGCGGTACATTTGGATGGTTTCAAATGGTGAGAATTGAGGAGTCAATCCAAACCGCATGCTCCACGGCATCCACACTTAATTTCAAAATCATGACTTGGTGCATATCTACATAACACTCGATATTTCATACTATGCTACCTTCATTTGCTGCAAATATCATGAACCGGTAAGGCTTCGCTACTCGATGGAAAGATGTCATGATCCAATAGTGTGAGCATGTCGGTCCAAAAGTCACAACTTCACATGATGGAAACTCAATAAAGGGTGATCGAGATTTCATGGTGATGATCTCAATGAAGCTCGAAGATCATCAAAGATGTGGATCAGTTCAAAGGCCTCCACTTAAAATACAATTCAATGCGGACTTTAAAGAATCGCTACAAAAGCACAAAGATGCAGATGTTGAAGAATTAAAGTCTGAGCTCAAGAACTAAAGACAAAGATAGAATGCTAGGATGCAAAATGTATTTCATGGGGTGACCTCCTTAGGGGGAGATTGTTAGGAATTAGAAAATTCCAAAGTGTCGGTCACCCCAATTATAAGTCTAGCATATGTTAGCTCGTAGACGTGTCATTTGTTACGTTATTAAGTAGTTTATTAGTTAGTTTGTAGCGTAGTTTAGTTTAGAGCTACACCGTGGAGGAAGGACGGGTCTTTACTTGTATACCTAATCCACGGCCGATAGGAGGTCGTATTTCTTGTAACTATAAATACCCCTTCCATCCATGGAAGGGGTGGTGCTTCATTCAATCTAACCTTTTACATTTGAGAACCAAGTCTCTAGCAAGAACACCCAACTCTCTAACTTTCTCTCTCTAATGGCTAACATGTATTTTGATCATCCAAGACCACCCGAATCATAAACACAATAATATTAGATCCTCACGATTGTCACTCATGTGGAGGCTTGCATATGTGTATCAACATCACTCTTGCATTAGCACGCAAGTCCTCCATATCATCATTAGAATGCATACGCCATGAAGCTGTTCCTTGTTGGTAAGAGTTCCACCGGCTTATCCCAGGCAAAATGAGCCTCTTTGTGATAAGCAACGCCTCTTGTTCTCGGCTTAGGGCATGCATTAGCCAAATGACCCTTCTCATTCTGATTATAACAACGAAGACCATTAACCCCATTCTGATCATTACCCTGTTCAACCACTTGAGCCCTTTGTTGTTGCGGAGCACCCATGTTATTCCTCCCCATAGTATTAAACCCTTGACCACGCCCATCGTGAACATTACCACGATTCTAAACTTCAACCGCGTCCATTGTTAACAACGCTGATTCCTTGTGTTAGATGAGGTGCGAATGCGATTGTTGGATTTGTTAGAGTATCGGCCGAAGGCTCTAGCAATCATAACAAACCCTTGTTGCAATGCATCGAAAGCTTTTGCATCTTCATTGGATTCACTATAAAGTGCTTGATCATTGTTGTTGTTGTATGGAACCAATTGAGTTTCTTGAAATTGTTGCTTTGATGGATCATATGGTGTGATTGTTGCTTGATTGGTTGAGAAGTGGGTTGTGGAGGATTTGTGAATACGGTTTGTAAGGTTGGGAATTGAGGATAACAAGCTTGAGCCTAAAGCTAATTGTTGATTATCAAGTGAAGGTGAAACGGTTTGTCCACGGATAACCCTTTCTTTGTCAACTTCTTTTTATAGGACTTCAAATAGTCGTACAAAAATCCGTATGTAGCATGATGAAGATTCTTTGCTTGACGGATGAAGATGACATACTTTTTAATCGGGACCAAGACTATTTAGGAACTTAGTGTTGACTGCAATTCTTGGCATAATAATGTTGTGTTTGTCCAAGTCATTCATGATGTCTAAGAATCGATGATGATAAGACTCTAATGTCTCTCCCGGTTCAATCATGAAGTGTTCATAAGCCAAGTAAATTTTGGATTCCATATCCTCTTGATTGAGTTGATTGCCTTCCATGAGAAGGTGAATATGTTCCCACATTGCTTTACTTGAGTCTTTTGAGCATCAACACTTCAAGGATCGGTTAGGTAATCCCAAAAGGATGTATTGCATTGCTAGTTCATCGGATTCAAAATGTAGAAGTTCATCGCCAGTGAGGTGAGAAAGAGTTGCAATGTTGGAGACATCACCTCTTGGTGGAGTAGCATTTGGATCTCCGGGTGTAACGATAGTAGGCATCCAGAAGCGGACCTTCCAGAATGACCTTCTTTAAGAACTTTCCATGTGGCTTCAAAATGTAGAAGTTCATCGTGGAGTCGAGAAAGAGTTGCAATGTTGGAGACATCACCTCTTGGTGGAGTAGCATTTGGATCTCCGGGTGTAACGATAGTAGGCATCTGAAACGGACCTTCCGAAATGACCTTCTTTAAGAACTTTCCATGTGGCTTCTTTAGATCACAAAACCGAAAGAACCTAATCACCCATTGATCGTAGTTTCCAGGAGTGAGCATTGGAGGTCTATCAAGTGATCCAGCCTCATGAATGGATTGTTGGCTACTTAAAGCTTCACACATCTTTTCAAACCAAGACGGTTCCTTCATAGTATTCCTGGATGGATGTTGATTGTTAAAGTTTGTGTAAGGTTGTACTTGAAGACTAGGTGGTGGTTGAACCATTTGTGGTGGAATTGCTCCTTGTTGGAAAATGTTGTTGTTGAAATTGTTGTTGATAAACTTGTTGTTGTAGATTGAATTATTGTTGTTGTTGACTGAGTTGTTGTTGTTGTTGAGGATACACATGAGGAAAGTAGTTAGAGTATGGTGGTTGAGACATCTTGAAACTTGTGTTGATGATGGATCTTTTTAGTCGAATGAAACTTTGTTCATGAAGAGTCCTTAGGCGTAGAAACCAAGTTTAGGCAAAGTAATCCTTAGGCGTAAAAACACCAAACTTACACGTAAAATTAATATTTACGCGTAGGATTAGCTTACACGTAATAATTGAGAAACGCTAAGGTTAGGCGTAAACTAAACGTTAGACATAGAAAGCTTATGCGTAAGACAAGGCATAGGCGGAAGAAAATGCTTAGGCGTAAAGAGTTCTACACGTAAGTTTTAGCTAATGCGTAAAATTAGGGTTTTGCCCAAAATCCTTTTACTTATTCCAAAGGTAAAATATCAAAAGTCGTGTTTTGGGCTTATCGAGAGCAAGAAAACAGCGAGTAACTACATAACTGCAGTAAGATTAGGGTTTGCATGCTGCGTGGATTTTCCAAAGCGGGTTTTCTGCCCAAAGTGTTTCTAAAGTTTTTGTGATGAAACGACTTCAATATCACAAAATAACACAAAAGTGTGAAACTTGATGATCCAAAACTTTTAAACACGTTACGCGTAGAAATATCCACACGTTTAAAACCAAGCATAAAAACAATGATCTACACGTTTAAAAGTACAAGAATGATCATTCTTGTATGTTTTGGAAGGTAAACCTCTAACTAATGATCATTCTTGTATGATTCTTTCATGATGCTTTGTGTTGTTTACCCTTCTTGCACGCCAAACACGAATGATCATTCTTGTATGTTTTGGAAGGTAAACCTCTAACTAAATTGCCTTTAACCAACTTGTTGATATTCTTTAAATTCACATGACCTAATCTTCTATGCCATTGATGTGCTTCTTCAAGTGTTGCCTTTGCTACTAAACAAGTTGCTCTTTCAGAAGAGTTAAGACTCTTCATATCCAGACTGTACACATCATTGGTTTTGGTAGTCTCAGTATTACCAAGTTATCATCAACAAGCTTGAACTCGGGGAAAGAATAAGACATTACATATGGAATAATAACACATGGTGCTTCACCCGGTCCGAGAGGTGACAAAAGGTTGAACTTGAGCTCCTTCACATAACAAACATTCTCAAAATCTATGCTTCCTGCCTTGATGGTTCCTTTGACAGTAATTCTTCCTCCACTAGGATCATTCCCAAATGAAACTCTTCCTCCAAAATAAGATCTAAAGTCTACGTAATCTCTGTCTCTGTCATGCTTCTAGAGCAACCACTATCAACAATTAAATGATCTTTAAGCTCCTCTTATGGGTTGCCCTGCACAAAGATAAAGGAGTTAGTTAATTTTGGGAACCCAAGCCATTCTTGACTTGTGTTCCCTTGTGGGAGTGATATACTTAAATTCTTTAAGTATGTAATCTCCACTGTTTTTAAGCACATGATCAATTATCTTTGGTTGTTCCAAAACTTCTGTTGGTATTTCAACAAAACTCTCTTTTTCATCAAAATTCTCTTTTTATTTTTCAACAAAATTCTCATTCCTCTTACTTACAAAGTAATTTTGTTTATTCCTCATTAGTACTTTCTTTCTTAACAATTTGGTTTTAAATTTTTGTGTAGAGTTCTTTGATCTAGATACTCCTTTTGAGGTGTAACGCCTTCTAGATTGATAGTAATTAGATCTCCTAGGGCTTCCATTCCAAAATGTGCTATCAGTACCTTGATTGGGTGGCGATTACTTTGAGAAGGTACTGCTTGAGAAACTTTTTGCTTATCAGTACCTTGAAAAGTGCTTGAAGGTACTGGTGATTTTGAAAAAGGTCTTTTCTGGTGAAGGTACCTATAGTCTTTTGAAAAGTTGTTGTGGTTAACCCTATGTGAGTGATTCCAAACTGGTTGATTCTCCCTTGGCTTATGGTTGGTAGATCTGGTCTTTGGGAATTTGCTTAGATAATCTGAGTGAAAGTCACATTCCATTAAAGTCACATTCCTTAATCAAATGATCAGGACTATAACAAACAAAACACAATTTTTGACCCATAATCCAAAAATTTCTTCCTTTAGTTCTATGACCAAACCTAACTTGACTTTTTGGTGAATTATGAAAATTATTTTGACCAAAATTATCCCAAAAAGGTTTTGTAGTATTTTGAAAGTTTTTCTTAAAGGTCTGGTTGAATGTTTAGCAGTACTTTGAGAGAAGAGAATCTTTACTTGACTCTTAACATTATCATCCTTAGGCTTTTCAAACTTTTCTTACGGGGTTTTCAGAACTAGATGGACCTGAATTAGATTGACCAGTAAGCTTTTTCCTAAACTCTAAATTGTGTACTCCAAAACAAGAAACAACTATCCTAAGTGGTTGAAAAATTCCATTGACTCTAAAGTTATTTGATAACCAGCTACCTCAGACCTAGCCCTTCTACAATTATCTCTTTCAGTTACATAATCTTTAAGCACTTTTTGATAAAGATCATTACACTTAGAGCATACCTCAGAGATAGTGGGTGAACTTGGTGAAGTAGCTACCTAGCGAGCGAGCAGGTTCTTCTTCACTTTCCATGCTCCAATCAAAGCTTCCAAGACCATCTCTTGATCCCAAAGCAGCAAATCATGGTTCCTCATCAAAGCGTGCTCCAATCAAACTCTTCCCTGACGACCATAGAGTAGGTTCTGGTTCATCATCAAATTCCTCGGCTCCATCAACCTCGATAGATTTTCTTGAGCAACCATAGCTTTTGTTTCAGTAATAGGAATTTCCTTTAGTTCAAGCTTGGGTTTCTCAATCATTCTATTTGCCTGATATTTAGCAAACTTGCATTCTCTTGCAAAGTGTCCAGTTCTTTGACAATTAAAGCATTTAATCTTGGACTTGTCAAACGTTATACCCTGTTTGGGTTTGAAGTCAATGCTTCTTGCTTCATTTGTGAACTTCTTGATCCTAGCAGTAATCATAGCAACTTGCCACCTTATATCAATTTCTTCAAGAGCATCCTCTTCAATTTGTGACAAATCTTCTTCATAGGAAACAGGTAAAGTAGCTTGCTGAGCAAAGAATGAGCATACAACTTCATCAGAATGGATGGTGTTTGTTGGTGATGAGGTGGGGGTAGTCATGGTTGTATAGATATGCTGTTTATCACCAACAACACTTTGGTAGGGATAAGCATTACTTTTTAGTAGAAGTACTGCTTCTATTTTCAGAAGACACAAAAGCAATGCTATGAGATTTTGAACTTGTTTGGCCATTCATCTCATGCTCATACACCTTTAAGTGGTTGTAAAGATCATCAAAGTCCATAGTGTCCAAACCAGGTTGTCCTCTGATCATAGTAGCAATCACATGCCATACGGATGGCAAACTTCTTAAGAACTTCAGGTTTGCATCTTCAATAGATACTTCTGCTTTGTATAAATCTAGCATACTAAGGAGATTTTGGAATCTGTCATAGGCATCAGACCTTCTCTTTCCAACAACATGAATGTTTCAAACTGTTGCTTCAACAGATTTCTATGCATCTTCTTGGAAGCATCATTACCTCCAAATCTTGTCTTAAGAGCAGCCCATAGTTTTTTTGCATCCTTAGCAACATGGAACTTGAGTAGGTGACCATCAGGAATAGCAGACAACAATATGTTGAGAGCCTTTTCTTGATTTCTTACAGTAGCTGCTGGCAAGATAGGCTTAGGTGGTTTAGGTTGTCCAGGAACTTCTATAGGTTCTATAATAACTTCATTACCATTGACAATTACATTCCATAGTGCATGGTCTGTAATACCAATGTACTGCCTCATCTTCATGCTCCAGAGATCATATTCTCCCTTCTTGATGATAGGAATTCTAGGTGAGGTGATGGATGGGGGTGGTGCGGCCGGTCGACATCTTTAGGGTTTGTAGTTAAATCGGTTTTAAGGGTTTCTTCTTAATCAGAGTTTCCACACAAGCTTTGACACCACTTGTTGGATTGATATACTCTAACCAAACTAACTATGTAGCTTGTAAGGGCTTAGCAACCTCGGATAAATCCTAAGTTACTAACAATGAAACACTTACTCTATTAAGTATCACGGAACTACTTCAATAAAGCTAAGAAGAATAACTTAAACTTCAGATTTTATTACTTTGACACGCTTGATACAAAGATTCTCTAACAACCCTAATAACTCTAATATCAAACTTGGTAAACTCTAATATTCTCTAATATTGCGTATGCATTACATTACCTCTAATGCCAATCTAGGGGTCCTTTTATAGGCATAAGGAATACCTGGTCGGTTTACAATTACAATTCTTGTACGACAAGTAATACACTAAACTAAGAATATGCTAGAATTACAAAGCTTTCCATAAATGATATAGCAGTTCTTTAGCTTTGCAGTACTTTGATGTTGAGCAGTACTTTGACTTTCATTAAGCAGTACTTTGACTTTCTTCAGTACTTTGTCTTTTTATACCCCAACAGTGTCCTATACTGAGAGTCCCACTTCTTCATCAGCAGCAACCAGAACACACACTTCTTCTACAAAAATCAAAGTCAATTCTGTGATAGAGGGTGCTTTACTCTTTTGTTCTTTGAAGCGAGACCAACAATGATTGGTCTATGAAGATTTTAACAAGTGAATAAATGGGATTAGGAGGAGATGGATCAAAATGGCAGATGGCCATGTTTGCCTGAAAGTTAACAGGAGTTTGAGAAGGGTTCGGGAGAAAGTTTGGCTACAAGGGAAGAGAATCACCCGAGTTTGTGAAGAAGATCGGGGTGTTTTGAATGCAGCGAGGTGGGTCACTTTGCTAGAGAATGCCCGAATAAGAAGAGTAGCGGAAGATGTATGCATTCAAGATCAAAGTGAGGATCGAAAACCTAAAGGTTTGAAGTCTTAGGAGTCAGGGTTGGTAGGATGAGCATATGAATAAGAAGCCGAGGATGAAAATCCTCGTGTTACTTGGATTATTCTTGTCACTGCGATGAGATTGCATTTATGGGCATCACTTCTCAGGTACAAAATTGTATGTTTGGTTGTAATGCTAAATATGATGCTCTTAAAAGTGAATTTGATGATGTTAATGGCCAATATAAAGAATATTTTATCCGAGGTCGGGCCTATAAGAAAACTATTAAAACTTTAGAAAACAAAAGCTTGGTACCAACAAAATCAATTGGCTCTTGAAGAAAAATTAAAATTTTGAAAGAGATTTGGAAAACACCACGAACAGGCTAAAATTTAATAAGAAAGAATATGTAAAGGTCATTGCTGAAAAAGAGGGTCTACAAGCTAATCTAGATTCAGAGGTGGCTAGGCATAAACAGTGGCAAGAACAGGCTAGAAACCTAGATAAACTATGGCATAGTTCTATGTCTGTTAAAACTAAGATGGGGTTAGGCTTCAAAGACTATATTGGTCCAGATGAGGTGCATGACCCCAATGAATACAGTGTTTTTAATCTTGTCAGCATTAGAAGAAGATAAATATAGAAAACCTTTTAAATATATAAAACAAGGTGAAATGCATTGATTCCTTTTCTATAAATGGTATTATTAGGCCACCCAACCTGGACTCAGACTGAGATGAATCACATATGACTTATGGTCAAAAGTCAATGATTTATCGACAACGGAAAGGACTCTAATACTTTTGTCGCTTGTTCTTCCAGTGATAGGACTTCAGAGACCCAGTCTAAAGACTATGCCAGTTGTGATTCAATTAAAGAGTCTACAACGCGCAAGTCTGACTCTCCCAAGCCCTTTCCTGTCCCAAGAGCAGTTGTTAATGATTCATCTTCAAAGACAGCTTATTTTAGAAACATTTCTTGTTTTGTTGATTTTGTTAAAAACAATTATGATTTTGGTTGTGGTTTGAATAATTTTGTTTGTGATAAGACTATTCCTGTTTTGAACAAGCATTTTAAGAAGAAATCATGTTTTGTTTGTGGTAGTACATTTCATCTTATCAAAGATTGTGATTTTTATGAGAAACAGATGGGTGTTTGTACTAATCAACTGATATATAGACCTATATGGAATGATGTGACCAACATTCCTCCATTTGTTCCCTTTGGAACACATGTGAAGACCAAGGGAACAAATTCTGCTAGTAGATCAGTTGCTATTGGTAGACCAGTTCCTTCTGGTAACCCAGTTTCTGCTGACAGGCCATCTTCATCATGTTGGAGAAGAAATTTTTATAGGCCATTATACAGACCTACTAGTACTTATTTTCAAAATGGATACAGGCCTGATAATAATGACCCATTGTATAAAAGGAGGGCAAGGTGGGATATTGTTGTTAAGCCCCCAGCAGGTTGCTCTTGGACATACAATAGACCATCTTTCATGAAGGGTTCCAAGAACAATAGTGGATCTCATCAATCTGCAAGTTTTTCTAATATGATCCACAAGGCAGGCCCAAGTCAGTGATGGCTTGGGTCTCCATGTATACTAATGTTGTTGTATCTCTTTTAACTTGTAGGAAGATCCTCATTCTAATAAAGATTTAGGCATTGTTGATAGTGGTTGTTCTAGGAGTATGACAGGGAACATAGACATACTTCATGATTTTGTATATCTTCAAAGGGGTACTGTTACTTTTGGAGGAGGAGATGGTAAAATTACAGGGAAGGGAACGATTAGAACTTCCAAGATGGACTTTGAGAATGTGTATTATGTGGAAGAATTGAGAAACATCAACCTATTTTCTGTTGTCCCAAATCTGACAAGAAAAACTTTGTGTTGTTCATGTCAGAATGTCTTGTTCTCTCAATAGATTTCGGATACTGATGACAGTCAAGTTGTTCTGAAGGTGCCAAGGAAACAAAATTTGTATCCATTCAATCTCAATGAAGTTAGCACTGCAGGTGACTTAGCTTGTTTGGTGGCAAAAGCATCCTTGGATGAATCTAATAAATGGCATAGAAGGATGGCTCATGTTAATTTCAAAACAATCAACAAGATGGCAAAACTTGGGTTAGTTCATGGACTGCCTTCCAAGGTCTTTACTAATGAACACAAGCTGTGGCTTGTAACAAGGGAAAGCAACACAAGGCTTCCTATAAGTCCATTCTGCTATCCGTTACTATCACTGAGCCCTTGCAGCTTCTTCATATGTATATTTTTGGTCCTACATCTATAAGAAGCATTGATCACAAGTACTTTTGTTGGTGAGTTCTGATGACTATAGTAGGTATTGCTGGGCATTCTTCTTGGGGACTAAAGATGAAACATTTCAGACACTTCAAGACTTTATTGCCTAGTAGTAGAATCAGTTGAATAGAAGGTTAAAGCCATTAGGTGTGACAATGGGACAGAGTTCAAGAATGCCAAATTAATTTAGTTCTGTGCTACAAAGGGGATAAAAAGGGATTATAGCACTTCAGGACTACAACAAAATGGAGTTGCTGAAAGGAAAAATAGAACCACGATTGAAGCGGCAGATCTATGCTTGTGATTCTAAGTTACCTACCATGTTCTCGGCTGAAGTAGTCAGCTTGCTTGTTATGTATTGAATAGGGTGTTGATAACTAATCCTCACAACAAGATACCTTATGAACTTTTTCTGCAGGTTTCCTACCATTAGCCACCTTAAGCCTTTTGGTTGTCATGTCACCATCTTTAACACCAGTGATCATTTGGGCAAGTTTGAAGGAAAAGCTGATGAGGGATTTGTAGTAGGATATTCAGCTCATAGTAAAGCTTACAGGGTGTATAACATCTCCACAAAAAGGATTGAAGAGACACTGAATCTGAGATTTATGGAGGACAAGCCAAATGTTCAGGGAGCAGGTCAAGAATGGTACTTTGATCTTGACTACTTAACTGATCACTTAGGTTATACTAGTTA
The DNA here is from genome assembly GCA_910596185.1 of Chrysanthemum makinoi. NCBI lineage: Eukaryota > Viridiplantae > Streptophyta > Magnoliopsida > Asterales > Asteraceae > Chrysanthemum > Chrysanthemum makinoi. The sequence continues at coordinate 205,201,555 of OU343219.1, forward strand.
TAAATCTAATCTTCCTGCAGAACCACAGGATGCTCAAACTAAAATTGCAGGTTCCTCAGATGATGAGTCAGATTCAGAGTGTGATGAACAACTTATAGTTGTTCCTTCCTTTCCTACTAACCACTTTTCAGGTACCAAGAACACAACTGCTTCTCCTGTAACTTCAAGTGATCTGGGATATGCTGAAGAACTTGTGAAGCTTCAACACCAAGAGCATGCAGCAAAGGATGATGCTGAAAAGTTTGGTTATGAATTCTCCAAAGAAACAGAGGAACTCCTAAGTTAGGCAACTATTGAAGCCCGCGGGAACTTTGATGCTGCTGGTAGTATACTTGTTAATGCTGGTAATGTGGCTGATCCTTTTGGTAATAGGTCAGTTGTTGCTGATGTTGATGCTGATGGTCGTGTTCCTGTTCCTTCTGCTAGTGATACTATTCTTGCGGTTCTCTCCAATACTCCTTCTGTTGATACTTTGGGTTTAGATCATTCTCCCACCAGATTTCCAACTCCATCTGACTTAGCCAATTCACAACATTCAAGCTCTGAATTGGATGACATTCATCATTTGTCAAGAACAGGCATTTTTTATTCTTCTTCTTATGATGATGACTTTGGTCCTACAATTACTAATCTGGCCTCATCAATTGATGTTAGTCCAAATGTCACGAAAAGGATTAACACAGTTCATCTAAAATATTTAATCATTGGTGATCCTACTTCCTCTGTGCAAACTAGAAGCAGGGTGAAGAAGACAAGATTTGGAGAATTTGCATTTCTCAGCTACATACAGGATCAACATAGGAACAATCACATAGACTATCATCATTGTCTATTTGCTTGTTTCTTATCTCAAGTTGAACCTTTCAGTGTTGCACAGGCATTGGCTGATGATGATTGGGTAGCTGCTATGCAAGAGGAGATGCAACAATTTTTGAATCAAAATGTGTGGGAGCTTGTTTAGTTGCCTCACAGTAAGTATGCTTTGGGACAAAAGTGGATTATGAAATATGCTGGGTTAGAAATAAAGGTTGGCAAGACGAGAAGAGGGTATTGATTATGATGAGGTTTTTGCTCCTGTTGCAAGAGTAGAGGCCATCAGACTTTTCTTGGAATTTGCTTCCTACATGGGCTTCATGGTCTATCAGATGGATGTAATAAGTGCCTTTTTATATGGTGAAATTGAGGAAGAAGTGTATGTCACTCAGCCTAAGGGATTTTTAGACCCTCACAATCCAGATATGGTCTACAAAGTGGGTAAAGCACTCTATGGACTTCATCAGGCACCTAGAGCTTGGTATGCTAGGCTCTCTTCTTTCCTGCTAAAACATGGATACATGAGAGGTGCTATTGATAAGACTCTCTTTATCAAGAAGAGCTTCAGGGGTATCATTCTTGTGCAAGTGTATGTGGATGACATTATCTTTGGTTCTACAAAAGAAGCTTGGTGCAGGGAATTTGAGGAGTTGATGAAAAGTGAGTTTGAGATGAGTGCAATGGGTGAGCTTACTTTCTTTTTGGGCCTTCAAGTGCGGCCAATCGGATGGATATTTTCATTCATCATGAGAAGTATGTGCATGACATCCTCAAGAAGTTTGATATGGAACTAGTTAGGACTACAACTACACCCTATGAAGCTCCTAAGGCTAAGTCAAATAATGAACCAGAACCTGCTGTTAATGTTCACCTCTACAGATCTATGATTGGTTCCCTCATGTATTTGACTGCCTCTAGGCTTTATTATGTTTGCAATCAGTGCTTGATCCAAGCATCATGTCACTCCTTTGTCTTCCCATTTGACTGCAGTCAAGAAGATTTTCAAGTATCTCAAAGGTCAACCTAAACTGGGTCTTTGGTATCCTAAAGAATCTCCATTTGAGTTGGAAGCTTATAGTGGCAGTGAGATTGGCTGGTGCAACTATGATCGAAAATCTACTCTTGGGGGTTGTCGGTTCTTAAGAAGGAGATTAATCTCTGGCAATGTAAAGCATACCATAGTGGCCACATCTTCTCTGAAGAATATGTTGTTGCTAGTTGTTGTGGTCAGGTACTTTGGATTCAAAATCAGTTATTGGATTATAGGTTCAATTTTATGAACACTAAAATCGTTATAGACAACCCAAGTACAATATACATTGTTAAAAATCCTGTTTTTCATCAAAGAACTAAGCACATAGAAATAAGACACCACTTTATCAGAGATGCTAATAAAAAACACCTTATTCAAATGGTTAAAATCCATACAGATGAAAATGTAGCTGATTTGTTAACAAAAGCTTTTGATGGTCCATGATTTCAATAATTGGTTGTCCATATAGGCATGATCAACCCCTAATTGTTGTGTTTGAGGGGAGGATTGTGCCTAAGGGGAGGATTTAAGTTAAGTTGTATAGTTTGTATCTTTATGCATATTTTGTGTATATAGTTGTATATTTTTGTATTGTATGTTTTGTGTTCTTCTAACCATCTTGCAGATCAAGTGTCAAACAAACAATCAGTGGGAACAGATAACAAAAGAGCAAGCATAAACGTCTTTTATTCATTGATAAAACACTGCATTCAAAGATGCAGTGGGAATAGTCTAAACTCAAATATAACAAGCTTGATACAACACTCCTCCATACTCAACAGTCCTCCAGACTCCAGCTTCAATCTTCAAGGCCTCCTCTCTGGCCTCTTGTTTCCCTACTCTGGCATCCTCTGGTGTTCCTTTCCCCATCTGTTAACAAATTCCCACACTGGCTTTACAGCTAGACCCACCACAGTGGCTCTCTTGGTTGGGTTTGATGTGAAGGCTTGAGGAAGTGGAGCTGAAGGGCCTGGTGGTAGAACAGCAAGAGGAGCAACATTGAGTGGTCTGTAAGTTGGATCATTAAGCTCATCATCAGAAGTATTCTCATTCATTGAATTCAGCTCAGAACTGCATACTTCAAACTCCACATGAGGAGGAGGATTGGGAAGATCTTCATCTGAAGAAGTGTATGCAAATGGTGACTTGCTAAGAGGCTCTCTAGAGATGTAAGTCACACTTGGATGCTGGGGGAAGAAAGTAGTTAGGCCATCCATCATGGGATGGTTCACCATCGAGATGATGATATCTCAATAGGATGGTTTGGGAGCCGTTCATGGTTATTTAGTTGTTAATCGATTTTGTTGATTAGGGTTATGTGGTTTGTTTGTATGGTTGATGTTGCAAGGGGTTGTTCTTATAGGCTTATGGCTCTTAGGTCGGTAGAATTTATGGTTAATATTGATGGTTGGAATTTGTATTGTTAAAAGTTCTGATTAGAGACTGTTAAGGCACTGTTATGGGTCAAAGATTTGATTCCTTCTTCATTCTTACTGGGTATTGTGTTTGTTTCTTTTGATGGTTGTGGATTCTGTGGTTGCTTTGGATTGATAACTCTGAACAAAAGTTAATTGGTTTTCTCTTGTTGATTTGTTTGGTTTCATTGGTTGACTTTTCATTCTGCTTTGGTTTTGATAAAATTTGGGAATTTAATTCGGGATTTATTTGAAGTCAAAATTGTTCAAAGATTTGTTCCGAATCTATTGTCAATTTAAGCGACTATTTTGGTTAACTCATTTAAATAGTCATCAGGAGTATCGCACCACTTGTTACTCGATTCCTCTGTAATTTGAATCACGCTCATCTTCAATCTTCTCACTCTATTTCAATGGCTACACTCAGTACAAAGAGATCACAACAAGTTGCATTCTTGGAACATGTCAAAGGGAGTGATTTGTATGACTCAATGATTGATTTTTCGCACTCCAAGATCAGGATGTATCTCATTTTTCTCTCATCAGTTGTTTGTGACTCTGTCAAGCAATTTTGGTCCACTGCTCATGAGCGATCTCTTTTTGGTTCAACCAAGGAGATTGTGGCTACCATTGATGGAGAAGAGTATGTGACAATTGAGTCTCTCATTAGGACTCAGTTACAATTTGATGATGAAGGTGGTCTCTTTGAGAACAATAGAGATGAGATTATCACTGGTCTAGCCTGACTTAGGGTTATCCCTATGATGGGAAAAATCATTTAGTATAAAAAAAAGTTTTGCCCCTAAGTGGAGGTTTTTAGTCCATACACTGCTTCAGTGTCCGAGTCCTAAATCTGGGGGTTGGGATCAATTTTCCAGTTCTATTGCAAATGCTAGAAAGTATACCAAACATAAATGTAGAAAGTATAATTTTTCAAGATATATTTTGAGGAAATGCTTAAGAATATAAAGGATACCAAACATAAATTTCTTATGTATCCTAGATTTCTACACATGATATTAGGCATTGAAACCTTTGATCAAACTCCAAGGGTCATTACTAAATTATTTGCAACAATGAAAACTAATTTTTTGGAGAACCACAACCTTGTACCCTCAATGTGTGCGGGTGTCAATGTTCTTCTTTGCTTGCCCTCTGCATCGGTTGCCAGCGATGACCAACAACCACACCTTCACCTCAACTGTTGCCCCACCATCACCAGGGATTTTTGCTCTTGAGGCGATTGGTTGCCTCGAGTCACCGGAACAAATTCTGTTGAGGTGAGGTCAATCGACCAACCTTTTATTCAACTGCTAGTCCTCTGGACATTATTTTGAGGATGACACCACTTTTGGTGATGATTTTCATGTGTCTCCTCCCAGGTCCAATGAAGCTCCAAATACCTCAGGTAATCTATTTGGAGGTGAGGATCCTAATGTACTAATGGATATGTCTAGTTTACTCAACAGGTATATCAAGAAGGTTGATGATTTGGAGCTTAATCTTAAAGAATCCAAGGATGAGCTTAAGGAGACTAAGCAAACTCTTGGTGGTGCTTTGGTTAAGGTGTTTAAGAGGGTATGCAGATTGGAGGTTAGGCAATAATAGGTGGAGCGAGTTGGGGTTTGATTACGAGGAGGAACAGGTATGGGGGACAATATTGATCTTGAGGCACTACATGTCTTGAGTTATGATTAAACCTCTAACTTTCTCTCTCTAGAACTCACCTTTATACGCCCACTTTGAGTTATGGTTTGATGTGTATGTGAGATCCAATATCCTACAATTGGTATCAAGAGCCATGGTTAGATCATCTCTTACATATCTTTGGATTTCTAGTGGTTTTAGGTGGTTTTGAGTTTGAAAAAGTTTAGTGGTTTTTGCATCATTTGGTTGATTTCTAGTGTTAAAATTTCGATTTTAGTAGTACTTTTGTGTTTTGAATCATCACAAGTGTTTAGGTTTTGATTTAGAAGGTTTGAATCATATTGGTTGGGTTGTTTTTTTTATTGAAAAGTGGTGTTCATGTGTTTTTCATGCTAGCGACTTGAGCCACGAAAAAGTTTTCTTGGTAGCGACTTGCTTTACAATTTGGTAGCGAGTTGTAGTTGAAAGTCTTAGCGAGTTGGGTTAGCGATTTGTCTAGTGAGACAAAGCCCAGGCAAAGTACAAGTAGTGGATTCTCCACTACGCGTAGCGACTTGGTGTAAGTTAGCGACTTGTACTTTATATTGTTAGTGACTTGGTGTTAGCGGTTGGTACTAGCGAGTTGCTATTTAAGCGACTTGATTATTTAGCGACTTAGTGCTTAGCGAATTCTTGCCAAAATTTTGCTAGCGACTTGGATTGTAGCGGTTGTTATATAGCAACTTGAGACTAAATGAGTTGGCTATTGCTTGACGATTAATTTACTTGAGTTGAGTGTGTTGCGTGTTATTTGCTTATGCGAGTTGTGTGTTTAGCGACTTGTTCATTTAGACCTTTTCTTCTTGCGTGTTACATTCTTACGGTTGTTCTTTTGGTTTAGTAAAATCCCGTGAAAGAATCAATTTCCAGGTTTAATCAAAGAATTGCAAAATCCCGTAGAGCTTGAAACATGTCTACAATCGTTCCTACTATCATCTCCCACGATTCGCGAGGATGTTCAAGCGGTGGGTTGGATACTCGTCTACCCGTGCTTGGCAGAGCTGACTACGATTCTTGGGGCTCCAGCAGATGAGATTATGCTTTGGAAAGGAAAATGGTGTCAACATTCTCAAATCCATTGATGAAGGACCGTATCGAGTTGAGACGACTAGAGATGTAATTGATCTCTTGAAGATGGAACTTCGATTTGGAATGGGCCGGACCCAGATGTATGAAGGAGAGCGATGATAAGGAGAAAAGAGGTCGATCTTTGTCTGGGGCTTAACATTGTTCTTCGAGGTCTTCCTAAAGACATCTACAAAGTGATCAATCGCAACAGAAGCAAAGGTATGGGATAATGTCAAGATGCTTCTCTGAGGTTGAGATTAACTATAGAGGCAGAGAATCACAACTCTGTAATGAATTTGAACACTTCCAAGATGAAGCAGGATAGAGAGTGTCTATAGTACTATGTGAGATTTCACAAGTTAGTGAATGACATGAGGAACATCAGAATGAATATGCCTAACATTGGTGAACTCAAAATTTGTGAACAACATGAATCGAATGGCACAAGTTTGTCACCTCGTGAAGCTCACTAAAGTTTGAAGAATACAAACTATGAGCAACTCTATGCCTTCCTCACTTGAGAATGAGAGACATGCGATGTTTGAAAAATTGGTTCTTAATCAGTTCAAAACCAACCAGGGAGAGACAAGCTCGTCTAATGATTCAACTGCCTTCTTGTTGGGATATGAAAGTGCTGAAGATATCAAAGTACTGAAGATATCAAAATCTTGATAGTACACAAAATCTTGGAAAAAGTCAAAGAGTCAAAATCTTTGCTAAAGATAAAGTCAAAAATCTTGCTGATGTAGTCAAAGTCTTTGCAAGAACAAAGAAGCTGTTATATTAAGTTTATAGAAAGTATGGTAACTCTAGAATATTCTGTATTAGATTACTTGTTATACAAGGTTATCAATTGTAAACCGACTAGGATATCCTTGAGCCTATAAAGGGACTCCTAGATTGGCATTAGAGATATGACTTACAACTTACGATTTAGAATTAGAGTTTTTAGAAAAGTTGATTATCTTAGGATTGTATTAGAGTATGCATAATAAGCGATTTAGAGTTTATAATAAAGGTTATTCTTCTTAGCTTTGTTAAGTAAATTCCATTAATACAAGATTACTCGGTGTTTCTTTGTTAATAACTTAGGATTTATCCGAGGTTATTAAACCTTAACAAACTAGTTAAGTTAGTTTGATTAAAGTATATCGATCCAACAAGTGGTATCGAGCTTGCGTGTGGAAACTCACGACTAGGAAGAAATCTACTTCAACTATATTCAAGATGTCGGAAATTTTGTTCCACCACCCTCAATCCTCCTCCGAAATTCCAATAATCAAAAAGAAGGAGAATATGATCTACGTGCATGAAGATGAAGCGTGTTTGCCATCCACCAGAGACCATGCTCTTTGGAATGTTATGTGAATGGGAATGAAGTTGTACTTGAACCCCATTGATATTCTGGACAACCAAAGGCACCTAAACTGTAATGCAGCCAAGCAACCTTAAGGAATCAAGAAAGGCACTCATATTCTCTTATCCGCCATTCCAGATGGTCATCTTCTCAAATTTCATGATGCTAAAGATGCTAAGCAACTCGAGAACGCTCAAGAACCAGATTTGGAGAATGAAGCCTCTAAAAGATGCCTGAGAAATTTGCTAAAGCAACAGTTTGAAACTTTCCGGTTGGTGAAAGAGAGTCTTGATCTTTGCATATGATAGGTTTGAGAATCTTCTCAACATGTTGGAGCTATGGCAGAAGTATCGATTGAAGATGCTAATGCCTAAAGTTTCTAAGGAGTTTGCCATCATCATGGCATGTGATTGCTACAATGATCAGAGGACAACAAGGTTTGGATGTCATGGACTTTGATGATATCTATCATCAACTTAAGGTGTATGAGCATGAGATGAGTGGTCAAACAAGTTCTAAGTCTCACAGTATTGCTTTTCTATCATCCGAGAAGGCGGTACTTCCAAAATCTTGCTTCTCCTCAAAATCTTGTTTCTCAAAATCTTCACTGTCTATACCCCTCATTTGTTCAACGAGTCCCAACTACCACTTATGGCCTCGATGAAGTTATGTGCTCCTTCGCACAACAAGCTAGTTTACTGTCACTTATGAAGAAGATCTGCGACAGTTGAAGAAGATGCACTTGAAGAGAAATTGATATCGTGGCAAGTTGCTATGATCCTTTACAAGAATCAAAAGGTACATGAAGAGCGAGGGCAAGCATTGATTTCAAACCAAAAGCGGGGCATAACTTTTGAGAAATCTAAAATTGAATTCTTCAATTGTCAAAAGGCGGTCACTTTGCAAGAGAGAGTGCGGGTTTGCTAAGTATCAAGCAAGCAGGGACATCTGAAAGCCAACACTTGAGCTTAAGGAAATTCCCATTCTTGAAACAAAGGCTTTGGTTGCTCGAGAAGTTATCGAGTTAGTTGGTAGGTGAAGAGTTTGATGATGAACGTGACTTCTTGTATGGTAGCGAGTGGAAGATCTTTGGGTTAGAACGAGTGGAAGCATTGAATTTGGAGTACGCTTTTGATGAAGTATCACGAACATCTTTGCTTTGGAATCTGTTGATGGCTTTGGAAGATTTGGTGGAGCAAGGAAAGTGAAGATGATCACATTCAACTTCGCATTGGTGGCTACTTCACCAAATCAATCTCCTATCTCGGGGTATGCCCAATTGCTATGATTTTATCATAAATTGCTTAGCGGTTATGTGATTGAGAGAGATAATTGTGTTAAGGCTAGAAGAGGTAGCGAGGTTATCAAATAACCTTAGAATCTATGGAAGCCAAATTTTAGCACATGAAACTAATGAAGTAGCTTGGGCTGAAAAATATGCACAACAGATTACCGATTAAAGCTTAGTGAATGGAAATTAAATTTGTAAAATTCTTTGAAATTGAGAAATTAACTAAGGAAAGAGATGATTTGTTAGCTAAGTTTCTTGCGCTTGGGGTAGAAGGCTGGTTTATGCATGTTTCTTATGTTCAAAAAGCGAAAGAGCTTATCTTAAAAGCTGGATTAGGTTTTGGTATGGATTTTAGTAAGATAGAAGAAAACCAATCTAGTAATCAGGATGAAGGTAGTATGAGGATATAACCACTAGTGATGAAGAACTCATTAATTATGTAGATACATCTAGTAATTATGGTTCATTAAGTGATACGCCCCTCACAAGTATAAGAGCTAATGATTATCATGTTTTTTCCACATCCCCTTGGCATTCATCAACCCCTTAGGCTGATGTTTCTCGTTTTGGAATAGAGCAGGTCTAGAGTTTAGGAAAAGCTAGTTGCTAAATCTGGAGTGCGAACACAGAAAAGCTGTTAGCGGTATTCAA
>OU343219.1:205210968-205255787 GCA_910596185.1 Chrysanthemum makinoi
ATACACAGATTTACTAACAACCCTAATAACTCTAATATCAAACTTGATAAATTCTAATATTCTCTAATATTGCGTATGCATTCGTTTCTCTAAAGTCGTACCTCTAATGCCAATCTAGGGGTCCTTTTATAGGCATAAGGAATACCCTAGTCGGTTTACAATTACAATCCTTGTACGATAATTAATACTAAAACTAAACTAAGAATATTCTAGAATTACAAAGCTTTCCATAAACGATATAGCAGTTCTTTGGCTTTGCAGTACTTTGATGTTGAGCGATTACTTTGACTTTCATTAGCACTTTGACTTTCTTCAGTACTTTGTCTTTTATATCCCAACACAACTTCACTTCATATCTTCTTTCTAGAAACTATTTTGTAGGCTTTTATCATATTATATTCTCACTTTTCTTATGATTGTAATGGGGACTACACTTCATGAGATATTTGATTATATCATTTATCACATATATACATCTTATTTTTCTTTGTGAAAAAGATGAAATATATTGCACTAATGTTTTTCATTGTAGGTTCATCATCATATACACTCGATTGTATATAAATTACTCATCTAAGGATGAAGTTTGCATCAATTATTTTTCTTATTTTAGGTGCTTATTGACACCCTCGAACAAGGAGGAATATCCTTTAAGCACTCATATTGCATCGTCTATACACTTGGTTGTATATGACATATTGTCTAAAGACAAAGCTTCTATTATACTAATATTTATTTTGAAGGTTCATCTTGACGCCCTAGAGCAAGGGGAGCTTCCGTCAAGAATTTACTGAATGCATCTTATACACACTTTGTTATATATCACTTAGTCGTCCAATAACGAATATAGTTTTGCACTAATATTTGTTTTGTAGGTTTTTAATCATACCCTGGCCTCAAACAGGGGGCAACGTCAAGGGGGAGCATGCGCATTTATCATCATTATCACTTTTCAACAGCATTTGTGCTTCGATAAAAGTGGAGAAAATATGGCTAACATTGTTATGCATTTTTCTTTTTTATATATTTCTCATAATTTTTGTTGCATAAAACTAACCTTGATGTAGGTTAAGCCTCTTAATTTTGATCCATGGATCCGTTACAAACAAAAGGACGGATTGAAGTCGACGATTTAACTTCACTAGGGATGATGCAAGCTCGCATTTTTGGGAGAAATAAGTTAAACTCCAAAGACAAGCCCTTTTGTTTTGACAAAAGGGGAGAAAGTGTAACGGAGAAGGTAATGTAAAGGTAGTAAGGATACAAGCAACTTTTTACATTTTACTTTCTATTACGTTAACATATCTTTGTCATCATCAAAAGGGGAATTGTTAGTGCAAATATTATGATATTTAATCTACAGTCTCGTTTGTTTTGATTGATGACAAACATGTAACTTGTAATACATACCGTAAAATGTACAAGTTACTTGTAATCACACTTTGTCTCAACATACATTAACACCTCTCGATCTCTCAAGTCCTCGTATGTTACAACACGGTTCGTACGTGTTGTTATGTGGCATTATGATCAAACCCATTAATAAATCATTTAGAATGTTTAAAATACGTTTAGAGTCAATAAGTATTTTAATAGGTTAACCATTCTATTTCGAACCTCATTTTACATTTTGCATTCACAAGTATTTTATACAAATACATCTTTTATAAAATGTCTAACAAATATATACTTTTATTTGTACAAGTAAACTAACTATAATATTCATACAAGTACTATAAGTTTTATACACTTGACAAAATATATTTTATTTTTACAAGCACTCAACTAGATATTTTTACAAAAGGTAACTAGACATTTTATTAACTAGTTACATAATACATTTTACAAGTTTACTTTGATTAACTTTTTAATCTAAAATAGAAATACATATTACATCATCATCTTTGAAATCCTTGGAAAATCTCTTGAATATTTTGGCTAGATTGTCACTCAATATATCAAATGTGATCTTAGTAAGATTTGGTAATATCTTGGAAAGATTTGAAGAAAGATTTTTAGATTTATGTCAGACACCCACGCACCAAAAAGTTATAAAAGGCGGAACCCTTTTTTTGGTTCCTTGGTCCGTGGACACTGCTGTTCCCTTTTGCCTATAAATAGAAGCCCATTGTTTTCTCATTTCTTCACCACTTAAAAACACATCTTCTCCACCTTCTTGCATACATTTAGATCAATCATTAACAATGTAGTAACATACATTAAACACCTTAATCACCATGATCATAATGCTTCTAACATTCATCTTTGTTGTAGAAAGCATACTCATCTTGATCAACAAGGAAAGCTTGGAGATCTAGCCATCCTCATCACCACAAGCTGAATCTATCTACAACAAGTTTAGGAACTTGTGATCTTCATCATGAAGGCTTCCTTTCAATGGAAGATCATTTAGAAGTAGTTATTCATATCCATTAGATATTTGTGTCATGGATCATTATTGTAAACATCCTTGCATCATCACAACACTTTCACCAAACTAGATTAGATGGTTTATGTGTTTGTGCCATAAAACACAAGGTTTGTTATGTTGGGCCATAAACATAATGGGAGTGGTTGTACCCTTGTAAAAGAACTCGACATCTAGCTTAGTGTCGGAAATATTGTATAGGCGACGTTAGGTTGGTTCTACCTCGAACTAGAACCCGGTATTTAGCTTTGAACCGGAAAAAGTGTAAGCGACGATTGTAAGGTTTTCTCCGCCAAGAAGGGAGCTTGTTTATTTAGTGAATTAACTCTCGAGTTGGGTACTCGGGGAGTGAAGTAGGGCGGAGAGGAGATCTGTGACCAAACCACTATAAATCATCGTGTTTGGTTTGCACTTTCCTTTCTTTATCTCTTTACTTTTATAGTTGCACTATACTATTGCTTGTGATGGTTTGATGTTGATGATTGTGTGACAACTTGGTTTACTATGCTTTATATTAGTCACAAACAATAATGGTACTTTCATATTATAACAAGTTTCATAAATGATTTGATACAAAAGATCTAACGTTTTTAAACGGTAACGTATTCACCCATACGTTTTCACAAGTATTTAAACAAAACTTTATGGCTGAGATAAGTGAGGATTCTAAAAAAACACATAAAATAATACTTAGTATTAAAGTTGATAGGATCCTCTCTCATAGGAATGAACTAAGCAAAGCTAGCTGCCACTAGTCGTTCTAATAGGAGAGTTTCATTTGTCATCAACTGGAATAGTTCTTTAAAGCTATTCCATTGTAAATCTTTGATTCATTTCTAATAAGATTTATAAACGTTGAGAAGTACAAATGGAGTTATTGTGGATTTGGGTGATGTTGTTATTATTCTTATTATTATTAGGAAGGTGTCGTCATTTGCTCAAACTGCGTGGACCAACAAGTGGTATCAGAGCGGGTGGGTTTCTCTTAATCCAGATCCGTTCTTGAATGACTGCTAATACTCCATAGCCGTTCTTGAATGATGGCTAGTAACACAAAATCAGAACCATCCTCTTCCAACCCCATCAAAATTTACCCTCCCCAACAGCAGGCCTGCTTCATTTATACAAGATTGGGTTCTATCACGATGAGCTTGTGCAAAATGAAGCTCCATCTGCCTCCTCTCGAGCTCCTTTAACCACCCTCTTCTTAGTACTACTTTCTTGCAAGTATATTCGTTCAAAAATAAAGTTCATTAGGACATAGCGTCCTGAGTAAATGTTTTCATCCTGAAATTTCTGTTTCAGAGGTGTAGGATCACATTTTCTGCATTTATCGATTAAGATATCTTATACATAGAAAATTAAACATTACAACAAATAAAGCACAAATTATAAATCAATTAAACACAATCTACCAACACGTTCATCTATTGACAAACTTTTTTAATTAATGTTATTCTTTTTTTTTTTTTTTAATGTTATTCTTAAAATACCTCTAAAATAAAAAATACAAGTTATCATACATATTTTACAAACTAATAAACACACAAAGCTTGATACAATTTATATGCAAATAAGTTGATAGTACGTACGGTTTTGAAAAACCAGATCGAACCAACGGGTTTATCCGGTTTAACCGAGAACCAGAGTCGTCATGCACATGTTCAGCTAGCTAATAAAAGCCGTCCGAAAATGACCTGTAAAACAGGGTGAACCAGGCCGGACCAAAATCATTTCTTCATTTTTTTCTCTGGTTAATCAGCTCGTCACTGTTATTTTATTGTTGTGATGACGGGCACCTTTTTAGTTTTTAAATGGATATAACTATATCAAACTTAGCAAGATGTCATTGATCATCATAATAATTACGATGATTCTAATATGCACCAACTATGAAATATCATAACGACACTTTTACATATGAAAGTACAACAATGAAGGTAAAAACGCATCATCTAAACCGAACAATTAATAACACAAGGCAATCACACAAGTTTATTAACAAACTTTAAAAACTATTGAAATTTTTATTAACACAAATACTTAAAGGAAAAGAAAGGAGCACCATTAGCAAGTTAGGCTAAGCTTGTTTCTTTTCTTTTTTTTTTTTTAGAAATGTTAGACGTGTCAGCGGGTGATTGGTGCATTTTATTTCAGTTTTTTTTTAGAAAGCTTGTTTCAAAGAATTCATACAAAAAATCCACTTCGTTGACGTGTCAGTGGTGATTGGTGCATTTTATTTCAGTTTTTTCTCCTCTCTCTTATTAAACCAATCACCGCTAACAAATCAACATTAATTTTTGTGTGGATTGTTTGAGTGGAAAAAGTGTGATTTGCATTGCCTTATATAGACTTAGAGGATTTAACAAAAAAAAATTAATATATTGGTTGAGCCCACCATGTTAGGACTTCAGACACTTAAAAAGAAAGAAATGGCTTCGAGTCTATCTATGGTAGATGATTTGTAATAATCTCATTTCGAAACAAGTTTTATAATGAAAAGCAAAGGGAGAAAAAAACAAAATAGATACTTATTAAAAGGGTCCTCCTATGCAAGCACCCCATGGTAGGGGTACTTGCATTTTTGGGGTGTTTGTGGTACCAATCATTGGTACCCAATGATTGGTTTCTCGATTCCCGTGCCAAAACATTATAAGGTGGGTGGTGGGGTGCTTTTTTTACAACTTATTTTTTTACCACTTATTTTTTTACAAGTTTTTTTTTGTCTTACAAGTTTTTTATAACTTTTTTTACAAGTTGTTTTTTTGTTTTACAAGTTTTTTATAACTTTTTTTACAAGTTGTTTTTTTGTTTTACAAGTTTTTTTTATGCTATAAATTGAGTTTTAAAACTTTTAAAAAAACGTAGTCTGAAAATTTTGAGGAAAAAGATTCGAAGGTTGCAAAAGTGAGATTTTATCTCACTTTACCGTCCATTCGGTTTTCATCATCGCCTCGAAAAATTATAAGGCTAAAAAATCATTATCGCCTCGGAAATTTTATCTCACAACAAGTCTCACAAGTCACAACAGGTCTTAAACTGCACAAGTGCACAAGTTCACAACAGCAGTCTCAGGTCTCAAAACTGCACAAGTTCACAACTCACAACAGCAGTCTAGCCAAGCACAAGTCACAAGTTCACAACTCACAACAGCAGTCTAGCCAAGCACAAGTCACAACAGGTCTAAAAACTGCACAACTCTAACCAAGGACAAACACGTTTTCATTGTGCAAAAGCAATAGCACCCCAAACAACTGCACAAGCAACTGCGCACAAAGAGTCGATTCCTTAGCAAAAGGTTCACAAGAAAGTAAACAAGTCTGGCATTCTCCCTTATAAGCAACAACATTACCAACACTAGCAACAAAGCAACAACATTACAACAACTAGCAATATCTTAAAACCACAACAAACAACGACTAGCAAGAACTAAAACAGGACCATAAAGCAGGACCACAGCAACAACTGCACAAGCAATAGCACCACAAGCAACTGCACAACAGCAACACCACAGTCCACCATGTCTAGTTCTTCATTTGACACACAAGAGGTAACTTATCGAATAGGCTCAGTTATTAGCTTAGCTCATGTTGGCTGCAAATTCAGTTTTGCCATGCCAAAACTCTTAAGTTTTTTTTAAAAAAAAATCATCATTGCCTTTTTTAGCTCAAGTTATTTTCATTAAAGTTGCAAAGTGAGCTAAAATGATCACTTTACCATCCATAATAAACGTTTTTGAACCAAAACACAAAGTTTTATCATTAAAGTTGCAATGTGACCTAAAAGATCACTTACCATCCTGTAATGAATAATGGGTGCTTGGCTAGAGTATCACCCTGCAGCCTAGAAGGTCATGCTATGGAGGCACCTAAACCGCAAAACATAACAAACAGAGATAATCATAATCAAGCAACTTGATACCAATTTTTTTTAGATCTAAAATTTTTTAGATAATCAAAAGAAAACCAAGATTTTTAATAAACCAACCTTCAAATTTTTTTTCAACATCTTAAAAATATTTCTAGATCTAACATTACCAACCTTCAATTTTTTCCAACCTTGTAAATTTTTTTCAAGATCTAAAATATTTCTAGATCTAAACAGATACCAACCTTCAATTTTTCCAAGATCTACAATATTTCTAGATATAAAAACTTAACCGAAAAGATACCACCAACCAACCGAAAGAAACAAATACCACAACATCACCACCATAACAAACTTAAACAACGAAACAGATACACCACAACATCACCACCATTTTAGATCTAAAAGTTTTTAGATTTATCAAAGAAAACCAAGATTTTTATAACCAACCTTCAAAATTTTTTTCAACCTCGTAAATATTTTCAAGATCTAAAAATATTTCTAGATCTAAACAGATACCAACCTTCAAATTTTTTTCAACCTAAGTAAATTTTTCAAGATCTAAAATATTTCTAGATCTAAAAACTTAACTTGAAAAAAGATACTATAACCAACGAAACAACAGATACCACAACATCACCACCCTAACAAACTTAAACAATAACAGATACACCATGCATCACCACCATTTTGAATCTAAGTTTTTTAGATTATCCAAAGAAAACCAAGATTTTTATATAAACCAACCTTCAAATTTTTTCAACCTCGTCAAATTTTTCAAGATCTAAATATTTTAGATCTAAAACTTAGAAAAGATACCACCAACCAAGCAGAAACAAGTGGATTTACAGCATCACCACCATAACAAGCTTAAACAGCGAAACAGATGGTAATATCACCACCAACGATACCACCGGTATCACCACCATTTTTGATCAAGATTTTAGGTCTAAAATGTTTTAGATCTAAATTTTTTTAGAGAGAGATAAAAACTTTGACGAGGAGTGAGTACCACACACTTTGACAATTGGTAATATCAAGTCAGAGAGAGAGATACCACCAAAACCATGTCGCACATATGGTTTAACAAAAAAAGCGTATCACGAACGTATTACCTTCAAAGCAAACGGTATGTATTTTAATTTATGCCTATCAAAGTTATTCTCCCGTCAATACCGATAATTTTAACTAGTTCCTTTTTTCGAATACAGGATTTCCTATTCCGCTTGGTTTTGTTGATAATTTTGGAGAACACTAAAAGCGTTCGGCCTTGTCCGAAATACTCAAGTGCCGATGAGCCTGATATCCTCAAGAGCATCAAGGGCTGAAAGCCTTGAATATTTTTCTTGTCAAGATTCGTTACAAAAATTCCAAAGTGTTTTACCAAAGCATCGTCGATTTGTAAAAAAATATGTTAACTTAGGCTCAGAGGTATATAAGCTCCTGAATCTGTGTCAACACAATAACTGTGCTTGTTAAAAAGTAATGAAGTGGGCGTCAGTAAGGACAACAAATCCAAGGCTAAACAAAATATCCCGATTTGAACGAAGAACCCCCTAGAGCAACTAATTGGCTACACAAAACCTAAAAAAGTCCCAGACTTAAATGAAAAAGCTGCGAGACATAGTTCATATGTGGGAGAGCCTTATAACGTCCAATTGAAGCGGGGACCTAGCGAGGGCGACTTAAGACACCACTTGTACATTCCGGATGACATTGGAATATTTTTATGGCTCAATTCCACCTCTTTTCGACCTTCTGGATCCTAGGGATCTTTAACGTGGCAGTGATGATGGAAATTGTGGCTATCGAAAGCTCTTGCGTAGGTCTTGGTCATCACGAGCAGATGTGTGCCGGAATTGAGCTCTTTGTCAGGGAAGAGGTAGACAATAGCGAGTTTACATGCAAATGTGGGGTGATTATTTTACAAATATTAGTAACTTCGATGATTGTTTGAAGGTCCACACCCTCACAGTAACTTTGGATGACTATGCTGCGAGCGTGGTACATTTGCTACACTCTTAACTTAGATCCTATTGTATGTATATCAATTCACAATCTATTATGTGTATTCGAGAGATGGTCCAATTGGCACAAATATTGTCCCGTTGTTTTCGTATGCTAACCGGTTCATGGGGGGATATTACACGGGTGTTCAAATTTATTTTCACTATATGTGAAAATCGTTAGCCCTGGTCAAAGTCTATGCTCCACTATGTTTGTATATGTGTGTTATTGACTTTTCTAACTAGAAATAATTAATGTCATATGTTTTAAGCAAATTTCAGTTTCCAAAAAGTCCCGATATAGTTAAATATGGGTCGTGAAGATTTCTAGTCACCACGGACCAGACGGCACCAAATATTTGGTTCCATCATTATGCATTACAGTCTTGCCGTACATGCAGGAGACCAGGTGACACAAATTAAGGGTTCCTTTGTGTAAAAAAATTGGTGCCGTGGATTCTACAGGTAAGTTGTTTAATATTACTAAATCCCGCAATCTAATTTACCAAATTTCATTTCTAGGATAGTTGTTAATGCATATCTTTCATATCTCATTCAACACATCCTCAATGGATTAACTTAGGATGTTTGACATGATCTTAGACACTTCCATCTCATTAGAAACTACCATCTTTGTATGGATTAACCTCAAATAAGCCACTTAAGAAAACCACTAAGATTAGCATGCGATCTTGTTGCTTCATTAACTTGAACTCTTCATCCTCAGGCTCGTTACCTCTCAACATCTCATCACCCATTCAAGATGTGAACTTTCTAAACTTAAGTACTCCAACTCCACCACCAAAATCACCCACCATCCAAAACACATTCACTACCAAAGTCTCCAAAACTTGTACCTATCAAACTTTGTGCAACACCACCAACATCTCCTCACCCGTTTGCGGATGACTTAGATGACTCACCTAGACTAACAAATCTGGACTCATTATTTGCAAAGATATCATACACAAGTCTAACATATGACTATAGATATTGTTTTGTATCTACATGTATTGCCTCACTTGGTTAACATGAAAATAATGTGTCATCCTTCAAGACGATAAGTATTTACATCGAGTCATAACTCACACGTATGTTAAAGACATATTATCAAGTCTTGTTATCCTTGAGTTCAATCTAAGCTTTATAATCTCAACAAATTAGGATTGACAACTTAAGTATTTCATCCGAAATATTCAAGTATATGCGACTTACGATTGTAGTCATTAAAAGTCATATCCGAAAAATCAACACCCAAGTATTTTAACAACACATGTTGAAACACTAATCCAAAATGAATCAAACACTTATCAAAACAAACAATTGTGCCACTTATCCATCTTTGACACCTACTATCCCTCTTCCATCTTTTGGCACCATTAAGCGTGTTGCTCATGAACTTCCAAGAGCATCCTTTAAATCAGCGCCCTTTCAAGATGAACCTATACCTCAGCCACTAAGCTTCATAGACATGACCAAAACTTCAAGCACTTCACCCACTAGTTGTACCAACCAATGAACCATAAGAATTAGTAACCGTACTTTTTGTGTTCAACATCTATGGACAAATAATCAACCTAAGTACTCCCATAGCACAACAAACCCCTACATCACCACATCCTTATTTAGCACAACAAACCCCTACATCACCATCATTTGAATTCGTTGAGTGTATTGCTCAAAAAGCCCTTGTGTCCAACACTTGTACTAAATCAAATGCACATTTGAACAAATTCAACCATACTTTCCCACCTTTAAGGACTTAGATAATTCATTATGGCTAGAACCTCAACTATCAAATAAGCATGGTGCTCTTGGTAATTTTTGTCAATTCCCACTAGGTATAAGTAGTACTACCTTCACAAATTATCAAAGTATTGGTAATACTTTGTCGTTAAACTTCTGCATAAATTTCGTTAAACCTCAAATCAACATTTTAACAACATATGTTAAAATGCAATCTCAAAGTCAACATCATACACCCCGAGCAACAATGACTCTTGAGGAGTATACATAAGAAACTCGAGTGAATTCCTCTTGTCATCATCTAGTGAATATAATCTTGAGACCAAGTTTATTTAGATGGGACTATCCGATTCAAACACTTTGGCTTCATATCTTCATTTAGGAAAACATGATGTTTTGAAAAACATTATGCCTAAGAAATCATGCGTTAAGTATTCATCTTGTTAAAAGGATATTGTATATCCTATGCATCATTCTCTCCTTACGACATAAATGGTTGTGTTACAAGAGATTTCATTACACCTCATTGGCTAAATGATCTTGAAACAAACATCTACAAGTTCTATGAACTAGCGTATCCAATTCATCTTGTCATACTTATTTTCATAAGCATGATAACTTTATCCCATCTTGATAATCTCATTTGTTGAAAAATACTATTTGTATCCATTTCCTTTCAAGCGTACATCATAACTTAACCTTTCTCAAACCTTGTGCACATCCAAGGTTAAAACTACACATCTCTAGAACATACACATGATCTATTGAAGTTGGTAACCTTATTTAGATTCTTGTTAAATAAAATTCCAAAGAACTTTCATGAGAACATTCTTAATTTAACATATTCCATTCACTAGTCTTAGATAATCAAATCACATTTAAAGTATACATTTCAACTCAACGCAAAAGATGTCATCCAATTAGCTATGATATTTGAACAACCTTAGATTCTAAACACAAGATTAAAACACATTGTTTATCAACACACCATTGTTAAAATTCATGTGTATAACATGACGTCTTCATCACCTTAGTTATATTGCATAAGTCACATTAAGCCAAGTATTGTTAAACTATCATCTTTTATACACTTAGATAGGCAAAAGTAGGAGTTCCCATCTTTCTAACATGAGAATGACTACTGGAGAACTATTGCACTAGAAACTCAATTTGACCTAACGGTTGAATTGCTTCCTGGAGAGAAGTTGGGTATGTGGAATCACCCGTAAAATTGGTCGTGTTTAGCCTTAATTGAGCACCGCTAGTAATAGTCTCATATTCATTCTCCAACTTGAAAATCTGTTTTCCTATACTTGCCTAAAGTAAGTGTTAAAACATTGATAGTTTGCCTCGCCTTAGGAATACCAATCAAACAAGTAGTATATATGACTTTTCTTCTTTTAAGTTTATTTTAAACTACTTGCATCACACATACATGTGTTGATTACATGTTCTTGTTTAAATGATAAGTTGTCTTGACATTTTCTTGGTGTTTGAAACCTACTTGATTAATTGTCAAATGTGTAAACCCTAGAAAGTTTTGTCTTTATTGATGCTTTATGCTACTTAATGTTAAGCGTAAACATGATTTGCATGATATTTACGGTTGAAGAAATTTTTGTCATCTATATAATGTTTCGCATGACTAATGTGTTATTTGTGAACTCATAATATGTCATTGATGTATCCATGTTTGAAAGCTATTGTCTTTTGTTGACATTCCTTAAATCTATGTGAGAAGATGGTCTAAATGATACATGCTCCAAATTGTATAATTTAAACATGGCTTGCATAAATCTTTCATCTTGTTTCTTTTGCTTCTTGTCACACTATTTGTTTGCTACATGTACACATATAATATGTCAAAGTGCTTTTGGTATGACAAACTTTTAGAAGCCTTTTATCTAATCACATATATTGTTGTGTTTATTTTTTATCCAAGTATGCTTAAGTGTCTAAGTCTAACGACAAAACAATCTCAAAATGAAATGTCTTGAATAAAGTTGTATTCTTGCATAATATGATTGTTTTGATGCTATCTTGTATGGTGATTCCTTGTCTACTAATGCAATGTGTTGTTTTGCTTATATAAGATGTTATCATTTGATTTCTATCATGTTAACATCTTTTGTCACTAACAAATTTGTTTTGTAGGTTGATAACAAATTATTTGTTATCTCACTTGGTTCTAACTTTTATATGTTCATAATCCTCTTATTGCTACGTAGATTAGTAATATGCTTTATAGGACCCCTACACTTGCATATAGTTTTAAAGCATATAAATTTAGTGATTTGGCTTTGCATCTTCATATCTTTCCACCAACCTCTTTCCAAATCTCATTTTTGCTTCCACTTTCCAAAAATCACCTCCATCACTATTTAGTTATAACAATACTCTAATCCTCTTCACTTCCTATTAGGAAACCACATGCCTCATCATACGATCATCTCGTATTAATCGAGAAGAGTCGATGACTTTAAGGATGAAATTCATTGTATGCTAACCATCATCCAGAAAAACATCACTAAGCTCATCTCTTTCGTTAACCCGAATAACCTCCTAAACATTTTGTTGTCATTCCTTATTTGATACATTACACATTATGTTGGATGTCCACCAATTAAGGGGGAGAGAAATCCATTCACATAATTGTCTTTTGTCAAATTTTATGTCTCTTAGACTCTAAAATACCAACACATAGGTAAACACCACTTAGCTAAAACCGGTTCACGAAACCACAACTAGTTCAACCATTTTAACCTTATATCACAAGTTTGCACCAATACCTCATCAAGTGAAAAACGCATAATGTGTTTTACAAACTTCTTCATCTCCACAATCAATAAATCTAGGATTTTCCTTAAACTAGCACCTTACAACTTCACTATCTAGAACACCATCATAGGATCTTATTCTTCTCTCTCTTGACATATATCATGCATGTCATTGTCAGTGCAAACGATATATTAATCAAAACCGCCATTCCTAACACTCTTTCAACACGTTGGTCTATCCAACTCTCTGTCATCCTCATATAGGTATTTTTTTGGGTACATATTGTCTTCACTTCTTTTCAATGTCATAATTTTCCGTGTCGGTCAAAACCATGTTAATACTATCTCTCCCATTATCACCTAGAATAGATTATTTTTTCGTATCAATCAATGAACAAAGTTATCTTCATGTCTATTCATATTTTTTTTCCTCTTTGTCTTGGTCACTTGACATTACGAAAGGATTGCATGAGTCCATATTTTTATATTATTTGCTATACATACGAGTTTCTAACTCCTTAATAGTTTTCTACGTTATCACCACCACCTTCCATCACCACTTTCACTAATCATCACCACCATGGATTAGCGAAAACTTACTTTTGTAAATCTTGAGTCATCTACCATCACCACTAGCTTTAACTCTTTATATTCCAACTTGTTGGATCGATATACTCTGACCAAACTAACTATGTAGCTTGTAAGAGCTTAGCAACCTCGGATAAATCCTAAGTTACTAACAATGAAACAGATTACTTTTACTAAGTATGCGGAATCTACTTCAATAAAGCTAAGAAGAATAACTTAAACTTCAACGATTTTATTAATACTTTGAACCTGCTTGATATACAGATTCACTAACAACCCTAATAACTCTAATATCGAACTTGATAAACTCTAATATTCTCTAATATTGCTTATATATATTAGTTTTTCTAAAGTCTTACCTCTAATACCAATCTAGGCCTTTTATAGGCATAAGGAATACCCTATTCGGTTTACAATTACAATCCTTGTACGACAAGTAATACTAAACTAAGAATATTCTAGAATTACAAAGCTTTCCATAAACGATATAGCAGTTCTTTAGCTTTCTGATTACTTTGATGTTGGCATACTGACTTTCATTAAGCACTACTTTGACTTTCTTCAGCACTTTGACTTTCTTCAGTACTTTGTCTTTTATATCCCAACAATCCTCCCCTAACTTGAATTCTACTTGCTTGATTTCAAGTTCCTTTGTATCTTTGTCTTTAACATCTTTATCTTCAAGGAAAGATTGTCTTGTACTCTCTGTGCTTGTATCATTATCATCATCAAAGTAATCTTTATAAGCAATCCTTTTTAAATAACCATTATCAATCTTTAAATCAGCTACTCAGCAACATATGGCAAATTGTACATCATATCTTAAAGTTTCATACTATTCTCATCACTTCCAGGTGTGTAAACTCCTGTGAGAGGTGAATCATTGAAAAATTTAATGGATTTTAATGTCTCTTTACCAAAGCCATTAACTCTGGAGTAGCCAATGTTTAGGTGTTTAAAACCATGGTACATTGATAACCATATGATTTTAGCAAATCATCACTATCAACGGATTGTTTTGTCTTTACCAAAAGCCGTACCCTTTTGGACTAGTTAGTTCTTGCAACCATGTGAACTAATTACCATATAAATGGTTTTTCCACAGCCTTTACCACAAGCCATTTTCTTGTGGGCTAGCAAACTCTTCTTCACTATTTCAGATATGGTGAGTTGATTACCATATACAACTATTAGCAAGTTGTCAACCATCAACGGATTTGAGATATCTTTACCAGACCTGTTTGCTCATGGATTAGCCAGTCCTTTTGTTAGACATGGTGGTGGAATAACTTTTATTTGTAACCATCTCAAAAACCATTTGTTGTTGTAAACTTTTGTTCAAAATATTTTACTTAACAAAGTTTGCTTATTTTCCATTAAAAATCTTTTCTGGTTTTATGCTGCATGCAGTACTTTGGATAAAGAACTGTTTGTCAGCAGTACTTTGAATAAAGTACTTGATTTTTCAAAAATTTATACAATTATGAATCATACCAGTATTTATGCATCATCATCAGCCATAGTTTTCCATTTGATAAATAATTCAATGACCATAAGGGCTGTTTCATTCTCCTCTTCTACTTCCATACCATGATCTAGCATTATTCTCATAAGATCTGATGTCAGTGGATATCTTCTTTCTGCTAACATATGGATCATGGTCCCATCTTCTAGCTCTAAAACATGCACTCCTGATTCTTCAAAGAATCTCCAGCTAGTAATCTCCCAAACTTCTTGATTATTCAGATTTCACCGAGCTTGTTTCTTGTCTCAGTAGTTATCGGATCTCCCAACAGACTAAGCCAAATCCTTTTGAAGGAATATGCTCAAAATACTCTTGCACTAGTTGATATAGATGAAATAGATCCTCTCTATCTATCATGTGCAGTATATCCCATAGCAAATTAAATACTCTAAAGCTTTCATCTTCTCTATGGAACATCAGATAGTCTCCATCCTTTGATTCTACAACTTAAAAAGTAGACATCTTTGACTTCTTTACTGCAACATCTTTGGACTTAGGATGCTCAAAATTTACAACTCTAAGATAATTTCTCAGCTCATCAACTGCATCTGTTCTCAATTCTATCTTCTTTGATAGTTGTTCATCACCAGTTGTTCTCTTTCTCTTTAAGCTCCTTTTCCTTGCGTCCTCATTCTGTTTTTCATCATCCTTAAAAGAAATAATACTATCAACTTGATTTTGATATGCTTCTCTAACAGCATCATATAAATCTTTCATCTCTAAATATTTCAGCTTCTGTAATCCAGTATATCCTTGACCCTTCAGATATGCCATCATGGCATTTCTTTCCTTAGCAATACTAGGTCGTCTAGGTACAACATCAGGCTTTTCTGGTATAGCAACTTCAGCATCCAATTCAGCTTGTAGCTTCCTAGCAGCTTCTTCATTCTTAGCCACTTCAATAGCTCTTAATTCTGCCAAAGTAAGCTTCTTCTTTTTCTTTGTTTCTACCAGTTTGCCTTTGCTTTTGTCCTTAGGATCCAAAGTAGGTTGAGAAGCTTGAGGTTGTTCTTCAACTCCAGGAATACTAACACCTCTTGGTCTTGACAAGTTTTGAAATATTTGAGCAATAGTCTCATCATCACTAGCAGTACGATGTACTTTAGGTGTATCAGCTTCCTCTTCTTGTAGGGCTGTTGAAGGACCAGCTTCTTCTTCAAAATTTAAGGTCCTTGGCATAATTAGCTCTTGTCTATATGTTCTTTGAAGAGCAGCAGTACCTTGATCACCAGCACCTTGATCATCAGTACTTTGAACACCAGTACTTTGAGGCTCAGTACCTTGAGGTTCAGTACTTTGAAGTTCAACTTCTGATTCTTCATAATATTCAGCATCTTTATTCAAATTTTCTTGCTCCAATTTCCTCCCCAATTGGAATGAAGACTGTTTGTGAACCTTCTTGCCTTTGAAGTCTTCTTAAGAAGTTCTTTCATTTCTTTTTTGTGACTGCATACAATGTGATGTTGAACTAATGGCCATACAAAGTTCTTCAATCTTCTAAACTTGGTGTTCAACTTCATCATTTGTGTAGCTTGAGCTTTATAATGTTTCTTTAATCTCAAAAGCTCCCTTGTCAAAGCATAGTTATCCAGAACTTGACCCTCAGTAGCCATATCTCCCTCATCTCATCCAGATGTTTGAGACCCATCTGTGAAAGTATAATCATTGAGCAATATCATGTGGAGATGCAGTACCTTGTGGTGAAGCATGCGTTGAAGTAGTACCTTCCTAGAAACGAGAAGTTCATGCTCTCTTCATGTGACAACTTCATCCTAACGACTTGCACTATCTTCATCATGTGAAAGCATCAAGGTGTATACATTAGGAATTAGAAATTAAAGGTATTAAAGAGTCGGTCACCTCAAGTATATGTAATCGTTAGAAAGCTCGTAGTCATAGTTATTTTAAGTTAAGTAGTATTTAGTTAAGTAACAGTGGAGGGGCCAGACGGGTCTTTACCAGTATGCGATCCACAGCCGATGTGTGGCGTTATATTGTAAGACTATAAATACTCTCTACCTCCCAAGGTAGAGAGTTGGAGCTCATAATAATTTTACTTTCTCTCACTAAGTTCCCTAAACCTCTAACTTTCTCTCTCTAGAATTCCATCTATACGCCACCTTGTGTTATGGTTTGAT
The DNA here is from genome assembly GCA_910596185.1 of Chrysanthemum makinoi. NCBI lineage: Eukaryota > Viridiplantae > Streptophyta > Magnoliopsida > Asterales > Asteraceae > Chrysanthemum > Chrysanthemum makinoi. The sequence goes on from OU343219.1 coordinate 205,228,044, forward strand.
GTGTATGTGAAAAGTTAATATCTAACAATTGGTATCAAGAGCCATGGTTAGATCATATCTTACACATCTTTGGATTTCTAGTGGTTTTTAGGTGGTTTTAAGTTTGAAAAAGTTTAGTGGTTTTGGCATCATTTGATTGATCTCTAGTGTTAAAGTTTCGATTTTGGTTGTACTTTTATGTTTAGAATCATCAAAAGTGTTTAGGTTTTCATTTGGTAAGCTTGAATCATCTTGGTTGGGTTGTTTTTGGATTGAAAAGTGAGGTTTATATGGTTTTCTCAAGCTAGCGACTTAGCTCACGGAATAGTTTCTTGGTAGCGACTTGCTTCACATTTTGGTAGCGACTTACAGTGTTGGAACTAGCGAGTTAGACCTAGCGAGTTAAAGTACAAGTAGTGGATTCTCCACTCGGGTAGCGACTTTAATGGTAGCGACTTGGTAAGTAGCGAGTTGCTCTTTAGCGACTTGTGTCTCTAGCGACTTGTGTAGCGAATTCCTGCCAAAATTTGGTTAGCTTGACTTGATAGAGGAGTTACTACTAGCGACTTGTTTTTTGTTAGCGACTTGGGACTCTAGCGACTTAGGGGTGTAGCGAATTAAGGGTTAGCGACTTAGTGCATTAATTTCTAGCGACTTAGTGAACTAATTTCTAGCGACTTAGTGCATTATCTTCTAGCGATTTAGTATTTTATCATCGAGAGTCTTGAGTGATTGTTTACGGTTTTCTCTTGATTGAGTAAAATCCCGTGAAAGAATCCATTTTCCGGTTTAATCATAGAGCTATAAAATCCCGTATAATCTGTTAACATGTCTACCAACGCGTTCCCACCGTTATCTCCACTGTTGCGAAGATGTTCAAGCGTTGGTTGAGATACTCGTCCACCCATGCTTGTGAGGCTGACTACGACTCTTGGGCTCAACGAATTAGCGTATTGCCTTGGAAATGAAAATGGTGTCAACATTCTCAAATCCATTGATGAAGGACCATATCGAGTTGAGACGACTAGAGACATACTTGATACTAATGAGATGGTACTCTGTTTACGGAATTGGCGGACCTAAGATGTATGATGAGCTTGATGATAAGGATAAAAGAGATTTGATCGATATCGGGGCTTCAAACATTGTTCTTCAAGGTCTTCCTAAAGACATCTACAAGCTGATCAATCATAACACGGATGCTAAGGCAGTTTGGGACAATGTTAAGATGCTTCTCTCGGGTTACGAATTAACTATGGAAGACAGAGAATCCCAACTCTATGGCAATTTGAGCATTTCAAGATGAAACAGGATGAGTGTCTATGAGTACAATGTGAGATTTCATAAGTTAGTTAATGACATGAGGAACATCAGAATGACTATGCCTAACATTCATTTGAACTCAAAATTTGTGAACAACATGAATCCCGAATGGCACAAGTTTGTTACGCGTGAAGCTCACTAAACGATTGAAGAATACAAACTATGAGCAACTCTATGCCTTCCTCCTTCAGAATGAGAGACATGCTATGTTTGAAAAATTAATTCTCAATGGTTCAAAACCAACCGAGGAGAGACAAGCTCGTCTAATGACTCTGACTTTCTACTCAAACATAGGAATCACAACCAAAGCATCACAAGTCATACCCTTGGGTAATGGTAATCACAAACTCATTCTTGATCCTATGTACAAACAGCGATCTTGATACTCACGTGGGTAGCTTCATTAATCAACTAGCTCTTCTCATCAGTCAAAACATGAATACTCTCCCACAAACCAACAACAACCTCGAGAACGCATCTAACCCACACAATCAAGCCACTATTAAAGATGGAAGGATCGTGGTGCAACCATTTCAGGAAAGACAGTATGATCGGGGCGAGGTGGAGTGGGAGAGGTTATGTTGGAAACCAGAGTCGAGGAAGGAATGGTAACCAAGGTCAAACTAAGCTCATCAAATGTTATAACTGTGGTGGAGAGGGACACATTGCAAGAGGCGTACATCTCCAAAGCGCCCACAGAATGCTGATTACCAGAGAGAAGATCTTTGGCGGCTCAAGCTCGGGACAATGGTGCTACTCTGAATGAAGAGGAATTGCTATTTCTTCTTGCGAGGGCAATGCCAAGACCTATGATCAGATGTGGATGGCGGCCTATTAGGGAGATAGGTCACAATCATCGAATGCCTTTCAAGTCGTGACGTGATGCATACGACTCTGATGTGGATGATGGACCTAATGCACACACAATTTTTATGGCTAGCATTTCTCCAATGGTTTCTCCCAAGGTCTCCTCTACATCACTAGGCTGGCCATCCATGACAAGCTCATCTCGAGGTATTAAAACTATAATGATGATGCTTATGTGCACCAGATGCATGACAAAGTACAATCAACTGAAACTATTGAATCAAATATTGAAAATATGGGTAATATCAATATTGTCCCATATGATCAATACTAAACAAAAGTGAAAGTGAAGTTGTACCAAGTGATGCATCTTCTGCAAATCAACAATGACTATGTTTGTGATGAATACACCGCATGTGCCCCTGATGATTCCATTATCTCAACTAAATGCCTATAAAGAACGTGTTTGCGTTTATGAACAACGTGCTAAATTTGAGTTGAATTCACCGCGAGCATGAAATGGATAACCAAGTTAGTACAGTAATTAGAAAAAGTAAGTTTAGAGAAGAAATATTGAAACAAGAATTAAATTCCTTGCAAGAAAAACTCTCTAAAACATCTAAGCAAAAACAAGAACTTCAAGAAAATGTGAAAAATGCTTAAGCAAGAATTTAATGCAAAGGAATCAAAACTCTTGAGAGATTTTTCTAATCAGAAAACTTTGAAAAACAAACTTGAGAACAAGTTGTACATACAAGGAAACACCATTCAGACTGCTCACATGGTCACTAACATCGAAGTCTTAAGCGATAAGCAAGCATTCCCTTGTTGAGGAACCGATTCCAGAGGTAATTAAAAAGGCTAGAAATGCTCATAAGGTGCTTTATGATGGTAATGAAATTCTTAAGCCGTAAAACCTAGTTGCGTTGAGTGCACCGAGGAAGATAGAAATCGGATGAAGTCACTAGGGAAAGGATGAACAAAAACTAGATGACCCGAAATGCAAAGAGAAAAAGATTATTATCACTCCCCACGACTACAAGAAGGAAAACTGGATTTCCTTGAACATGTTAAGCCCTCAAACATTGTCACCCCTGAACAAGTATTCTGGAAAAAGGATATGGACTTGCAAAAGTCAAAATCTTGTTGAAAAGAATCCCCCTTGTAGGAAATTTCCTAAAGCGACTGAGTATCCTCCAAATACACCAATGCACTTAGTTCCTAGAACTATTGCCACTAAGAGCAAGACCTTAATCAGCCAATATGTTATTCTCCAACTATTTACCGATTTTGAGAAAACTTGTAAGAAAAGGATCACACCCCTGTCGATAACTGAAGGGGAAGGGGGTTTTGAGCAAATGAAAGAATGTTATTTAACTGAGGTCATGCCTTCCTTTAAACAACTAAAAGATCATTTGAGAGTCTTAAAACGGGACAAAATCGATATTAAAGAAATGGAAAAGGAATTTGATGCAATGGTAGTTGAAGTTAGTGATTATGAGCTTGCACTAAAATATAATGAGATTGAGAGGAAGAACTTGCATACCTTAAATGAGACTCTTATTACTGAATGTGTTGCTCAAGATATCTTTTTCACCGCTTCAAATTGCTCTATTAATGCTTCCAAATTTCATGAACTATCTGTGGCCCTGAAAGTCTCCCATGATCGTGTCATTGAGCTTGAAAACTAATTCAACTAAACGAGAAAATTGAACTAGATGATCACAACAATTTGGTTAAACATTTTTCTAAACTGGAAGTTGAGCATTTTAATTTACAACTAAAATATCAACATCTTAAAGAAAATGTTAAAACTTCAAATGTCAAGACATCGCCAGATGCTCCAGTTTGATGCGCTTTTCAAATTAACAAACGTGATGAACATATTCAAGCCTCAGTGCAACGCGACAGAAAATTGAAAACCCAAATCTCTCATTAAAGGGTCAAACGCACAATAAGACAGGCTCCCAGATCCCTCCTTCTTTAGATTCTCAGAATTCTCAAACTTTTCATCTTCAAAACTTAGTTGATGCCTTACAAAAGGAAAACGAGAGTTTTCTAGAAGAAAATGAAAAAGTTAAACGACATTTTAAAGAGTTATATGATTCAATGAAAGTCACCCGTGACCAAAATAACGAAAAAATAACGTCTTTACAAAAGGAAATTGAGAATCTAAGAAGTCGGGAAATGGGAACTGCCACTTATTTTCAATAAGAATGTTGTCTCAAAGTCACCCTTAGACTGCAATACACTGTGACAGTTAAATATATTCCTCCTCATCTTAGGAATAATGAACATGCTTTTCATGAATACTGTGCTCACCTTAAGGATAGTCTAGAATGTCTTCGTGAGATTGTCGAAGAGGACTTCATTAATAAACCGCTTGATAGTGAAATTAGGTTTGCTTGCCTCCAGGCCAAACGATCTCAAGAGTTGCTAGAATGTGTAATTGCCACATGCCCAAATTCCTTAACCTTAGGTGAAAAAGGCAAAGCTGTGATGCCCTGTTCTATGCCTAGTGCCAAGCAGAAATCCGTTCTATGCCCGCCTTAAAAAAGGAAACACTAATGTGCCTTCAAGTAACCTCGATTCCAGATATGTTAGTGCTAAGAAAGTGAACTTTAGTGTGGCCTGCAAAAGCTCAAATCACTTTTAAAGTATACACTAATGTGCCTCTAGTACTTCAGATCCTGCACATCAAGTTCAGAATGCAAAATTAGATCAACCAACTAATGTTCCCATTCCTCTACAGGAGTAATCAGTGACTTTAAAGCGAACGGGTCAAAGTCTCAAGACAATACAAGGAATGATAGGACCTTGCAAGCTAAGAATGTGCACTGGAAGAGAGTAGAAGACCAATCTAGGAACGTTAGGCTTGAGTTGAATAAAACGAATCGTGTTGATTCTAGTATTAGCCTTAGGCGCATCAGTATTAATTCAATTCTGATACTATCTGCAAACCTTGTAATGCCGCATGCTTGAATTCTGTTGCTAATCATGAATGTGGTGTGAATGCTTTGTCTAATGCCGTCAAATGCCCAGTTAAAATTGCTAATGCTTATAATCGGCTATAAGGCAAAAAGCAAAACGAAAGATGTAGAAAACAAGTGGAAACCCACGAAGAACTTTTATAAAGATAGGTTATTATTGGATACCTTTTGGTCATAAGAATAATCAGCTTTGTTCTCACACTGCTAAGATTATGCCCACTAGAAAATGATGCCTACCGTAGAACTATTCCCTTAGGAAGTAAACATACTTTGAATAGGGTAAATACAGACACCAGCATTGCATCTATTCCCAATGATTCCATTGCCTCTACTTCTGATATGGATGTTTCTGATTCTGATGTGGGTGTTCCAAATACCGTTACTAACCAAATGGAACCCATTCTTGCATGGGGATCCCAATTATCCATTTATCCATTTTTGTCTGTGTTCAACTGCAGATCGTTCAAATCGCTCGCGGTACCTGGACTCAGCCGCTCCAAGCATATGACTGGAGACCGGTCGCGGCTCATGAACTTCGTGAGCAAGTTCATCTGACCGTTAGATTTGGTAATGATCATTTCGGTGCTATTATGGGTTATGGAGATTATGTTGTAGGTGATAGTGTCATCTCGAGAGTCTACTATGTTGAAGGGTTGGGTCATAATCTCTTCTCCGTTGGTCAATTCTGTGACTCTGATCTAGAAGTTGCATTCAAAACATACCGCTTTGTTAGAGATCTAAATGGTAAGGAACTGTTAAAAGGAACTCGTGGGTCAAACCTTTACACCATCTCTATCGATGACATGATGAGGGCTTCTCCATCGCTTGTTATCAAAGGCCTCTAAAACTAAGTCATGGTTATGGCATCGTCGTCTCAATCACTTGAACTTCGCACCATCAACGCATCTTTCCAGTAAAGGACCTAGTTGTAGGTATACCTAGACTAAAGTATGAAAAGGATCATCTTTGTTCAGCATGTCAATTGGGAAAAAGCAAGAAATACGCCCATAAACTCAAACCTACTAACTCGGCTACGTAAGTCCTTCAAATGATTCATATGGACTTATGTGGACCAATGAGGGTACAAAATAGCTTTGGGAAGAAATATGTGTTAGTTGTGGTTGATGATTACTCTAGATTCACCTGGGTCAAGTTCATAAGGACAAAGGATGAAACTCCTGATATCATCATCAAACTCATTAAACAGCTGCAGGTTCGACTTAACAAAACCGTCAAATTGTCAACGCAGACATGGAACTGAGTTTGTCAACAAACAACTTAATGAATTCTATGAAAGCGTTGGAATCACTCATCAAAGAAGTATTTCACGAACTCCTCAAATGAACGGTGTAGTTGAACGACAAATCGGACTCGTTGAAGCCGCTTAGAACAATGTTGATTTACTCAAAGGTTCCAATGTTTCTCCTGGCCGAGGCAATCGCCACGCATGCTATACACACAAATCGCTCCCTAATCCAATCCGTCATGGAAAAACTCCATATGAACTTGTCCACAACAGAAAACCTAATCTCTCTCTCCTCGTGTGTTGGTGCATTGTACTATCCAACTAATGAGGGTCAAGACTTAGGGAAACTTAGGGCTAAAGCTTACATTGGAGTATTTGTAGGATACGCACCAAACAAAAAGGGATACCGAATCTATATCAAAAGAACCCGAAATATCATGGAAACCATTCACGCTACTTTGATGAGCCGACCGGCCAAATGGCTCCCGGACAATCCAGCTCAGGACTCGCACTTCAAGACAATCCCATTGGTTCATCTCTTGTTCCAAACTCTACTCAAGAAACTCCATATGTACCCCCATCTAAAGATGATGTAAAGAAATTGTTTGATCCTATGTTTGATGAACTGTATGATTCAAACACTAATGAGGTAATGATTCCTGCTACAGAGGATGCTCATATTCCTGTGAATGAAGTCAATCCTTCATCCAATATCTTTAAGTCAAGAAGCACCTGGTGGCCGATCCTTCAGCCTCATCAACAAATCATCATTCTTCAAATGTACATCATGGAAATGTTTCTGGCATCAATGATGAAGTTAATCCCTTTGCTACCCCTGAGGATGCTCCATTTGAAAACATATTTGCTACTCCTGAATCATCATCGAACCATCTTCTTCAGAGACATCGATTCAGCCTACCTCGCCTCAACAACCGCCACATGAACACCTTCAAAAATGGACTCACGATCATCCATTAGACAACATCATTGGAAATCCTCTCGTCCGAGATCAACCCTAAACAACTTGCAACAGATGCCTTATGGTGTTTCTTCAACTCCGTACTTTCTAAGATCGAACCAAAAGATGTTAAAACCGCCATGAATGAAGACAACTGGTTCAATGCCATGCAAGATGAAATTCATGAGTTTGATCGACTTGATGTACGGGAGTTAGTACCGTCCCAGACTGTGCTATGACTATAGCTCTCAAATGGATCTTCAAAGTAAAACTTGATGAGCATGGTGATGTGTTGAAAACCAAGGCTCGTTTAGTTGCTAAAGGATATCGTCAAGAGGAGGGTATAGACTTGAAGAATTTTTTCTCCTGCTGCTCGAATCGAGGCAATCGAATCTTTCTGGCTAACGCTGCTAGTAGAACATGGTAGTGTATCGATGGATGTAAAGACGGCATTTCTGAACGGAGATCTTAAAGAAGTCGTCTACGCCAGCCAACCTGAAGGATTTGTGAATCAAGAGCATCCTACTCACGCTTATCGTCTGAAGAAGGCTCTCTACGGTTTAAAGCAAGCACCGAGGGCATGGTATGATACACGCCAAAGTTTCTTCTATCATCCTGATTCAAGAAAGGAGCAGTTGATCCTACATTGTTCACCAGAAGTCAGCAAACATTTAACTCATGTTCAAATTTATGTTGATGATATTATTTTTGCTTCGACTGACCAAATGGAATGTGATCATTTTTCTAATGAAATGAGTTCTAAGTTTCAAATGTCAATGATGGGACAAATGTCGCTTTCTGGGATTACAAATTTCACAAAGTCCCTAGGCATTTTCATAAATCAATCTAAATATGCACCAGAGATTTTAAAGAAATTTGGATTTGATTCATGTGACCCTGTTGACACCCCAATGATTGATCGAACCAAACTAGATGAGGACCACTCGGGGATCATGATTGACCAAACGAAATATCGTAGTATGATTGGATCCCTGATGTACCTCACGGCTAGTAGACCGGACATCTTGTTATTTGTTTGCATGTGTGCCAGATACCAGGCTAAGCCTACTAAAAAGCACCTTGAAGCGGTTAAGCGGGTCTTTCGGTATCTCCAAGGAACCATCAATATGGGACTATGGTACCGAAGGACACCGGTATGTCACTAACGGCCTATCAGATCTTGCGATCATGCGGAGTTGTCAAGATACGTCGAAGTACATCGAGGAGGTGCTCGGTTTTGGGTGATAAGCTTGTGAGTTAGTCTTAAAAGAAGCAAATGAGTACTTCTATTTCCTCTACAGAGGCTGAATACATAGCCATGTCATCTTGTTGTGCTCAAATCTTATGGATGAGATCTCAATTATCGGACTACGGCTTTGAATTCAACAAAATCCCTCTTACTGTGATAATAAAAGTGCTATTGCTCTCTCATGCAACAACGTTCAACACTCAAGAGCAAAGCATATCGACATTCGACATCATTTCATCGGGGAACAAGTGGAAAAAGGTGTGGTGGAACTATATTTTGTGAGGTGCGAATATCGGTTAGCGGACATCTTCACCAAAGCTCTTCCAAGAGAACGTTTTGAGTTTATTCTTCCTCGACTTGGCTTAAAAAGCCTTCAACCAGAAACACTCAAACGTCTTCAGGAGGAAGACGAGGAGTAAGGTCTATCTTCATCTATCTCTTGTATATATTTATCCGAAAAACAAAATACAAAATTATAAAACCCTATAAAACCAAATAGAAAAATATAAAACTTTCAAAATCCATAAAAATCAAAAAATTCAAAAATCTTCAAAAATATTGTCTTTTGTCATGTTTTTCCCGATTCGATAATATCTACGGTCTTTGTGCTGTCATTCAAAGAATGACACGGGACTTTAGATGTTGTTGAATTTAAAAAAAAAAAAAAAAAAAAAATCAAAAAAATATTTTTGGGAGAAAGAGAAACAATGGTTTATTGTCATTTTCGCAATAACCGGTTTTAAAGAAAGAACAAAGCCATGTTTTACCATGTTTTCAAATTCCATGCTCTGATTCTATAAACATTTATCTGCTGAAAACTAAATGCTTTTAAAAATAACTCGGTCTCTATTTTTGATAATCATCGGGACTTATCTGTCAAAATCTCTATCGCTCAATCAACAACCTATGTCATTGATTGAGGGGAGAATGATTTCAATTAAATTAAAAAGTTATTTGGCATTAAATTGTTTTCAAAAGATGTACATGCATGTTTAACCAATGGAGTTTAAAATCTCAACATCGATCCTTATCGGTTAAAACGCTTTCATAATCAAGTCACAATTCTCCTTAAAAGCTTTCAAAATCAATTTAAATCTATAAGAGATCACAAATCTCAAATGTTTTAATAATTGTGATCGGGGGAGAAGTTGTGATTTAAATAGGATTTAAACTGATAATTCGATAAATGGTTTCTTAAGTGATTAGCATGTTTGCCTCCCGTAAGTGACAAACGATTTCAAATTTTCCATGCACATGTTGAGGAGGAGCATCTATCTTAAACCTATGATTTGAAACGTGATCATTTATCTCAATGTGCAGGTTCCCTCTAGTATGTGTAAAACTCCTTTCAAACCTAGAAGCACATATTGAGGGGAGCAAAATCATGAAAATCTCATCCTTCCCCAAAATGCTTTATCTACTTGATTCGATTTGGGAAGTGATGTTGATATCTTTTAGAAAATGGTAATCAAAGAAGTTAATTCTTTCTCTTGCCTCCGTGTGCAAAACATTTTCAAATACTTGATGCACATGTTGAGGGGAGTTCTCGTTCTAAAAATATCAAAACAATTCAGGTACAAAATGCTTTGATAATATATCACAAGTATCCGAATTGATTTTCAAATGGTTTTCAATTGGTTCCAATGGCAGATGAACAATACCAAAAAGACCGACCAACTTTACTTTATGTATGGTGATATAAGGATGATAAGGTTAGGTTGTTGTTCCCATGATCCGCCAGAACCGGAGGGATCTACCCAGGGACAATCCACTAGTTAGTGTAGAGTTCTTAGGTATGATAATAAAAGGAGAAAAATGAGATATGGGAAGAGTGCGGACTGAGACTGAGCTAGTACTGGAATAAACCCAACAAGGTTCTAGCTATGAAGTCTAGGTAAGCACTGAAGGGGTTGAAGAATTAAAAGAATTGAATGAGAAAAGGGTGAAAACAAATAGCCCTCCATTTATTCAACCTTAGGCCAGAAACCGGGTTCAATTCATATGCTACTGATGGTAACATCGGTATTGAAGACAAGACGTCATGGACCCGTGGACGCTGCACTTCAACTTTCCTAACCACTCAAGTTCCTCTTAAAAGGACTTGTTTCATTCTCACGGGGAACCGACATTATCTATCGAATTTCTCTTAGAGATTGTTGATATTGAAGAAGGAGACCCTCTCCCTAGTCTCCGACATAGGAACCAAATATGCACAAATTGAGTCTAGAGCCACGAGATCATCAATAAATCTCATTAGGACACTTTCAATGAAGACTCTCTTTTTCACACAATGTGGAAAGAGAGATTATATCTTGAGTCCTACGCATTATCCTTGTGGTATTGCGAACATCCGAGTGATGTGTTTACATATTCACAATGTGAAGATGGAAAGCCTTCGAGCCAACATCTAACAAGCTCTGGTAGGTGGCATGTGAGATCTATTATATGGATCAACCATGTGACAACCGAACAGAAACAATGGGGCGATTCAATCTTTTGAATCAATCCTGGTTCAGGTTATGGATTGACGGATACCTTTGAAAACCGGTCTTTGTGCTTTAAAACTCTTTTCATTAGCACGTCGACCGTGTACTAATTTTCAAATCAAAAGGTGTTTTATGATTGATAATTGATTTTCATTAAAACCTTCGTTATATTGCAAAACAATTTCTATTGAGCAATACTCGATTGTTTTTCAAATATCTTTTCATCAATCAGTGGACTCAAATTCGGTGGTTCACTCACTCCGTGTTGTCTTCTTTGAGATGTTCCGGTTTGAGAACGGCTAGAGCAGCTGAAACCCTGTCAAGGAAATTCTTGAATTATACCGATCACGAGCGATACTTGTCTGATCAACGGGAACCGTGGGACGTGTACCTCAATTCAACGAAAGTGATCAAAGACACTTTCGTGCGATTTATTGCTAATTGTTATCAGCAATACGCCCGGCGTTTGCTGTAAGAATGAAGCGGTCAAACCATAGCCGCATGCTCACTTAACACATTCATCTCAAAAGAAATCATGATTAGTGCATCAATGACTCGGATATTTTCACTCCATGCTTGCTGCTTCTGCTGCTGCCAATATCATGATTCAACAAATGCTTCCGCTACTCTGATGAGAAGATATCATGATCGAGAATGTGAGCATGTCGGTCCTAAAGTCACAACATCACATAATACCAACACCACAAAGGATGTCACAGAGATTTTTTTATGGCTGATAATCTCAAATGATGGCTCAAAATTATTATCACGTGGATCAGTAATAGACCTCCACTTGAAGTAACCAAACATGCAATGTGAAGAATCAATGACTACGAGCTTAGGAACAAAGGACTACATCAAGAATGCAAGAACAATTGTTAATGTCATATCTGTTTGTATTCAATGTAATTTTAGTGCATGATTGAGGTGACCTCCCTTAGGGGAGATTGTTAGGAATTAGAAATTCCAGGTATTAAAGAGTCGTCACCTCAAGTATATGTAATCGTTAGAAAGCTCGTAGTCGTAGTTATTTTAAGTTAAGTAGTATTTAGTTAAGTAACACCGTGGAGGACTGACGGGTCTTTACCCACTGTATGCCCGATCCACGCCGATGTGTGGCGTTTTATTGTAAGACTATAAATACTCTCTACCTCCAAGGTAGAGAGTTGGAGCTCATAATAATATCTTTCACTTTCTCTCACTAAGTTCCCTAAACCTCTAACTTTCTCTCTCTAGAATTCCATCTTAAACGCCACCTTGTGTTATGGTTTGATGTGTATGTGAAAAGTTAATATCTAACAGTATCCCTCCCAGAGAATCTGTCACTCTTTCTAGCCATGAAAGGAAACACCTTTGGTGGTTGCATAACAACTGGTAGCAAGCTGGATGGTTTAGGCTCATCCTTAAGCTGTTTATTCAAGAAGACTTGAACAAATCTTGGGTACATGAGGAAGGGTGAACCATTAGAGATATGAGATAGCATACCATCAAGAATCATTCTGAAAAAGTTAAATATGTGATTGGTAGTTAATCCCACTAAAGCAGATGCTATATTTGAACCAAATTGTTCCCATGGAGTACTCTTGGAACTTATGCAATGCAGCAATACATGAACAAGATACTTCCAGTGTGGACTAAACAAGGGTTTCTTGAAAGTTGTTTCAGTGAGAGATCCTTCATACCCAATATCCCTTAATGTATCCCAAAGCACTTGTTTATCAAAACGAATATCTCCCTCTGCATCATTAAACAGTAAATCTTCCCTAATCGAAGCTTCAGTAACTCTAACAATCTTCCCAGCAACCTTATCCTAAATGTAGGATTCATCATCTTCCATATGAGATCTAGCAGTTTCCTAAAATTGTTGAATCCAGGGCTCAATGATGTCCGGTTCGACCAAAAGAGCATAATTGATTGATGATCTAGTGAGAAAATCAATTATGTCATGAAAAAGAACATTGGATGGTGTTTTATCTAAATTAGCCACCATGTTATGCTTACTAACTGTGTTTCAATTCGCCATTGAAAGTTATTATAAGAGAAAATGGTGCGATGAATAGTGAATGTTAATGAGAGAAGAGAGATATGGATGGATAGGTATAAAGGTAGAGGGAAAATCGGAGGGTAGTTATTTATAGGTAAGATTTGAAAAAAAAACACAGCCCAATCAAAAAAGTTACCGTTGTTTGAATTTTACCCCATCTTTTGACCGTTGGAACAGTACGTTGACAAGACTAGCAGTGCTTTCCACGTGTGCAGTACTTTCCAAAGTAGTACTTTCAGATAAACAATAAGCAGTACTTTTCCATCCTCTTATTCACAAACATCTAAAAGAATTGCATTGCCTCCCCTTAAACAATGCATAGGACTTAACTAACTAACTAATAAGTCCTCCCCTTAATTGTAGCTTAATAGTTAATCATACCAATACTCACCACCAAATGATTGAATCTTGAAACATCAAATCCTTTTGTGAGTAGATCAGCTACATTGTCAGCTGTGTGGACCTTGACAACATTGATGAGCCTATGCTCATAACAATCTCTAATAAAGTGATGCATGATCTGAATGTACTTGGTCTTGGAATGATAAACAGGATTCTTCACAATGCAGATGGTACTCTCATTATCAATGTTGATAGGAGTATTCTTAAAATTGAATCCATAATCCAAGAGTTAATTCTACATCCACAATACTTGTCCACAATAGCTTGCAGCAGCAACACATTATGCTTCAGTGGATGATGTTGCTGCAATGGTTTGTTTCTTACATTGCCATGAAACTAATCTTCTTCCAAGATACTGGCATCCTCCAGATGTTGATCTTCTATCATAATTATCACCTGCATAATCACTGTCTGAAAAAGCTTCCAAGTGAAAAGGTGAATACTTTGGATACCACAACCCTAACTTAGGTTGTTGTTTCAAATAACTAAAAATCCTCTTGACTGCATTCATATGAGAGACCTTAGGTGAGACTTGATACCTTGCACATAAACAGACAGCAAACATGATATCATGCCTAGATGCAGTTAAGTACATAAGACAGCCAATCATTGATCTGTAAAGCTTGACTTCTACAACTTGTCCATCTTCATCCTTTCCCAATGAGTTGATAGCTTTTATGGGTGTGGTGACAAGCTTCATAGCATCAAAGTTAAACTTCTTTAGAATTTCAGTGACATACTTTTCTTGACTAATGAAAATTCCAGCCTTTGATTGTTTAATTTGAAGCCCCAAAAAGAAAGTTAATTCACCCATGGAACTCATTTGAAATTCTTGTTGCATGAGCTTCTTAAATTCTTTCACCATAGTCTGTTTTGTAGCTCCAAAGATAATATCATCTACATAGACTTGAACAAGCATTATATCCTTATTGTCTCTCTTGATAAACAAAGTCTTATCAATTGCTCCTCTCCTGTAACCATGTTGCAATAAGAAAGTGGAGAGTCTTTCATACCAAGCTCTAGGTGCTTGATGAAGGCCATACAGAGCCTTAACAACTTTGTAGACTTTGTTTGGATGTGCAGGATCCTCAAAACCAGGAGGTTGTTTGACATAGACCTCCTCTGTAATCTTGCCATAAAGAAAGGCACTCTTGATATCCATTTGATAAACAGGAAAGCCCATATAAGATGCAAAAGCAAGGAATATTCTAATGGCTTCAATCCTTGCTACAGGAGCAAACACTTCATCATAGTCCACTCCTTCTTCTTGTCTATATCCTTGTGCAACTAATCTTGCTTTGTTCTTGATGACATTCCCTCTGTCATCTCTCTTAACTCTGAAAACCCATCTTGTACCAATGACTTTCTTTCCATCTGGTAGATCACATAGTACCCAAACTTCTTGAAGTTTGAATTGAAGAAGTTCTTCTTGCATGGCTTCAACCGAACTCTCTTTAGTTAATGCTTGAGCTACATTCTTGGGTTCTTCTTGAGAGATAAAACAAGTGAATAAACATGTTTGTTGATCCTTATGATTCAGCCTGTTTTGTTTATACACAAAGCTAAGTAAAGCATTATTATGTGGTTTAGAAAAACCTTTAGCCTTGGTCCTTGTGAGCACCCCTGATGTAGAAGGTCCAATGATTTGACCAGCAAGATGATCTTTATGAACTCTTAATGTAGGAGTCTGTGGAACTTCAAGATCATCATCCAAATTTGTAAAATCAACTCCTTCATTGGAATTTGAGAAAATACCTTCACCTTCAAATTCATCATCAGTATCTTCTAACCCAGGCATGTTCGGATCATTCAAATCATCAGAAGTACTGTTAATTGGTGCAGCAGTACTTTGATCCAAAGTGTTGTGATCCAAAGTACTGTGAGGGTAATCAGTAGTTTTACCCTTTTTCTTTGCAGCTTCATAAGCTCTTCTTTGATCATCATCATAAGATTGTGCTATTGTTTCGTGAAAAAGCATCCTATTAAGTTCATCTTGAATAGCTTGATCTTCAGCAGACAAAGTGGATTTTGGTTCATTAGTACTTTTCTCCTTCTCAATAATTATGGGTTCTTCATCAGGAACAGCATCAGGTCTAATATTAACTCCATGAATAATGTACTGTAAATCTTCCTCTTTGTGAACAACTTGATTTTCTTCTCTAACAGGAACATAGTTCATAGAAGGAGTCAAAACATCAAGATCAAACATCCAATCAGGACCTTTACCTTTTTGATTTTCTTGATCTTCTAAAAATTCAACATGAAGACAATCTTGAACCTTTTTGGTAATCTTATTGTACACTCTAAATCATTTGCTATTGGTACAGTATCCCAATAAGTATCTTTCATCTTACTTGCCATCAAATTTTCCAAAAGCATCAATAATATTGAGAATAGTCAGAGGACATCCAAAAGGTTTCATAAAACGTATGTTAGGTTTGTTTCCCATAAGCAACTCATAAGGTGTCTTCATCTGAGGTTTAGTAACTGATACTCTATTCAACACATAACAAGCAATACTTACAGCTTCAGCCCATAATTGAATAGGTAATTCTGAATCTGCAAGCATTGTTCTGGCTGTTTCTATCAAGGTTCTGTTCTTTCTCTCTGCAACACCATTCTGCTGTGGAGTTCTAGCAATGCTAAACTCCCTCTTAATTCCTTTCTTGGCTCAAAATTCATCCATAAACTTGTTCTTGAATTCAGTTCCATTATCACATCTAATACCTCTTACTTTGAGTCTCAATTGGTTTTCAAGGGCTATTATAAGATCATGAATAGCATCAAAGGTTTCATCTTTAAATCCCAAGAAAAATACCCAACTAAATCTACTGCAATCATCTATTACAACTAAGCAGTACTTCTTCTTGTTTAGACTTGTAACAGAAACAGGTCCAAACAGATCCATATGCAGCAACTCTAAAGGTTCTCTAATTGTTCTTTCCTCAATCTTCTTGCATGATGCTTTGTGTTGTTTACCCTTCTTGCACGCCAAACAAGAGTGATCATTCTTGTATGTTTTAGAAGGTAAACCTCTAACTAAATTTCCTTTAACCAACTTGTTGATATTCTTGAAATTCACATGACCTAATCTTCTATGCCATTGATGTGCTTCTTCAAGTGTTGCCTTTGCTACTAAACAAGTTGCTCTTTCAGAAGAGTTAAGACTCTTCATATCCAGACTGTACACATCATTGGTTCTTGGTACTCTCAGTATCACCAAGTTATCATCAACAAGCTTGAACTCAGGGGAAAGAATAAGACATTCTGTGTCAGTGAATAACATAGGGTGCTTCTTGTCACAGATCTGAGAGACTGACAAAAGGTTGAACTTGAGCTCCTTCACATAACGAACATTCTCAAAATCTATGCTTCCTGCCTTGATGGTTCCTTTGCCAGTAATTCTTCCTCCACTAGGATCATTCCCAAATGCAACTCTTCCTCCAAAATAAGATCTAAAATCTGACAGAATCTCTTTGTCTCCTGTCATGCTTCCATAGCAACCACTATCAACAATTAAATGATCTTTAAGCTCCTCTTCTGGGTTGCCCTGTACAAAGATAAAAGAGTTAGTTAATTTTAGGAACCCAAGCCATTACTGACTTGTGTTCCCCTTGTGGAGTGACATACTTAAATTCTTTAAGTATGTAATCTCCACTGTTTTTAAGCACATGATCAATTATATTTGGTTGTTCCAAAACTTGTGTTGGTTTTTCAACAAAACTCTCTTTTTCATCAAAATTTTCTGTATTAATTTCAACAAAATTCTCTGTTTCACTCTTACTTGCTGAAAGTATTGTTTGTTCCCCATCAGTACTTTCTTTCTTAACCCAGCTGGTTTTAACTTTTTGAGTATATTTCATTGATCCAGATACTCTTTTTGAGGTGTAACACCTTCTAGATTGATAGTAATTGGATCTCCTAGGTCTTCCATTCCAAAAAGTGCTAGCAGTACCTTGATTAGGTGAAAACTGAGCAGTACTTTGAGAAGGTACTGCTTGAGAAACTTTTGGCTTATCAGTACCTTGAAAAGTGTTTGAGGGTACTGGTGGTTTTGAAAAAGATCTTCTCTGGTGAGGGTACCTATAGTCGTGTGAGAATTTTCTGTGGTTAACCCTATGTGAATTATTCCAAACTGGTTTAGTCTCCCTTGGTTTATGGTTGGCAGATCTGGTCTTTGGGAATTTTCTTAGATATTCTGAGTGAAAGTCACAGTTCTTAATCAAATGATCAGGACTATAACAAACAAAACACAAATTTTGACTTGTAATCCCAAAATTTCTTCCTTTAGTTCTATGACCAAACCTAACCTGACTTTTTGGTGAATTATGAAAATTATTTTGACCAAAATTATCCCAAAAAGGTTTAGCGGTATTTTGAAAAGTTTTTCTTGAAGGTACTGCTGAATGTTTAGCAGTACTTTGAGTTGAAGGTACTGCTTGACTCTTAACATTATCATCCTTAGGTTTTTCAACTGTTTCTTTTGGGGTTTCAGAGCTAGATGGACCTGAGTTAGATTGACCAGTAAGCTTTTTTCTAAACTCTAAATTGTCTACTCCAAAACAAGAAATATCTTGCCTAAGAGGTTGAAAACTACCAGTGGGATAAGGGACTGCATGATAACCCTTGTCTTTCTTAAATTTAGGAGGTGTTTGACTAATTGATTCCTTATTACTAGATGTGTTCTCTTCGGAGCTAATGAGTTCATCATCACTAGTGGTTATCTCCTCTGAATCAATTTGTTCCTTATCACTAGGTGAGGTCTCTTCTGTGTTGCTGAAATCCATACCAAAACCTAGGCCTGTTTTAATGTGTGCTATTTTCTATTTTTCAACAAAACTAACATGTGAAAGACCAGATTCTTCCCAACTAGCAAACTTTTCTAACAATTCATCCCTTTCTTTAGTCAGTTTTTCAATTTCAGAAATCTTACATCCTAACTTCCATTCACTCAATTTTAATTGATAATCCTATTGTTCATACTTTTCAGCCAAAGCCATTTCATTATTTTCATGAGTTATTATTTTGGCTTCCATTGACTCTAAAGTTATTTGATAACCAGCTACTTCAGACCTAGCCCTTCTACAATTATCTCTTTCAGTTACATAATCTTTAAGCACTTTTTGATAAAAATCATGACACTTAGAGCATACCTCAAAGATAGGGGGTGAACTTGGTGAAGTAGCTACCATAGCGAGCAGAACTGGTTCTTCTTCACTTTCCATGCTCCAATCAAAGCTTCCAAGACCATCTCTTGATCCCAAAGCAGCAAATCCTGGTTCCTCATCAAAAGATGTGCTCCAATCAAACTCTTCCACTGCGACCATAGAGTAGGTTACTGGTTCATCATCAAATTCAGCACTCCAGTCAACTTCTGATAGATTTTCTTGAGCAACCAAAGCTTTTGTTTCAGTAATAGGAATTTTTTTTAGTTCAAGCTTGGGTTTCTCAATCATTCTATTTGCCTGATATTTAACAAACTTGCATTCTCTTGCAAAGTGTCCAGTTCTTTGATAATTAAAGTATTCAATCTTGGAATTGTCAAACGTTATACCCTGTTTGGGTTTCAATTCAATGCCTCTTCCTGTTTTCTTCATGAACTTCTTGATCCTAGCAGTGATCATAGCAACTTGCCACCTTATATCAATTTCTTCAAGAGCATCCTCTTCAATTTGTGACAAATCTTCTTTATAAGTAACAGGTAAAGTGGCTTGCTGAGCAAAGAATGAGCATACAACTTCATCAGAATGGATGGTGTTTGGTGGTGATGAGGTGGGGTTAGTCATGGTTGTGTAGATATGCCGTTTATCACAAACAGTACTTTGAGCAGGATAAGCAGTACTTTTAGTGGAAGTACTGCTTCTGTTTTCAGAAGACACAAAAGCAATGCTGTGAGATTTTGAACTTGTTTGGACATTCATCTCATGCTCATACACCTTTAAGTGGTTGTAAAGATCATCAAAGTCCATAGTGTCCAAACCAGGTTGTCCTCTGATCATAGTAGCAATCATATGCCATACGGATGGCAAACTTCTTAAAAACTTCAGGTTTGCATCTTCAACAGATACTTCTGCTTTGTATAACTCTAGCATACTAAGGAGATTTTGGAATTTGTCATAGGCAGCATCAAGACCTTCTCTTTCACCAACAGTGAATGTTTCAAACTGTTGCTTCAACAGATTTCTATGCATCTTCTTGGAAGCATCATTACCTCCAAATCTAGTCTTGAGAGCAGCCCATAGTAGTTTTGCATCCTTAGCATCATGGAACTTGAGTAGGTGACCATCAGGAATAGCAGACAACAGTATGTTGAGAGCCTTTTATTGATTTCTTACTATAGTTGCTGGCAAGATAGGCTTAGGTGGTTTAGGTTGTCCAGAAACTTCTACAGGTTCTTCAATAACTTCATTACCATTGACAATTACATTCCATAGTGCATGGTCTGTAATAGCAATGTACTGCCTCATCTTCATGCTCCAGAGATCATATTCTCCCTTCTTGATGATAGGAATTCTGAGTGAGGTGATGGATGGGGGTGGTGCAGCTTCAGTCGACATCTTTAGGGTTTGTTGTTAACTAGGTTTTAAGGGTTTCTTCTTAATCAGAGTTTCCACACAAGCTCTGATACCACTTGTTGGATCGATATACTCTGACCAAAATAACTATGTAGCTTGTAAGGGCTTAGCAACCTCGGATAAATCCTAAGTTACTAACAATGAAACACTGAATTACTTTACTAAGTATGCGGAAACTACTTCAATAAAGCTAAGAAGAATAACTTAAACTTCAACGATTTTATTAATACTTTGAACCTGCTTGATACACAGATTCACTAGCAACCCTAATAACTCTAATATCGAACTTGATAAACTCTAATATTCTCTTATATTGCTTATATATTCGTTTTTCTAAAGTCGTACCTCTAATGCCAATCTAGGGGTCCTTTTATAGGCATAAGGAATACCCTAGTCGGTTTACAATTACAATCCTTGTATGACAAGTAATACTAAACTAAGAATATTCTAGAATTACAAAGCTTTCCATAAACGATATAGCAGTTCTTTAGCTTTGCAGTACTTTGATGTTGAGCAGTACTTTGACTTTCTTCAGCACTTTGACTTTCTTCAGTACTTTGTCTTTTATATCCCAACACAACTTCACTTCATATCTTCTTTCTAGAAACTATTTTGTAGGCTTTTATCATATTATATTCTCACTTTTCTTATGATTGTAATTAGGGGACTACACTTCATGAGATCTTTGATTATATCATTTATATATCACATATATACATCTTATTTTTCTTTGTAAAAAAGATGAAATATATTGCACTAATGTTTTTCATTGTAGGTTCATCATCATATACACTCGATTGTATATAACTTACTCATCTAAGGATGAAGTTTGCATCAATTATTTTTCTTATTTTAGGTGCTTATTGACACCCTCGAACAAGGAGGAATATCCTTTAAGCACTCATATTGCATCGTCTATACACTTGGTTGTATATGACATATTTGTCTAAAGACAAAGCTTCTATTATACTAATATTTATTTTGAAGGTTCATCTTGACGCCCTAGAGCAAGGGAGCTTCCGTAAGAATTTACCTGAATGCATCTTATACACACTTTGTTATATATCACTTAGTCGTCCAATAACGAATATAGTTTTGCACTAATATTTGTTTTGTAGGTTTTAATCATACTCTGACGCCTCAAACAAGGGGGAGCAACCGTCAAGGGGGAGCATGCACGCATTTATCATCATTATCACTTTTCAACAAGCATTTGTGCTTCGATAAAAAGTGGAGAAAATAGGCTAACATTGTTATGCATTTTTCTTTTTCATATATTTCTCATAATTTTTGTTGCATAAAACTAACCTTGATGTAGGTTAAGCCTCTTAATTTGATCCATGGATCCGTTACCAAACAAAGGACGGATTGAAGTCGACGATTTAACTTCACTAGGGATGATGCAAGCTCGCATTTTTAGGGAGAAATAAAGTTAAACTCCAAAGACACGCCCTTTTTGTTTCGACAAAAGGGGGAGAAGAGTGTAAACGGAGAAGGTAATGTAAAGGTAGTAAGGATACAAGCAACTTTTTAAATTTTACTTTCTATTACGTTAACATATCTTTGTCATCATCAAAAAGGGGGAGATTGTTAGTGCAAATATTACGATATTTAATCTATACAGTCTCGTTTGTTTTGATTGATGACAAACATGTAACTTGTAATACATAACGTAAAATGTACAAGTTACTTGTAATCACACTTTGTCTCAACATACATTCAACACCTCTCGATCTCTCAAGTCCTCGTATGTTACAACACAGGTTCGTACGTGTTTGTTATGTGGCATTATGATCAAACCCATTAATAAATCATTTAGAATGTTTAAAATACGTTTAGAGTCAATAAGTATTTTAATAGGTTAACCATTCTATTTCGAACCTCATTTTACATTTTGCATTCACAAGTATTTTATACAAATACATCTTTTATAAAATGTCTAACAAATATATACTTTTATTTGTACAAGTAAACTAACTATAATATTCATACAAGTACTATAAGTTTACTTACACTTGACAAAATATATTTTATTTTTACAAGCACTCAACTAGATATTTTTACAAAAGGTAACTAGACATTTTATTAACTAGTTACATAATACATTTTACAAGTTTACTTTGATAAACTTTTTAATCTAAAATAGAAATACATATTACATCATCATCTTTGAAATCCTTGGAAAATCTCTTGAATATTTTGGCTAGATTGTCACTCAATATATCAAATGTGATCTTAGTAAGATTTGGTAATATCTTTGAAAGATTTGAAGAAAGATTTTTTAGATTTTATGTCAGACACCCACGGCACCAAAAGTTATAAAGGGCGGAACCCTTTTTTTGGTTCCTTGGTCCGTGGGCACTGCTGTTCCCTTTTGCCTATAAATAGAAGCCCATTGTTTTCTCATTTCTTCACCACTTAAAAACACATCTTCTCCACCTTCTTGCATACATTTAGATCAATCATTAACAATGTAGTAACATACATTAAACACCTTAATCACCATGATCATAATGCTTCTAACATTCATCTTTGTTGTAAGCATACTCTACATCTTGATCAACCAAGGAAAGCTTGGAGATCTAGCCATCCTCATTCACCACAAGCTGAAGATCTATCACAACAAGTTTAGGGAACTTGTGATCTTCATCATGAAGGCTTCCTTTCAATGGAAGATCATTTAGAAGTAGTTATTCATATCCATTAGATATTTGTGTCATGGATCATTATTGTAAAACATCCTTGCATCATCATAACACTTTCACCAAACTAGATTAGATGGTTTATGTGTTTGTGCCATAAAACACAAGGTTTGTTATGTTGGGCCATAAAACATAATGGGAGTGGTTGTACCCTTGTAAAAGAACTCGACATCTAGCTTAGTGTCGGAAATATTGTATAGGCGACGTTAGGTTGGTTCTACCTCGAACTAGAACCCGGTATTTAGCTTTGAACCGGAAAAAGTGTAAGCGACGATTGTAAGGTTTTCTCCGCCAAGAAGGGAGCTTGTTTATTTAGTGAATTAACTCTCGAGTTGGGTACTCGGGGAGTGAAGTAGGGCGGAGAGGAGATCTGTGACCAAACCACTATAAATCATCGTGTTTGGTTTGCACTTTCCTTTCTTTATCTCTTTACTTTTATAGTTGCACTATACTATTGCTTGTGATGTGGTTTGATGTTGATACTTGTGTGACAACTTGGTTTAATATGATTTATATTAGTCACAAACAATAATTGGTACTTTCATATTATAACAAGTTTCATAAACGATTTGATACAAAAGATCTAACGATTTTAAACGGTAACGTATTCACCCCCTTACGTTTTCACAAGTATTTAAACAAAACTTTGTAACTGAGATAAGTGAGGATTCTAAAAAAACACATAAAATAATACTTAGTATTAAAGTTGATAGGATCCTCTCTCATAGGAATGAACTAAGCAAAGCTAGCTGCCACTAGTCGTTCTAATAGGAGAGTTTCATTTGTCATCAACTGGAATAGTTTACTGTAAGCTATTCCATTGTAAATCTTTGATTCATTTCTAATAAGATTTATAAACGTTGAGAAGTACAAATGGAGTTATTGTGGATTTGGGTGATGTTGTTATTATTCTTATTATTATTAGGAAGGTGTCGTCATTTGCTCAAACTGCGTGGACCAACAAGTGGTATCAGAGCGGGTGGGTTTCTCTTAATCCAGATCCGTTCTTGAATGACTGCTAATACTCCATAGCCGTTCTTGAATGATGGCTAGTAACACAAAATCAGAACCATCCTCTTCCAACCCCATCAAAATTTACCCTCCCCAACAGCAGGCCTGCTTCATTTATACAAGATTGGGTTCTATCACGATGAGCTTGTGCAAAATGAAGCTCCATCTGCCTCCTCTCGAGCTCCTTTAACCACCCTCTTCTTAGTACTACTTTCTTGCAAGTATATTCGTTCAAAAATAAAGTTCATTAGGACATAGCGTCCTGAGTAAATGTTTTCATCCTGAAATTTCTGTTTCAGAGGTGTAGGATCACATTTTCTGCATTTATCGATTAAGATATCTTATACATAGAAAATTAAACATTACAACAAATAAAGCACAAATTATAAATCAATTAAACACAATCTACCAACACGTTCATCTATTGACAAACTTTTTTAATTAATGTTATTCTTTTTTTTTTTTAATGTTATTCTTAAAATACCTCTAAAATAAAAAATACAAGTTATCATACATATTTTACAAACTAATAAACACACAAAGCTTGATACAATTTATATGCAAATAATTTGATGGTACGTACGGTTTTGAAAAACCAGATCGAACCAACGGGTTTATCCTGTTTAACCGAGAACCAGAGTCGTCATGCACATGTTCAGCTAGCTAATAAAAGCCGTCCGAAAATGCCCTGTAAAACAGGGTGAACCAGGCCGGACCAAAATCATTTCTTTATTTTTTTTCTCTGGTTAATCAGCTCGTCACTGTTATTTTATTGTTGTGATGACGGGCACCTTTTTAGTTTTTCGTAATGGATATAACTATATCAAACTTAGCAAGATGTCATTGATCATCATAATAATTACGATGATTCTAATATGCACCAACTATGAAATATCATAACGACACTTTTTACAACTATGAAAGTACAACAACTGAAGGTAAAAACCGCATCATCTAAACCGAACAATTAATAACACAAGGCAATCACACAAGTTTATTAACAAACTTTAAAAACTATTGAAATTTTTATTAACACAAATACTTAAAGGAAAAGAAAGGAGCACCATTAGCAAGTTAGGCTAAGCTTGTTTCTTTTCTTTTTTTTTTCTTTTTTTTTTAGAAATGTTAGACGTGTCAGCGGGTGATTGGTGCATTTTATTTCAGTTTTTTTTAGAAAGCTTGTTTCAAAGAATTCATACAAAAAAATCCACTCGTTGACGTGTCAGCGGGTGATTGGTGCATTTTATTTCAGTTTTTTTCTCCTCTCTCTTATTAAACCAATCACCCGCTAACAAATCAACAGTGAATTTTTTGTGTGGATTGTTTGAGTGGAAAAAGTGTGATTTGCATTGCCTTATATAGACTTAGAGGATTTAACAAAAAAAAAATTAATATATTGGTTGAGCCCACCCATGTTAGGACTCAGACACTTAAAAAAGAAAAAGAAATGGCTTCCGAGTCTATCTATCGTAGATGATTTGTAATAATCTCATTTCCGAAACAAGTTTATAATGAAAAGCAAAGGGAGAAAAAAACAAAATAGATACTTATTAAAAGGGTCCTCCTATGCAAGCACCCCATGGTAGGGGTACTTGCATTTTTGGGGTGTTTGTGGTACCAATCATTGGTACCCAATGATTGGTTTCTCGATTTCCGTGCCAAAACATTATAAGGTGGGTGGTGGGGTGCTTTTTTACCACTTATTTTTTTACAAGTTTTTTTTTGTCTTACAAGTTTTTTATAACTTTTTTTACAAGTTGTTTTTTTGTTTTACAAGTTTTTTATAACTTTTTTTATAACTTTTTTTACAAGTTGTTTTTTTGTTTTACAAGTTTTTTTTATGCTATAAATTGAGTTTTAAAACTTTTAAAAAAACGTAGTCTGAAAATTTTTGAGGCTTAGATTCGAAGGTTGCAAAGTGAGATTTTATCTCACTTTACCGTCCATTCGGTTTTCATCATCGCCTCGAAAAATTATAAGGCTAAAAAATCATCATTGCCTCGGAAATTTTATCTCACAACAAGTCTCACAAGTCACAACAGGTCTCAAACTGCACAAGTGCACAAGTTCACAACAGCAGTCTCAGGTCTCAGAACTGCACAAGTTCACAACTCACAACAGCAGTCTAGCCAAGCACAAGTCACAAGTTCACAACTTACAACAGCAGTCTAGCCAAGCACAAGTCACAACAGGTCTAAAAACTGCACAACTCTAACCAAAGACAAACACGTTTTCATTGTGCAAAAGCAATAGCACCACAAGCAACTGCACAAGAGGTACGATTCCCTTCTGCAAAAGGTTCACAAGAAAGTAAACAAGTGCAGGCATTCTCCCTTATAAGCAACAACATTACCCAACAACTATCAACAAAGCAACAACATTACCCAACAACTAGCAATATCTCCAAAAACCACAACAAACAACAACTAGCAAGAACTAAAACAGGACCACTAAAACAGGACCACAAGCAACAACTGCACAAGCAATAGCACCACAAGCAACTGCACAAGCAACAGCACCACAGTCCACCATGTCTAGTTCTTCATTTGACACACAAGAGGTAAACTTATCGAATAGGCTCAGATTATTAGCTTTTTAGCTCATGTTGGCTGCAAATTCAGTTTTGCCATGCCAAAACTCTTAAGTTTTTTTAAAAAAAACCATCATTGCCTTTTTTTAGCTCAAGTTTTTTTCATTAAAGTTGCAAAGTGACCTAAAATGATCACTTTACCATCCAGTAATGAAACGTTTTTAGACCAAAACACAAAGTTTTTATCATTAAAGTTGCAATGTGACCTAAAAAGATCACTTTACCATCCAGTAATGAATAATGGGGTGCTTGGCTAGAGTATCACCCCTGCAGCCTAGCAAGGGTCATGCTATGGAGGCACCCCGAACCTGCAAAACATAACGAAACAGATAATCATAATCAACGAAACAGATACCAAATTTTTTTAGATCTAAAATTTTTTTAGATAATAAAAAAAACCAAAGATTTTAATAAACCAACCTTCAAATTTTTTTTCAACATCTTAAAATATTTCTAGATCTAAACAGATACCAACCTTCAATTTTTTTTTCAACCTCGTAAATTTTTTTCAAGATCTAAAATATTTCTAGATCTAAACAGATACCAACCTTCAATTTTTTTTCAAGATCTACAATATTTCTAGATCTAAAAACTTAACCGAAAAAGATACCACCAACCAACGAAAGAAACAAATACCACAACATCACCACCATAACAAACTTAAACAACGAAACAGATACACCACAACATCACCACCATTTTTAGATCTAAAGTTTTTTTAGATTATCAAAGAAAACCAAAGATTTTTATAAACCAACCTTCAAAATTTTTTCAACCTCGTAAAATATTTTCAAGATCTAAAATATTTCTAGATCTAAACAGATACCAACCTTCAAATTTTTTTTCAACCTCGTAAATTTTTTTCAAGATCTAAAATATTTCTAGATCTAAAAACTTAACCGAAAAAGATACTACCAACCAACGAAACAAACAGATACCACAACATCACCACCATAACAAACTTAAACAACCAAACAGATACACCACAGCATCACCACCATTTTTAGATCTAAAGTTTTTTTAGATTATCAAAGAAAACCAAAGATTTTTATAAACCAACCTTCAAATTTTTTTCAACCTCGTCAAATTTTTTCAAGATCTAAAATATTTTTCGATCTAAAAACTTAACCGAAAAAGATACCACCAACCAACGAAACAAACAGATACCACAGCATCACCACCATAACAAACTTAAACAACGAAACAGATGGTAATATCACCACCAACGATACCACCACAGTATCACCACCATTTTTAGATCAAGATTTTAGATCTAAAATGTTTTTAGATCTAAATTTTTTAGAGAGAGAGATAAACAGCTTTGACAGGAGTGAATACCACACCTTTGACAGGAGTGGTAATATCAAGTCAGAGAGAGAGAT
>OU343219.1:205255887-205290602 GCA_910596185.1 Chrysanthemum makinoi
ACCACCAAAACCATGTGCGCACATGGTTTAACAAAAAACGCGTATCACGAACTGTATTACCTTCAAGCAAACGGTATGTATTTTAAATTTATGCCTATCAAGTTATTCTCCCCGTCAATACCGATAATCTTAACTAGTTCCTTTTTTCGAATACAGGATTTCCTATTCCGCTTGGTTTTGTTGATAATTTTTGGAGAACACTAAGCGTTCCCTGGCCTGTTGTCCGAAATACTCAAGAGCCTGATGAGCCTGAATATCCTCAAGAGCATCAAGGGCCTGAAAAGCCTGAATATTTTTCTTGTCAAGATTACGCATAAAATTCCAAAGTGTTTTACCAAAGCATCGCCGTTTGTCAAAAAAAAAAAATATGTTAAACATGCTCAGAGGTATATACGCTCCTGAATCTGTATCAGCCCAACAACCTTCTGTTAAAGAAAGTAATCGTGGACGTCCGAGCGCAAAGGACAACAAATCCAAGGCTAAACAAAATATCCCAGATTTGAACGAAGAACCCCCCACAGGGCACCGCAGAAGCTACACAAAACCTAAAAAAGTCCCAGACTTAAATGAAGAAGCTTCGAGACATAGTTCATATGTGGGAGAGCCTTATAACGTCCCAGAATTGAGCGAAGGACCTAGCGAGGGCGACTTAAGACACCACTTGTACATTCCAGATGACATTAGCGAATATTTTATGGCTCAAATTCCACCTCTTTTCCGACGCTGGATCCTAGGGATCTTTAACGTGGCAGGTGATGGAAATTGTGGCTATCGAGCTCTTGCCGTAGGTCTTGGTCATCACGAACGAATGTGGCCCAGAATTCGAGCTCTTGTCAGGGAAGAGGTAGACAATAACGAGGAAGTTTACATGCAAATGTGGGGTGATTATTTTACAAATATTCGTAACTCGATGAATTGGTTTGAAGGTCCAAACACCCTACTTCGTTACTGGATGACTATGCCGAAGGGGCGTGGCTGTTGCTACAAAATCTAACCGTCCTATTGTATGTATATCCAATTCACAATCTATTATGTGTATTCCGCTGAGAGATGGTCCAAATACAACACAAATATTGTCCCCGCTGTGTTGTGATTCTTCGTGTGGGGAAGACCAGGTGCCGCTCACTTCGTTCTTGCGTTTCTTGATGAAAACTCATCACTCCCATATACTCACCCACAATGGAGCTGGTTCAGAAATGTCGTGGCAGCGAGATGGGCACATATGTTTACTCACCGACAGAGGATGTTTAGACAGACGTAGAAAACGATTATTGATTTATATTGTAAATGACAAAACATGTATAGACGACACGATTTATATTGTAAATGACAAAACATGTATAGACGATTACCGATTTATATTGTAAATGACAAAACATGTATAGACGATTGCTGATTTATAGTAAACGACTCGTCATCTTTTGTTACAGATTTCGCCCTGCTCCGGTTCTTCCTCATCTTTTGTTACATGAATCGGATGACATTCAGTAGAGGGACATTCATTGTGTCAGCAACACACCCGCTTGTGTTGAGAGTCCAGATTATGTGCCTTCTTCTCCATCTTATGTGCCTCCCTCTCCAGCTATATCTCCAACTGCAGATGAGGACAATTTTATACATCGTCCTCCGGTTCTTCCTCATCTTTTGTTACGTCCGCCTCGCTGACGAAGCGAGAAGATTGCCGGATTGAGGAGACGATTTCAGAGTTAGAGTTTCGTGTGGGACAGATGGCGCATCATTGGAGCGACTACTTCGGCCGCGTGATTGATCTTAGTTTATAGTTATATTGTGATTTTGTGAACCATGTATCAACTATTAATCTATAACAAGATTGGTTATTTATGTATTCGAAGCTTCTAATTTTGTGAACCATGATATTACCGATTTATGTTGTGAATAATTATACAAACTTCTTTTGGCCGATGCAACAAGAAAATCATTTCTGTGTCGTTGTCGACGTGATTTATATTGAAGAACATCCCACAAGCCCAAAACTTGTGGTCTGAAGTATTATGCATGTCATTTGTCAAAGGTAAATAATTAAACGTTTGCTTATTTACGTAAATATATCAATAATTTGTTTGTTTAGAATACATTTCTTATAATTGTTTCATCATGTAACAGCCAGGGACTGAAGACTATGGGTGTCAATACGTCATGTGGAAGGAAATATTTCAACAAAAGTACTTTGGTCAAGCCTCTTCTTCAACGCAGCTGCTCAAACTGCAAAACTAAAGATAAAACGATCAACATGCTATTGGCTCAAAACAATTTGTTGAAGGCAAAAATAAAGATGTTGGAGGCATCACTGGAATTGGTAAGAAATCCAGTTGATCACGCATGTCAATCGAGTGGAATACTCTATGAGCTTATAGATGACATTAATAATCTTCATGAAAGTAGATTTTCGTTGTAATATTAAATACATTTGTTGTTGTACTTGTTTAATGTTTTAATGTCTAATGTTTTATTATTATTGTTTAATTAAATGGAAACAAATACACAATTAAAAAACATAACGTAAAATAAATAATATATAAAAACACTACACAATTAAATACACTATACATATAAAAACACTACACAAATAAATACACTATATATATAGAGGAGAGTTAGGGTGTGTTTCTTTTTATTGTTAGAGGGTCTGAGTGTAAAACCAAACCAAAATTTCAAGAAATAAATTAATGTTTTTTTCTTGTTAAATTGTCTAAAGTGAAAAGGCAAAGAAAACTAAGCACTTCCCATTCAGATGGAATAAGAGAAGAGGGGCCCATTCACTTTTACATCCACTTATTCCAAAAGAAAAAAGAAACAAGACCTTATTTTACATACCAAAATTTTCTCACATACTAAGGGACTCATCTCCACCATTCATTTAAAAAAAATCAATGGCTGAGATTAAAAGCATTTTATTATTCCACCAATTTATTATAATTTAAATATATCTTAAACCGTTAATCGTTAAGCGAAAATATTTACACCGTCGCGACGAGCATTTAATTATCTTTTATGACGCTTCACTTTGCATATACTTTGATAAAAGAAAAATTGCAATTTTTTTATTTCGGATTTTCGCTATTTTAGTGATATTTAAGCAAGAAAAATCATATATGATAAAACATTCAAATTGAATATCACATGTGATATTCAACCAAATTTAGTTTTATCATACGCATTTTTTTCATGAATTTCATAGAACGTGAAAAAACGAAAAACTAGAAAAAACGTGAAAAACGCGGAAAATGCGAAAAAAAATTTTGTCGAAAGTATATCAAAGTTGCCTATCTATGTAAAGATAATTAAATGCTCATTCACAATGATATATTTTTTCTCGCTCAACGATTAACGGTTTGAAAGATATTAATATTTGAAAAAAAAAATGATAGAAATTGGGTTTTAAATCACAAGATTAATCTCATCCATTAGATCAAATAAAAATGGAGAGTGAAGATTGATCCCTTAATATATAAATAATTTTTTGTCATATATATATATATACCTAAACAATACACACACAATTAAAACTAGAAAACAGAAAGAAAAATAAAACAATCTTTAAAAGTCTCGTTAATTGGCTCGATTTGGATCAGCCATATGAATTCTTCAAACTCCGTAAAATTCGTCAAAATTGCAATAGTGATATTCATGACATCATAATCTCTTCCATTACATCATCCCTTAAATTATGGCGAAGGCAATTTTAATTTTGTAGATGGAATGTCATAGAAACCTTAAGTTGAAAGATAATCTAAAAGTCCATGTTTTCCATTCCTTAATGATGTTTGTTTTCAACGTTAGTTGATACTTTTTTTAGACATAAAAAGGTGTATACTACTTTTAGACATCATTATCAAAGTATTTGAAGACATCTAAGTTGTAGTACTAAAACAAGCTACTAAATTCAAATTAACAATACATCACATGATCACAAACGTTGTAGTCGCAAAAGGTGATACTGTAATTCATAAGTTGTTTGTTTTTGACTTTCAGTAGAACTTTCAACTACAAAAAATTGGCTTAATGTATACATTTTTTTTCTCCATATATTTTAAAAGGTGTAAAATTTTATTAATTTCTTAACACTTAATAATGTGTAAAGATTGATTACATTGATAAGTGCGGAAAAAGATTGTAAGGCAATAAATGTTTCACACTTATAGTTATGTCAAAAAAATTTGGGTGATATTCACACAACATCTTTTGATGCATGCATCACAACTTGTGACAAGCAGATATCAGATATAAATTGTGATGCATTTATCAAAAGATTGTGGTTGCAATAGTATCATTCAAAAAAAAAGTTCATACTTTTAAGTGTGAAGAAGGTTATGTTTGGCAAAACTAGCTGTAAGCTGTAAACTGTAAGCTGTAGGCTGTAAACTGCAAAATTGTTAACATGAGCTACAAACTGTATCTATTTTTTAATAAAAGTATTTGAAAAGTTACCGTTAAATGTAATTATGAGATATAAAATGACATAAATGGACATATATAATTGTAAATAAATGTTTGGAGGGTATATTAGTAACTTAAAGTTTTAATGTACTCCAAAATGTTTAAAAACTTCTTGCTTAATCGATTTTCATTTATGAGCTAATTGTTTGAAATAAAAGCTTAGAAGTTAATGTATCCAAATGAGCTATATATTTTAAAGAGATTATTTTTGTAGAAAAAAGCAATTCACCTCAAATAGCTCCTGCCAACAGTTTCAAACGAATTCTGGGCCTAAGAAATGTCCCAACTTATAGTGTGAAAATCCCAAATTCTTCACATTTTTCAAACTCATGGGGACCCAAACAATCTCCAATTTTTCCTCAAAGTGAAAATTTTGGGTGCACAAAATTACCTTCATACTTAGAAGTGTAAAGAAATCTTATAAAACTTTTATCTGATTCAACTATAAGTGCGGAAAATCTATTGTTTTACAATTTTTTCTACACTTATTAATGTAAATAATTTTTACGCATCATTAAATATTACAGTAATAAACTTATAAAATTTTACACACTTTTGAATACTGCGAACATAAACTGTGGAGAACCAAGTATTTTTTTGTAATGTTCATTTATTTGTGAAACAATCATATTTTAGTGACTCTGGTTTAACAAAAAGAAAAAGTTTATAAGAAGTGACGGTCCTAAGACTGGATTGCATTTTTATCAAAATTAGTACTTTGTATAACACAATAGTCGGTCAACAAACTCATTTATCAAAATTAGTACTTTGTATATCATAGAGATTACGTAAGAAAAAAATAAATGCTATTTACTTACTGCTAGTTAATATCAACAAACTCATTTATGTGAGCAACATTTATTTTCTAGAGATTAATTCTACAAGCTTAAATTAACATGAATAATAACTATAGCCAAAAAAATTATAAATGTTAATAATGAATTAAGGGGGAATTTCATCAATGTCCTTACAAAACTTCATAATTACGTCAATATCCTTGTAAATATGCAAATTACGTCAATATCCTTTGAAATCTTCATATACTCATGTATATCCTAAATAACAATTTTTGTCTATTTTGATATATTTTACAATTACCTAAATGTTATACAAAAGAGTCAATTACCTCTTTACCCCTTCCACCCTTTTACCTAATCAAAAGGAAGATTATATCTTAGTTTTATACTTTCTTCTTCGTCTAATCATTTTTCTTTTTTCCTATCAAGCTCATTTTTCTTAATTACAAAGTATTTATTATGCCAACAAAATATAAATTCGAGGAGTAACATTTTTGGTTTATAAAAAAGGACAAGATAATTGAAACCACATAAAACTCGATTCTTGCAATGTAAATAGTCAACGAATACGCATACCCAAATGTCTTTGAATTGTTGGAAGCAGTTAATTAGTTATTAGGTAACTCCATGATTTCAATAAAAAGATCAAAGAGATATGTAATGGTCAAAACTTTAATACAACTGACGTTAGATTCTAAATATAATAGAAAACCCAATTGAAAGTAATATTAAATCTTTATGATTATTAGAATAGGATGGATTCAAGGAAAAAGAAAGAAGAGTAAAAACATGAAAAAAAATGCCCGTGTGATAGTCTGGTAAAGTATTGTTTAGGGTAAAAAGGTAATTAACTATGTTGTTTATCATTTAGGTAATTGTAAGATATGTTGAAACAGATTTAATTGTTATTTTGGATATCCATGAGTATTATAAGGATTACAAAGGATATTGATGTAATTTGCATTTTTAGAAGGATATTGACGTAATTATGAAGTTTTATAAGGATATTGATGAAATTATCCCATGAATTAAAGACAAGAAAATAAATATTAATAATTATTGCTAGTTGACTAGAATTTAAGCAACCTTAATGATCAAATTAAAAGAAAAAAAAGAAACATAAAAACAAGCTAAAATAGCAAAATTTATTACAAATAACGAGAACTGTATTTATAATTATAGTAATACAATTACATAAACAATAATAATAACCAAATTAAAGGTACAATATTAATATTCATAATAATATTCAAATGGGTTGCATCTTTAATTTCTCTTCACCAACTTTTTTATCAATATTTATGCATACCTTGTTTTAAGACTTCGTTTAGTATTAGTTATTTCATCTCAATATTATTGTTCACACAAAATAGTTGTCCATTGCTAAAAACAAAAGATATAATTGTTTGAGTTTACGGTAATACTTCTAATCAAAATTGATACTTACAAAATTAATAAAATTATTAGTGATTAATTAGTGATCAAAAAGTAAAATTCACGTTTTGCACCTTTTATAAACAATAGATGATTACTCGCGTATAACGGCAATATATAATGACGTTAGTTTGATAGTGAAATTTTTATATGTTTATATTTGTAGTAAGTGATATATGTAGAAAGTTAGTTGCATTTTCTTTTATAAATAAGAGTAATTTAGTTTAACAAAATTACTCAATTTTTTAAGTTTTTAATCTTTAAACATTTTCTCTTTATATGTGGTATAAATAAAATAGTAATAAATATATATTTTACTTCAAATGAATATTTTTGTCTGATGAACAATAATTTTAATATGAAGATCTTCTTAATAACTAATATTATCTAGATCAGATTACTTTTGACTTCAAATTTCTATTATTTATAAAGAGTTATAATGAGTGTATGCTCATTTTCGAAAGTTAAAATGACTTAAAATTAAGTAAAATATTTTTTCTAAATTACCCTTTTATTAAAAATAAAAATAGTAACAACAACAACCACTAAATTAATAATTTATATATTATTTAATCCTCAAACTTTTATAATTTATCAGTTATAACTCATAGATAATTTTTTTTCTCGTAATAACTACAAATTATACTCGTAAATATTGCATCAAAGGTAACATCAAAACATAAATCCGCTATAATTATTTGATGTTATCCGCCATCACTTTGCGCGATATAAATCAACCTTGTACACAAGACTTCAACCCAAGTATTTATTACAACAACATAAAAAAATAAAAACTATTGTTATTACAAGAATACAAAAACAGCCCATTTTGAGGAAAGAAAATAAATATATATATTTTTAAGGTGGGTGTCTAGAAAGACTAGATTTTATGAAGTAGTCTTCTGAAGTCCTTTTTGCTGCTTTCAGATTTTGTCTTTCGGTGCCTTTGCGTGTACTACTCCAACCCATTAATCTTTTTTATAAAAAAAAACACAACATTACACATATAATACTGTCTGTGTTTTTTTTATAAAAGATTTGTTCACATCTACTACTGTAAGTCTCCACATTTTTAGATCAAATGCCTTTACTTTACTTTATCACTTTCTTAGATTTAACTAACTGCATTTTTATATAATCTTTGGATTTGTGTTTCTTGATGTTGGTTTTTAGATTGGTTTATAAAATTTATGCTATATTTTTTGTTTTTAAAAAAGTTTCCAGTTTTGCCCTTATGTTTTTAAGCATTAGTTTCAAGAAATACATTTTATGTTATGATTCTTGATGTTAAGTTATAAAAATTGGTAATTTGAGTTTCCAATTTTGCCCTTATGTTGTTAAGCATTGGAGTTTGATTTAAGATTAGTGTTTATGCTGTAAACCTAATACATTTATTTGATTCTTGATGTTAAGTTATAAAAATTGATAATTTAAGTTTGCAATTTAGTAGTATGGTGATTAATTGATGTGACATGTTATGATAATTGCATCGGTATAGTTTATGATAATACTATTTGGTGTCAAATTTCGCCCGGCTTTTCCCTTATGAAGTTTAGCATTGGAATTTGATTTAGAAATTAGGATTAATGGTTATGTTGTAAACTTGATTAGTAGTTTCAATTTTAATTTTGGCTTAATTTCTTTTCAAAATTTGACCATAAAAAAAGTTTGTAATTTAGTGGTAGGATATTGATAATAAATTGATTGCGACAATTCATGATAAATGTATTTATGTCATATTATCCAATTTTACCCTTATTTTGGTAAGCATTGGTACTTGATTGACCATTATAATTTCTTGTTGTCAATAGTCTTTAGAAGGAACTTTTATGATTCGTGATGTTAATTTTCGATACTTGCGTTTATGTTGTGAAGCATTAAGATATGTTTTAGGGATTAATCTTTTAGCTGACACAAAACCCGACAGTTGTGGCTTTCATTTTCAGTATAGCTGTATAATAATAAAATGATGTGACAGTTCTTGTGTCTCATAGGAAAATATCGGGAATGGATTAGCAGAAGCCAGAAAGTAGATAACTTTATACCTTACTGTCGTCATTAAATATGGCGTCTGGGAGTTTAGATTCAGTATTATCGAAGAAGACTACATTTATGGGTCTTAAAGTATGGGTTGTAATCTGCCTATCCGTTGTCATATTCATATGTGTGTTCTTATGTCTCTTATCAATGTGGGTCATGTGCCTAAAAAAATCTCGAAGAAGAGACAGATACCCTCATTCACAAATACCAAATGTACCAAAAGACATTAGAGTCGATAGTGTTGGTGGTGCATATAACAGTTCAGGAGCCATGAATGATGAACCGAGCGGTAATAAGGGTTCAGGAAAAATGTTATTTAAACTTGGGTTGAGTAAATCAGGTGATGCTGATAATGCAAGTCAATCTAGTTCAGTGTATGAAAGAGGACATTCAGGGGAAGAAGGAACTTCTGGAAGTGTCTGGAAACAGTCTTCATCATCTCGTGGAGTAACGGCGTCTCCTTTTATTGGGTTACCTGAAACTTCACATTTGGGGTGGGGCCACTGGTTTACTTTACGGGACCTTGAGCAAGCGACGCGTAGATTTTCTAGTGAGAATGTGGTTGGTGAGGGTGGTTATGGAGTCGTATATAAGGGGACATTGGTCAATGGGACTGTAGTAGCAGTGAAGAAGCTACTTAACAATCTGTAAGTATCCGCATATGCTTGTGTCGCTAATGTTGAAGTTATATTTATATTATCTTATCGTGTGAATTTATGCGTAGGGGGCAAGCAGAGAAAGAATTTAGAGTTGAAGTGGAGGCTATAGGGCATGTTCGACACAAAAATATTCTGCGGCTTCTAGGTTACTGTATAAAAGGAACCCATAGGTGCGTTCCTTTGTATAGTTGATACAACTGATAATTTCCTTGTGATTATCTTTGATGCTTATTGTGCTAATGCTATTGAATTGGATCCAATCTTCTTGAATAACTTAGGATGCTTGTTTATGAATATGTGGACAATGGAAACCTTGAACAATGGCTTCATGGAGATACTCGGGAATGTGGGTCCCTTACCTGGGAAGCTCGCATGAAGGCCCTTCTTGGCATTGCAAAAGCGTAAGTGAATATTACTATTAGAATTAAATAAGAAAATGAGACCGTACCTTAATGTGTGACTATTTAAATGTCAAGAAACTTATCTTTGCGTTGCTTTTAATTATAAAACCCTTTTATACTTTCTCAACACAAAAGTTAATGAATTGGCCTTTGGTGGTATAATGGTATAAGTCTTTCGTCCGTCTTAAGATTGCTCTCATGCATCATTGGACAAATGTTAAAGATTCACACTTTTCAGTTTTGATTGTGTTCCAAGTTTCATGTATTAACTCACCAGATTTAGTCATTGAAATTTTTACTTACTGATTTTGCAGGCTTTCGTACTTGCATGAAGCTATAGAACCAAAGGTTGTGCATCGCGACATTAAATCTAGTAACATATTAATTGACCATGACTTCAATGGCAAGCTTTCTGATTTTGGATTGGCCAAGCTTTTGGATTCAGGAGAAAGTCACATAAATACTAGAGTTATGGGGACATTCGGGTATGCTTGCAAATTATTGTTAACTTCTTAAATTCGTTTATTTTGAATACTAAAAACCCTGTTTATGTTGCAATTGCAGTTATGTGGCTCCAGAGTATGCTAATACTGGCATGTTAAACGA
Source organism: Chrysanthemum makinoi (assembly GCA_910596185.1). Classification (NCBI taxonomy): domain Eukaryota; kingdom Viridiplantae; phylum Streptophyta; class Magnoliopsida; order Asterales; family Asteraceae; genus Chrysanthemum; species Chrysanthemum makinoi. The sequence continues at coordinate 205,266,283 of OU343219.1, forward strand.
GAAAAGTGATATTTATAGCTTTGGTGTGCTCCTTCTTGAAGCAGTAACCGGAAGGGATCCAGTGGATTACAACCGAGTTTCTAATGAGGTATTAATGGGTACAAATCATCTTATGTATGTTTTGAGTGTTCCCTATATCACAATCTTCGTATTATCTGCTGTTGGCATATTATTGATGATATAATTTTACTTAGAAGTTAAGGTAGCAATATAGATGGGTCTGGCGGACTGGGTAACGGGTCAAGACATGTAATTTTGGTGTCAGTCGAAAGTGGTTGAGCTGGGTTGAGTTGGCCGGAAGCACTTTTCTGCATTTTTTTATTTTTATTTTTTATTTTTGATTATTAAAATAGTGTATATATAGCTATTGTCATATATAATTACAAAAAATATATTTTCAAATGATACACTTATTTATTTTTCAGATATTATATTATTTTAATAATACATTTAGGCGACTTCGACCTGCTGAATGTTTTACTTCTAGTCTATGTTTTAGCTTTTTACCCGTTTGACTTGTTTGAGATATAACATAACCTGGATCGACCCGTTTACTAGTAAATGAATTGAATGTTAGCTCTACGTAAAAGAGTGTTTTTTTTAATAATTTCTGAACTTATGGCAGGTCAATCTTGTTGAGTGGCTTAAAATGATGGTGGGCAACAGAAGAGCAGAGGAAGTTGTTGACCCAAATCTTGACCCTAAACCCTCGACGATGCTTTAAAACGCGGCACTTCTGGTAGCACTTAGATGTGTTGATCCTGACTCTGAAAAACGACCTAAAATGAGTCAGGTTGTGAGAATGCTTGATGCAGATTTCCCATATCGTGAGGTATTACTTATTTCCACCCGAGCTTGCTTTCTTAGTCTGTTTTTAAGGGTCATTATATGTCTATGACGTTTAGTATTTTTTTTAATGAAACCCCATTTTAGCGTGCCCAATCCTTTATTAGAAATTTTCATTTAAACCATACATATGTAATATCTTCGTACATACACCATCTTAGAAGTTCTGTTTAAATATCTTCTGCTGAACAATGAATGCTAAAATATGAAAGTTCCCTAACTCTGAAAAATACAAAATGGGGCAATACAATGTAGAGTTTATAGCATTTTAAGTTTCAATGGGAAAATTGGTTAGCAACTCTGTAGGAAATGTAATCATTTAAGCCTCGAGCAACTTATTCAAAGAAAGAGAAAGTGGTCGGCCAGTTTTCGAGAGCTCGGCCTTCTCTCCCAAAACCTAAGAATCTAATAGTTGTCTCACTGTATTATTATTCTGCTTACCTAATAATTCAGTTAATCCCCTTCATACAGGGAATAAGCTGTTATTTTATTAATTTAAACCTTAATTATTAATAGGTTGAGGCCCCCCACAAGTCTAACAACATGTGATACCTATGAATATGCATTATTATTTTCCTAAGCTAGATGTTTAGGCATAGGCCTAGGAATTTATTTAGGATGCATAAGCTTACAAAATAAAATAACATGCAAGGCATGATTGTCTACCAACCCAAACATAAGAGACATGTTGGTGCTTTTAGCATACACGTTATACGGTGCTGGCTGTAGAAGGTGCAACCAGTGACACCTCCTAGGGCCACAAGTTATTGAAGGGCCTCAAAATTATTCCAAGTGCACTATATAGGTTCATGAGATGGCTCTTTTAACCCAATAAATCAGGCCGATATTTAAATAACTATTAATTAAGACGGCTGATATAGTTTAGACTTTAGAGAGATGATTACTTAGGTGATAATCTGTACAAAAGAAAACATAACGTGAATGGACTTATAGAGGATTACTTATGTGATAACCAGCTAACTCTCGCATTCAATATCACGACCTACCTTATTTGATGGAGTATTCTTTTCTTATCTTGTAACACTTCTAATTTTTGTGTGAATCTGATTGAGGATTAATTTTAAGATTTTGGATTTGTTGTTAACTACTAGCTGATAACTTTTTTCACATATAACGATTTTCGTGTTTAATGAGGCCTCTTTAAAGTTTACCGCACAGGGCTACCAGCCCTCACACGAAGTTGATAATTTTGGCCATCCAAGGGAAAAAAGTGAATGATCTAAATGAGAATCATCAATAGCCTCTATTAAGTAAAACCTTCTTTTTTATGACTTCAATTTGATCATAAGTAATTACATGTATTGTAAAGTATGAGTCATTACGGGCTCAGGTCTTTACCTTTACTTATATAAGCATGCAAAAATGGCAATGATTGTTGGGAGTGCCTTGAGTCATTATCCTTATTACTGTTCTAAATGTCGAATAACAACCCTAATCATCCTGACTATCTTTAGTAGGTGTAGACATCTTTGATTCGTCTAAAAATATATGTTGATGGTGAAAATAGCTAAATTATATAACCAAAAAATGCAAGAACTGTGAAAAAGTTATAAAACAAGCCTTGTGAAGGATGAGGTAAAATTTATCATGTATGATGTTTCATGCTTCTTAAATATTTTAGTAAAATGTGAGGTGTGATGTAATCGAAAAAGGTTACTTTGACCAACTCTTAACATGTTTGACTTTTGAATTCAGGAACGAAGGAACAGGAGGAGCCGCACAGCCAGCATGGACAGTGAAACCATGAGTGGTGCCGCTGACATAGAACGCCCAGCAGCATAATCAGAAATCTGACAGACTTAACAACAATCGTTAACGGTTTGAAATCATTCTTGGTAGATTACTAGCAGGAGTGACTGGTGTATGGTGGGGGTATCGGTAAGACTTAAATTAAGAAAGATGTAAATCACATAACAAGCCAGATCAAAGGACAAGGGTTCTTTCTTTTATCTTCTGTGTTTATAATAATCAAGATCATTTTTAATTTTTGGTTTTCATATACTTCTAATTCAGGTTTTGGATTGAAAACCATTAGTACCGGTAATAGTCATATTTGACAGACGAATCATATTATTTATGTTTTGAGTGTAAAAATGCTTCTATTCGTCTGTATTGCTTGCTTCTCATCTTTTAACTTGCAATGCTTTCCTAGTGTCTTCATTTGCTGTGACAGCGTGACCACATGATAAATAAGCAAACCAGCAGAACTAAGTTTGGCATCTATTCTTTAGGGCCCCAGTTTGTAAAGTTTCACTGGTCTGTGTGGGGTTGTGTTTCGCATAAATCGTGTATAATAGTAGAGCAAAAAATTTCTCACTTATAATTTTTCAATATCATTTTCTCATTCTTGTTACACAAATTTGAGATGATAATGAAGGATGGTGCATCATGAAGTCATGAACTACTCAGTATACTTGTCTTGAGGAATGGCGACTTGAAACAAAAGCGATCATTTTTTTTACATCAGTAGGCGACAACTATTACTCATTAATAATGAAATTTTTATAATAAAAACCTTATAAAGTATAAACAGGTATTTCCTCCTACAAATATACAATACTCCCTAAAAATTCTATTTTTACTTCTTTTTCTCAGTACTAGGAACCCGGGTTTGCTAACTTTACATCAATATGGTATATTCAAGACGGTTTAGAACACAGCATCCAAGAATCCGTTATTGTAAAGTAAAAAACATTAAAACAAAACCATGTATAGACAAGTCAGTCCCAATGTCGCTTATAAAAGTAAACTAAATTAACATGAGCAGTTCAAAAGCCTCTGTCAGTAAATATAAGATTTCACAACTCACTCTATAAATCATTTTCACAGTCCATTCACTCTGTAACCAAAACAAGTCACCTCAATAAAAACAAAACATGTTTTCTTCTTTTACTGGTACATCTAAGGCTGATGGTAAGAATCCGTTGATTGTTCTGTTTGCGTATCATCTGGTGGTCCAAACGTGTGAACATCCGGATGGTATGCATTTCCTTCCTGCCCCTGACCATCATTTGGCTGTACAAAGACTGGAATGTCCAAACTATTCCCTTCAGTGTCGGGTGCAATCTCCCTAACATCGGATATTCTTGCTTCCGTTGCCTCTATATCATTCCATTCACCATCATTAATTGGTCTCGTTTGATCTATAGATGGCGGTGGGTGAACTAAACTTCTTTCTGACACTTGAATATTCCTAGAAACACTAAGGCATGCTTTATCTACATTCTCTTCAGATGGATGTACATGTTTTGTCAGGGGTTGAGTATCGACTTCTGAGCAAGACTCTCCTCTCTCCTCCAAGACTTGCTTGGTATTCTCCTCTTGCCTGATAACAAACCGCCACATAAGTTATAACACAAGACTGCGCTTTTTTCTTTTTGGAGGGGAAGTTATAATTTTTACTCTAAAGGGTCAAACAATAAATACTGTAAAAAAGAATCTTAAACAGGAAACAGGTCAAACTGGTAAAAACGCATAAAACTTTGACATTCTACTCAAATGTTAAACTATTAGAAAAACTATAAATATTTGTAATCATATTTAGCACACTAGTTATCTTATAAATAGATTTGGACAACTAGTGATCTGAATCTTAACTGAATCAGTAGAAAATTACCCATTTTGATCTGAACCCTTATGACCCTTTAAGAATAGTATTGAGAATTTGAGATGTGGTTCAATTAGGTAAACAAACCTTTGAAGTTGCAACTGTAGAACATTGATGTATGCCAAAAGCTCTTGATTTTCCTTTCTAGCAGCACCCTCTTTCTCTGTTGCCTCTTTTATTGCAGCTTCAGCCTCTGCCTCCTTAACCCTAACCTTTTCATCAGCCCTGACAACGGCTCCTTCTAGAATGACTACACGTTCCCTGGCTTTTGCAAGCTCAGAACGCCATAAAAGTGCCTCCTGATGAGAAGAGTCTCGTTCCTTCATAAGTTGCTCTCTTTCTTTACTTAGAACCATCACCTTTTCTTCAGCATCTCTTAGCTAGAATACCAATACACAATTTGTAAATCATCACATGATAATATGCACATTGTTATAGGTGACGGTATAATAAAAGAAATAGTTGGCTAGAATGAAATAGGTCAAAAGTCGAACAAAATGTATTTTAATGTATGCAACCTTCTATAATCATTTCATTATAACAATATGATATCATTGAAATATTTAGATATTTGCAAGCGTATTTGACATAATCAAAATATATTACAGAATTAAAAGTTTTGGACCCGTATCAACCCATTCAGACCCGACCCACTTTGACCAGTTACATAACCCACTCACGCTGCCCATTTGCCACCTGCCCATCTTTACTCCTAATGTTATATTTTTTCAATAAGTAAAAGGTTAAACGAAATATACACAAACCTTCAAACCGTAAGAAACTGCTTGTTTTTCCAATTCCTTTTTAGGCGCCAACTTCAGAAGCTACGATTCTCCGTTGCTCATCCATTGTATAAGCTGCAGATGTTACACCCTCTGCTGCTTCAGCGGTCTCGGTTAGCTTACCTGCTAGCTCTTTTATTGTTGAATCCCTAGCACGGACATCCCTTGCTAAATTTTTGCAGCTCCTCATCTTTTACCCTTAGTGTCTCCTATGGTAATATCAAACAATTAATTTACAGTGAGTAGAAGATAAATTGGATATGATTATAACTATGCTAACATAATTGTTTTACAATTACTTTTGGCGTCAAGAAGATGGTTATATACCTTCATGATAGTCAAATCATCCAATGGTGCGTCGGGTGCTTTATTCAGCACAGATCCCAAAGCATTCCTCCTTGCAATCTGCAGTGCTGCTTCGATTTCTTTAGCAGATTCCAAAGCAGTAGAATTTGCAGCAGCAACAACAGCAGATACTGTCCCTAATTTTGCATTACTATTTCCAGCTAACGAGTTCACAGCCTCTTTATGAGCCCTTAATACCAATTGTGTTGCACTGTTGGATTTTGTGGAGAATAAAAACATACATCAGTGACATGATTATTCAGCAAATATCAGGTAAAAAAAGGATTGATAAGTATTTCAAAAGAGATCATTGGTAAAGTAAAACTAAGTTCAAGTGTTCATCAAAGTGAAAGTGTAAAATAACTCACTGCAGTGTTGCCACCCAAGCTCTAGCAGCACCTGGAGTTTCTGCACAGAGGAAATATTCTTTTTTCTGTGGTGTTGCGATATCTAATAAATCAAGTCAGGGTCATACATGTAACACTTTCTCCAATGTTTGAGATATTATAACAAGATAAAAATGTAAATTGATGAACATAAATCTCAATGTTAACAATAAGAAATACAGAAATAATGGTGGATACATATTATACAGTTATCATACTTCGGCAGTCCACTGAAAGGAAACAAAAAAAATCTATTAGATTAGAAATTTTCGGATAAAGTAGTTTTAAGAAGTGGTCTTACTGGAAGTTATAGGGTGATGTCATAATTGTGCTATTTGAATCAAATATGATTGTTCCTTTAGGAGCCGGATCATTTCGCTTGATTCTGCAGACATTTACAATTGTCAGAAATAAAGATGCTTGAAGAAGGCAATGAAAGAAAGTAATTAATGTTTAGTAACTTACTTGTATTCCATTTTTCCTGTTGTTGGGTCTAGAATCACCCATCTCTCATTCCATTTCCTCAACTATTACAATAAAAAAGAATTGAAGCTACGGGTGAGAATAAATATAATAATAACTAGGATTTTATAACGGCAGCTAGTTGTAGTGATAAAAAAAGTTTGAGTTATAAACGAAAAATAATAAAAGTTTAAGAATTTGGGGATTAAACACGATTTAAACTGGATGAAAATAATACGGGTTATGGGTTATAAACGAAAATAATAAAAAAGTTTATGGTTTCCATATATAGTTTTCTAAATTTTTCACTTTCAAAAATATGAGTTTTTCCTTTATATACAGTATAGATAGATATAGATATAGATATAGATATAGATATAGATATATATAGTCCGTTATTGTTCATTTCTAAGTTATCACAATTTGATTATACCAACTGTTATAATAATTGACATCATAGACCAACTGAGAATAGAAACAAATAACAAAGGCAAAACTGGATTACGCAAGTATTCAATATTCATCAAGGTGATATATGGCAACTTATTAGCTTATTGCCATTTTTAAAAGGGCTGATATTGTGTATTTGTGTGTTCAATGTGTTATAGACCCAAGACCGAACTACCAAACCGTTGCCCTACAATAAATAGATTATAACACGAACCCGCCTATTTAGTTTCCGTCTCTTAAGCTTTCCAACTCAATTATACTCGTGTCATGCAAATTAGAGATTACCAATTCAATCTACGAAAATGGAATTGCTTGAGATGATAACACACAAGGTGTTTAGTAGTTACTAAAGATGGTCAACATCAACACTGAGAATTTAAAGATAACAACCATGTTACAATGTTTACCTTTAACTAGTTCTTCGTAGCAACTCTAGACATTGCATACCAGTGCAATAAGGCATTTTTTCTTTATACACCAGGATTAATGCATGTACACATAACTCACAATCGTATACAAGTAAATGTTTGATGTTTTCTACAAAGCACTTATCACCTATACAGCTAGTATTCTAGTACTTTAGCAATGAGCTCATACGCTGCGTTCAAATTTCTTAACTCTTACACACTTTCCTAAAATGAAATCATCATGACTGAAGGGCGAAGTTTCACAGCGGATATTAAACAATGGGTGCAGCATTAAAGTGCTCCACTAATCAACTAATTTGTTTTTCTCGATTATGAGTTAGTTAAATGCAACAAACTATTTCTTTCATTTAACATTTGGAAATAATTTAGTTTCGGATAACAGTCCAAAAATGTATCCAACTTCACACTTTTTCCTTTTGTGATATATTGAACGGAGTATTTGTTTCCTATTTAACATATGAACTTTTAATTTTTCTTATTTGGGTGTATCATCACATTAAAGATGGATACATTTTCAAATGATTATCCATTTAAACGTATCGAACTTCACCCATAAGGATACACACAACAGGATAAATTAAAAGTTTACACACTCGATAGGAAAACAATATAGTTTGATATACATAGTAAAGAAATAAGTATCAAGTTGGGATACATTTGCATACCATTATCCCATTAGTTTTCAACTCTTGTACAAGTATAGTACTGTGTTCTCGAGTATCACTTAAGGAAGGAAAAGGACTCAAAAAACTTGAGGAGTGAGCATTAGCGTCTCGTGTCGCTGTAACTAAGGTCATCTATCTAAAATATTAAAGCAATTACACTTTTGATGATGAACAAAAACCTAATCCCGCATAAGCGTGGTATGGGGGAGGTAGAATCCTACTCTTGGGTAAATGAATAAAAACCTAATGAGTGACAGAATTAGATATCAAAATAAAGTGACTTAAATAAATAGTGACTAACCGTTTCAGATCGCTTGAGAAGAGGACCCTGTAGCAAGTTCCGACCCGATCCAGATGCCAATTGTCTTTTTATTTTATCCAAACTGCTCTCTGTCCCCCATCTCTATACAATCAATAATCAATCTCAAATAAGAGTTAAGAAAATAAACAACTCTGAAGGTAAAGAGAGAATAAGAAGAACTTACAATCGATGAAGCACCATTGGTAGTCATAGTAGAACAAGCTGTTTAATTTAGTTGAGAATTAATTTAGAAATGAAAATGATTTATGATTCTGATGATGTTTAAAGTCTTTTTAGTCTGTGTGTGTGTGTGTTAGGTTTTTATTTTATGTTGATGATGAGTTGTAATGTTTTTTCTGGTTACTAGTTTTGAAGAGTGTCTTGTTGTTGGTGATGCGTTTACTTTTGTGTTAAGGCAAGTGGCGAGCACCAAACACTTCTACTACCATGTCTCGTTTTACCCAATCTACTCTTGTGGTAAATTTTAATTTGAGTAATGGTATTTAGGCTTTAGGAATTAGGATGCATAAATTATTTGTACACTTTTATTAGATTACAATATATTAAGTTTTAAAAAATATTGAATTTAATCAATTTAATGCGTAATCTATGTTACATATAAAGTAAAAATAGTTAATGTTGAAAAGTTAAATTTTTTAACAATGGTCAAATATGAAAGAGAAATCCGAAAGTCAGTTATATATAATCTCACAACTCACACCACATATAAAACCTTCCCCATCTCTTCCTCCATTCCTACAACCACATAAACACCATCACCAAACGTCACCACCACCGCATATCACCACCATCGAACCCACCCTTCCAAACTAATACCCACAAACTCACATCTCATTTACTTTCACCGGACCTCAAACAATCGTCACCACTGGGTGAGCAAACGGACGGATGGACCGGACCGACCGACAAAACCGATCGGACCAAACCGAACCGACCGGACGATGGACCCGTCCGGCCTCTGTCTAGGTTTTTCCCGATTCGGTCTCCGGCCCCGGCCCGGACCACAAACCCAAAAATTTAGCCTTGTTGGACGGACCCGACCGGACCGACCCGACGGACCACATTCGGTCTCGGTCTCGGTTTAGAGTTTTTGTCGGATTCGGTCTCGGTCTGGTCCGGTTTTTCTCGGTCCGGTCCGGTTTTCGACCGATGAGCAGCTTTAGTCACCACCACGTAACTCTACCGCCGAAACCATCGGGCACCAAAAGAGTTTTTTTAAAGTTTTGAGTTTTTTAATAGATTCATGACTATTAATTACGTTTTGAGAGTTCTTTTTTATATATCTATATTTTTTATTTGTAGATATGAGTTTTTATTAAAAAAAAATTGCTTTTTTTAGCAGCCGCAGTCTCGCGGAAAATCGCGCTTGCCGTTGTATTGCTCGATCTCCGCCACAACAACTATCTCGCCGGAAAATATAACGTTTTATAGATTTGTATATCAGTTTATAGATCTTAAAATCAATTTATCGTAGGTTATAAATTTGATCCATTTATTATTATCTTTGACAAACAAATATTAGTCGTAAAGTGATTAGCATAGTTAACCCCAATTTACCTGTATCATTTTTATAATTGTAGGTTATAATAATATTTTGTGAATTTTTAGTGTTCTTTTTCATAAATATTTTAAAGTTTGATTTTTTTATAAATTTTTGATCGAGCTTTTCTTATATTTTGTGATTTGACTTTTATAAATATGATTTTTTTAGTTTTTATTATAAATCTAAATTTTAACACAAAATGCTACATTGAAATCTAAAATCTAAAAGGTAATGGATGTGGTATTCCAAAAGTTATTACTATTAAGGAGGCCTTTGTATGGAGGGTATAGGATCAAACAATGACTTTCATAGTCATTCCAAGTGTTTGGTTGAAGATTATGGCCAAAGTTTGATTCCAAGAATCATAGATCCGTACCAATAGGAAAGGATGACTTTTATTAACCATTCTCATAGGGCTCACATATTTTATTATCTACCACAAAATTAATAAAATTTGAGCACTTAAATGGACATTACTAAAAGTGATACCCATACCTAAACTTTCATACCAAACAACAATAAAAAAAATTAAGGGTCCGTTTGGTTTGTAAGTGGGTTTAGATTAAGATTTGGATTTGATATAGGATTTAGGGTGTGTTTGGTTTGTCGCTATGAATCACAATGGGTATGAGTGTTGGTATATAGTGGAATGATAATGGAAGGTATGAAGAAACCACTTATACACATAATATATGGGGAAACCATCACATTTGGGTATTCTCGTTCCATTGTGGGCCTATAACCAACCAAACAACATTAATGACTTTCAAAGTCATAAACCCATACCCATACACCTCAACCAAACGGACCCTTAATTTAGTACACTATCAAAGAGAGATAAAGAGATAAAAGACAAGAGGCCTACAAAAATATATTTTATAATAAATTTTAAATAAAAAAATTTATTTAAGTAATAAAATAATAAAAAATATGAGAATATATAAAAAGAGATAGAGAGATAAAAGAAAAGAAGTCTACAAAAATAACAAAACCTTGTCAATACCCACCATGTTAGTACATTATCAAATTTTCATTCCCTCTATCATTTCTCTTATCAAAAACACAAACCAAACAAATGAATATTGTCACATCAAGCTCAAACCCACTCCAAAGTATTAAACCAAACATACCCTAATATCCTTAATCTCATACACCCCTCTAAGTAAAGTCATACATTTAATGATTCTGAATAACGTACCAAATGCACCCTAAGTATTGATGCCTATAGAATGACAATAAACTAATTGTTGATGGGTAACCTACAAGGACTATTATTTGAATAAACATTGAAGTCTTTTGGAGATGTAGTGTTGTTGACACCACATACCGAAACATGATTACTCGGCTATTTAAACAAACTAATTTTCCTCCATTAACTATCGCAAATGATATGCTTCTTATAACTGCGAAATAAGATAAAAATCATATACGCACATGTTAACGCAACATAACTAACAATTTGACGTTGCCACTCTGCTTGGTTACCTTCCCAATTACCATTACCTCCAAACCATAGATTGACGTATCGACATATCTTCTAAAACTATACATCACCACCGCTAGGTGTTGGTACTTCGGAATGCTCACACATGCAAATCGACTCGAGTATCAACATATCTTCTAAAATTAACTAACATGGTTATGAACCTAAATAACTTGAATATGTAATAATTATAAATTGACTGTTGTAACTTAAAACATGACATCGAAAGACGGTTCACACATGCAAATCGACGCTAGTAAATTTTGTTGAAAACTGTTCACACTTTCATAATACCCGATATACAACCATGTCATGAGATACGCTTCTTCAAAGGATTACCGATTAATCGCAAATACAGTTTGTCAAAAGAAAATTATGCACCGCAAAACTATTGTCGAAACTAGACACCGCAAGCAGCTGGTAGGTACTCATCTAATGGATTTAATAACTAAAGCTTGAAGAAAAAACTTGGTTAATTAAGCCTTTGTAAAAAGTTTTTCAAAAGCTTTTGACGAATGAAAAACTTTACAAAAAACTTTTTAAAATAGTAAAAAGCTTTTAACAAATTTACTCATTGTGAATGCTTTTGTGTATTTTCTCTCTCCAAATTCTCATTAATTATTTTTTCAAATCCATCAATCAAATCTTTAAACATACAAATAGACTTGCTAATAGTCATAAGAATCATTTTTCTTTTAATTTTAATAAAGTGTTTTTGTCCCACACATTTTCTCAAAATCCATTGTAAAGTTAAAAAGTAGTACTATTATTACGTTGTGAATCGATAAAATGTCATTTTTATTTAGAAAAACTATTTTGATTTATAAATGAATATTTATCTTTTCACAAACTAAAATATAAAGTTGATATTTAATTTGCAACGAAAAGATTGTCTACTGTTTGATTTGATGCTTAACTTTTTTCAATTTCATTATCATAGTTTTAGACATTTTTAGAGCACACATGTCTCTTTGTAACTAAGACAATATAAGATAAAAAGTAAACTACACACAATTATTATTGTCATTGTAGTTAGATGTGAGTTATTTTGCATACGTTTATTTTGTTACATATTGAAAATACATTCTCATTATTCATTTAATTTTATTTAATGGTAGAGATTTAATCTAAGATTTAATTGGTTGAACCTATTTTCTTGTCTTTCTTATCTTTTTCTTTTCTTTCTTATTTTTTTGTCATTCTTATTTTCTTTTCTTTCTTATTGATTAACTTTTTTTTAAGAACGACATATAACTATCTCACAATAAATACATTTTTTTGTTTTATACGTTTTCGTCTTTTTATACGTTTGCCACTTTCAAACGTTTTCATCTGTTTACTTACGTTTTATACGTTTTCGTCCGTTTCCATCCGTGTTCATACATTTTCGTTTGTTTTTATACGTTTTTGTTAATACAAATAAGCCGTAAAAACGTTTATTTATATTTTACGATCTTCTAATGTTTTGTCGATAACAAACGTAAAATCATTTTAACAAAACAAATAAAATACGTAAATGGTTTGAGTTAATAGTTTACTAACACACTTACGTTTTCACATAAAACAATTAAACAAGTAAAAGTGTTTTTATACATATGTACAACAACTAATGTTTACATATTGGGTAGAAATATACATAACTAGTATGTATTATAATGGGTAATATAAATGGGTAGAAGTTTAAGTATTTGACCCATTGACCAAATACATTGAATGTAGTTCGATAAAACCCAAAGTTCATGACCCATACCCATGGAGCATAGCCCATAACCCATTGCATGACATCATGCATAAGTCATAAATGGATATTATCCATGACCCATGGATTTAACCCATGACCCATGGACTAGATGCATTGCATCTTGTAGATACATTATATCTACTTGGATACCTATGGTCCAAAGTCTAGGACCCATAACCCATGACCCATGACCCAAAACCCATGGGCAAAAAGGAGCGTCCCACGGATCCCCAGGGACACGGACGGATCCCTCAAGCGAGGGATCCGTGGGATCCGTGGAACAGTAGCACTTTTTCCTCTATAAATAGTGAGCCATTTCTTCATTGCAACTCACCCCTTTCATATATATTTTCTCTTTGAGTTGTAAACTCTCTAACCACATATCCAAGTGATCTTTGTATGTAGTTTTGTGTTTGTGTGATTCTCTAGGTTCCTCTTAAAGGCGAGATCACCACCTCTTGAAGTCGAGCAAGCTCAAGTCCATGAGTTGCCATGCTTCGTCATCATCAAGACTACTAAGGTTCTCTTGTTGATAGTTTCTTCTTTCTCATTAGAAGTGTAGTGTCGAAGACATAAATGAAAGATGTCTAAAGGTTCAAGACGAAGACATTAGTGAAAGGTGTCGAAGAGTCAAAGTAAAGGCATTAGTGAAAGGTGCCGAGTGTCCGTATTGAAAGCACTAGTGAAGGGTGCTTAGAAGTCAAGTCTAAAGGCATTAGTGAAAGATATCTAGAAGTCAAGTCACAAGGCATTAGTGAAGGGTGCCTAGAAGTCAAGTCAAAGGCATTAGTGAAAGGTGCCTAAGGTGTACATTCGATATGGTGTGTCGATGTACAAGATAAATTTATATTGGGTCAAAGGATATTGATATCCTTGTTGATGTTGTCATAAGGAGTGGGTCTCCTTAGGGATAGGATTTGTGTAGTGTTGGGTAGTAGTTCCTCCTTTGTAATAGAACTCGGTATCTAGCCTTATACCGGATAAAAGGGTAAGGACGTTGTGATAGGTTTGGTTTTACCGTGGAAGAACCCGTATCTAGCCTTGTACCAGATAAAGAGTAGGCAATGTTGTGAAGGCTTCTCCGCCACAAGGAGTTGGTGTTGTGTAGTGATTACGAACTCTCGAGTAGGTGACTTGGGGAGTGGAGTAGGGCAAGGAAGGTGTCCTTGTAGCCAAACCACTATAAATACTCGCTTTGTGGTTTTGTGCTTCTTACTCTTTATCTTAGCTTTTGTCTATCTATACGTTTGTCTATCAACATCCAACACACACGTACAAATGGATTGACATAAGTTAATCTAAATAGTTTAAAACCAAGTTTTAATCGGTAAAACTATTCAACCCCTTCTAGTTTTCTACAATTGGCATAAGAGCTTCAAGTAAGTTTCTTAGAGTATATTGTACTTTAAAAACTTGAGACGATCCATAAATTGAAAATCAAGAAAGAAGGTATTTTACAAAAATAAACACCATGTCTTAAAAACACTTTTGTAGGATGTTGATTAAATGACAACAATATTTTTTTTACTTACCTTACTAGATTGCACTAACCTTCCTTGTCATTTTGATTAGTTAAAAGCTCATATTTATCAAGCCATAGGAATTGCTTGGTAATAAGATTACCTTCCCCAAGAAGGTATCTTAATCACGAAGGAACCAGAGTTGTCTATTGACACTTCTTTTTGTCATTGGAAAGACACTCGTAAGTGCATTAAAGGTATGATTTTCTACTTATCTCTAGATAACATTAGCATAGAAAATAAGTATGCTCACATAGGAACTTATATGATTATCTTTTCACATACTCATATATTACACGTAGCTTCGTTAGGAATTTTTTTTGCATACGTGTTACTCTTTCGTCTATAGTCAAGGTTTATAAATTTGTGTCTTATTTTACTTAATCCAAAAATCAAATCTTTTTAATAATAAAACAAAACACAAATCTCAAAAATTTCTCCTTCCCCATAAATATCCCTCCACGCCCACTCCACCAAATCCTTATTCTTCAAATCTTCCACTTTCAAAAATTACCTCTCATTCAAACTTCATCTTCCTTTTCATCTCATCTCATCTCAAATCAAAACCAAGGAAGATCTTCACCATCATGGTTTATATCGCCAGTACTCATCGTCTTAACACTCATCGCCCTCGTGTTCCCCATGATTAAGTTTTCTTATGGAGACATGTACTTTGTGTTGTTAATCTACATTGGTGTTATATACCCAATCCTTTGTATCGTTCTTAGCATTGAAATGAAATATTAGTAATGCTCTAGTTTATCTAGTTTATTTTTCATAATGTGTTTCTCATTTTTTTTTACTCTTTGTCTTTCGTACTTTTAGTCTTGAGATACTCTAGAAACCGACAATGCATGCTAAAGTAAATATTGGCTAAAATACATATCTTTGTATAAACCTATAAGATGCAAAAATCTATTTTTCGTCAAAACCCTTTTTCTGTCACTACAGATCCACGGATCCCCATAGTTCAACTAGCCGGATCCCTCTTGGAAGGGAACCGTGAGAACCGCCTTTCTAGAAAAAACAGCTCATGCAATATAAAACCATTTTCTTCCTAAGAGAAATATTCCACGTGAATGTTTAATACTAAGTGAGTTAATTGTCATTGTTAATAGATATCTAGTAAAAACGTTAGATGATCATCTTTTTGCTTTAATACGTCTCATCATATTAACTTTTCACTTCCATAGGTCTCGTCATGTCTCATGAGTATGAGTTCGACTTTTCACTCACTTATGTCTACATTCCTAACATCTCTCTTGAGCCCAACACACCTGGCAATCATGTCCGTGGGTTCAATAATCTCGAAACTCATCACTTCCATGAAGGACGTATTGTCGACACACCTATACTATACGAAGAAGGTATCAATACGTCTTTCCGAACCATAGGACTAGAATGTCTTCTCGGAATTAACGAGAAAATCTGTCCGAGGTTTGTATTGGAATTCTTCCGTCAAGTTGAACTCGTTCGTAACGAGGATCGATCTCTATCTCTTTGGTTTTGGATCAAAAACCAAAAGTTTGTCTTAACCCTTGGGCAATTTGCTCACATTCTCCGAATTCCAAATCATGGACAATGTGCCTTCACGGAAGATTGGTCTCTTGATTCTCTCTTCAACCATCGTGAAGAAAATAGTCCATATTGTTCACACATACCTTCCCTCTAAACTTGACTCGCATGTTATGCAAACCTCGACCCTATCACTCTGATCCAAACATTATCTATACACGGGATATCCAAGATGAGTACAAGCCTCTCATACTCATTCTACGTGAAAATGTTTGGAGTCTGAGGGGAAATCGAGAAATCCTTCCCGCTTGTTGTGCTCATATAATGTATTGTTTGCTAACACAACAACCATACAATCTCGCCTATTTTCGAAGGCTTAATCAAATTTTCAAGGCAACAAAAACAAACTAATCCCTTATGGAATGTTCTTGACACGCCTTTATCATCACATCATGTACTTCCACCCTCAATTTCAAAGTCCGTTGTACGCACTCGTGAATAAGATGATGGAACCTCTAAACACATCTCATCAAGTCTTTCTTCATCCCCGACCAAATACTTATCATCCATTTGACGATCCATCTAGCGAAATGCTCAAGAAACTTAGTCTCCTTTCTAAATAGGCTCAATACTTAGACTTCATCTTTCAATCATTGTAATGTGATTTTTCTCATGAAATAAAACATTTAACGTTTGATGTCTCGTTTATATAAGTGTTCAAACTTAGAAAATAATAGGTTTGAAAAACAAAACCTTATGCAACTTTTGCATACCTTATGTGAAGGTATTGTTTAACAAGAGACGGATCCCTCAGGTTTATGCTAGACGGATCCTTCACTTAGGAACCGTGGGATCCGGAAACAGAAATGCAGATACAGTCTTTATACTTCAAACCATGTCCTTAGATCACTTCACACTAGCTTAACATAATGCCTTAGGATCACTTGAGTAATTCTCCCGCTTAGTAAAGTTCACACTCACTCCTGGCTCATTAAGGATCACCCTCAAGGTGCCTTTTAGTTTGTCACTTCACCAAAACTCATCACTCTTCCGCTCTTATACGCACACATCATCTCTCACATGTTAACACATCTAGTTTTATAAATCTCTCAATTTTAGCAAATTGATTTTGGTCATCCTTACCTCAAAATGAGTCAAATTCTAGTATTTCCATTTCCTATAACTTTTAAGATATTTTCCAAAAATTATCTCAAGTTACTATCTGGTCTCTAGGATCATTTAGCTCCACTTGACACTCTCAAATTTCCTAGTGTCATCTTTGGTCATTCATTGGTACTCATAAAAGTTCCATTTTCTTCCATAAAAGGCAATCATTAGCTACATCACTCATTGCCCTTGATCATTTAAGTACCATTTCATTTAAGACCCTTAGGAAGACTGAAACACTCAAGAGGTATAGGTATTAGACCTTACAAACATCATTTTTCTCCTTTCTTAGCTGCGAGAGCCGATCCTAGGATTAGCCTAGACGGATCCTTCATTGGAGGGAACCGAGGATTCGATGACAGATTCATCTTAACTTTAGCTAAAACAATCATTTCAAGCTCATCTTGCTAACTTGAACACTCCATCTTATCTTAATTAAGTTCCTAGTTCAGGTAACTCAAGTTGACTCTTGTGCATGCTAATCATCACATTCCAAAGGATTTTAGTGGCTTAAGTCTTGAATGCACTTGCCAAATCTTTTCCTTTATAAACCATCTTGTTAAGACTCCTAAAGTCATCATTTACATCCTCATTCTCAGCACTTAGAAACTTTTACAAACCTCTTTTAATTATCTCATCATGAGAAAAGCTCCTAGTGGTAACTCATCCACCAAAGGACCACCCAAGAAAATTTCTCGTGTTGTACACGAAATCTCCTCAACCGAATTATCTCCCGTTAAATCCACAAATGGTAGGATCTCCCCTCCACCTATCAAACCAATCCCCAAAAGGATTGTTCCCACAAAACTACCAATGCCAAACACCACTATATCCCCTATTTCCACTAAACCATCACCCTTAGTGCCTAGAGCAATATCATTCACCCCTCCACTCTCATCACCACACCTATACAATCTAGAGGACTTGCCTCCTAGGCCATCCCATCCTCCACCATCGCCAACATTCTCCTCTTTAGGAGGAATAGCGCAACAAAATCAAGGTGTTGAGTCAACACTAGCTCCGGCTTCTTTTTCTCCGTCACCTTCAAATAGTCCATTTTGGATTATGAGGAATCATCAAAGTCAACCACCAGACCACATGGAAGTTGACACTTCTCTACCTCCGCCATCATCCTTAGTTGAGCCATCATCGAATGTGCCTTCGCCAATCCCTCTTTCTTTTGAGGCTCAACTCTTCACTTGATCCTCCACATCAAGACATTTCCTTTCTACCACCACCACTTCCGAGCCATGACAAAGATTTTTATCATTGTCAACATGTTGAAAGCTTGATACATGAAGTACGTGAAGATCAACGTTTCATGTTTTATCACCTCCTCAAACGTTTCGACGAGATCAACAAACCCAAACAACCTTGAGCTTAAGGTTTCAAGTGGTGTCCTAGTTTTAAGCTTAAATCTAGATAGTCTAGGAATGATGTCTCATGTCTAAATCATTCTCTTAGTTTTAGAGATTTGTAAATCATGTCTCGTATATTTTATTGAATGAGATTACATGTTATATGCCATATTGTCCTGAGAGTATCTTTGTTTTCTAGATACATATCTCATTTTGATGTTAACATCATTTGTTACATCACCATCGCTATATTTTGCTTACAGTCAGACGGATCCCTCTATCTTGCCTAGACGGATCCCTCCAAGGAGGGAACCGTGCAACAGAAGACTTGTTTACTACTAACTTGAGTCTTATTTGCAGGAAATTATGCATTATATACTTGTTTTCTAACATTTGTTTTGTAGATTTTCAATTTACACAAGAAGACTTTGACACCTTAAGCTAGGGGGAGTTTCGTGTCAAAGCGATACATTGCAATATATTTTAGGATTACGTTACATGACGTCCCTTTGAAAAGTTTGAATCATTAATGGAGAGCATTATCGTCACAAAGACGAAACCATTTGCAAACATAGTTGCAATGCATTAGTTTAGTATCTCTTCTTACTGACCCCCACAAAGGGATGGACTCGTCAAAGGGGAGCTAAGACGAGAACACTTCCCGTCACTTGCTCTCTATATTCGTATTTTCTTTATTTTTACATGTTTTTCTTAAAATAAGATGTTAGTTTCTTTTCGACGCTCTTTTTGTTTCGACAAAAAGGGGGAGAAGAGAGTAAAAACTCCAAATTCAAACTTTTACGAATTTTAGTTTTTCCTTAAGATAATTTTATGTTTTGTCATCAACAAAAAGGGGGAGATTGTTAATAAAGATAAGCCGTAAAAACGTTTATTTATATTTTACGATCTTCTAATGTTTTGTCGATAACAAACGTAAAATCATTTTAACGAAACAAATAAATACGTAAATGGTTTGAGCCAATAGTTTACTAACACACTTACGTTTTCACATAAAACAACTAAACAAGTAAAAGTGTTTTTATGATTTAGTATTACATAATGACAAACAAGTGTTTACATATTGGGTAAATATATACATAACTAGTATGTATTATAATGGGTAATATAAATGGGTAGAAGTTTAAGTATTTGACCCATTGACCAAATACATTGAATGTAGTTGGGTAAAACCCAAATTCCATGACCCATACCCATGGAGCATAACCCATAACCCATAACCCATTGCATGACATCATGCATAAGTCATAAATGGATATTATCCATGACCCATGGATTTAACCCATGACCCATGGACTAGATGCATTGCATCTTGTAGATACATTGTATCTACTTGGATACCCATGGTCCAAAGTCTAGGACCCATGACCCATAACCCATGACCCATGACCTAAAACCCATGGGAAGAGGGAGCGCCCCACGATCCCCGAAATACACTGGACATATCCTCAGTGAGGGATCCGTGGGATCCGTGAAACAATAGAACTTTTTCCTCTATAAATAGTGAGCCATTTCTTCATTGCAACTCACCCCTTTCACATATATTTTCTCTTTGAGTTGTAAACTCTCTAACCACATATCCAAGTGATCTTTATATGTAGTTTTGTGTTTGTGTGATTCTCTAGGTTCCCCTTAAAGGCGAGATCACCACCTCTTGAAGTCGAGCAAGCTCAAGTCCATGAGTTGCCATGCTTCGTCATCATCAAGACTATTAAGGTTCTCTTGTTGATAGTTCTCTTCTTTCTCATAAGAAGTGTAGTGTCGAAGACATAAGTGAAAGATGTCTAAAGGGTCAAGACGAAGACATTAGTGAAAGGTGTCGAGTGTCCGTATTGAAAGCACTAGTGAAGGGTGCTTAGAAGTCAAGTCTAAAGGCATTAGTGAAAGATATCTAGAAGTCAAGTCACAAGGCATTAGTGAAGGGTGCCTAGAAGTCAAGTCAAAGGCATTAGTGAAAGGTATGTACATCTATGGTGTGTCGATGTACAAGATAAATTTATATTGGGTCAAAGGATATCGATATCCTTGTTGATGTTGTCATAAGGAGTGGGTCTCCTTAGGGATAGGATTTGTGTATTGTTGGGTAGTAGTTCCTATTTTGTAATTGAACTCGGTATCTAGCCTTATACCGGATAAAGGGTAGGCGACGTTGTGATAGGTTTGGTTCTACCTCTTGGAAGAACCCGGTATCTAGCCTTGCACCGGATAAAGAGTAGGCAACGTTGTGAAGGCTTCTCCGCCACAAGGAGTTGGTGTTGTGTAGTGATTACGAACTCTCGAGTAGGTGACTCGGGAGTGGAGTAGGGCAAGGAAGGTGTCCTTGTAGCTGAACCACTATAAATACCGCGTTGTGTTTTGTGCTTCTTACTCTTTATCTTAGCTTTTATTTATCTATACGTTTGTCTATCAACATCCAACACACACGCATAAAATGGATTGACATAAGTTAATCTAAGTAGTTTAAAACCAAGTTTTAATCGGTAAAACTATTCAACCCCCTTCTAATTTTCCATAGTTTTCATCCTTTTTCATAATGCTACCGCTATAAATTTTCGCTTATACGCTTTCCTCTGCTTTCATACGCTGGCCGCCAGACATTATTATATGTTTTATACGTTTTCGCCGATTTCATACGCTGCCTCTTTCATATGTTTTCGTCCATTTTCATATCGCTTCTATTCGTTTCACGATTTCGGTCCGCATACAATTTTGTCCGCTTTCATAAGATTTTGTCCGCTTTCATAGGATTTCGCCTGCCTTTCATACGTTTTCGTCGTCTTCCGTCATCCCCGTTTCATATAATGCTGGCCCATTTTCATACATTTTGGGCCGTTTTCATACGCTTTTTGTCCATTTTACATCGCCGCTTTAAGACATTTACCGATTTGTCCGTTTTCATACATTTTCGTCCACAGACTGTATGTATTTATATGTTTTTTCCATTTTCAACCGCTCACATGTTTTCATACGCTTTCACCATTTTCATATGCTTTTTGTAATATTTTTATTTGTCCATTTTCATATGTGTATAATATTTTTAGATTTTCGTACAAGATGGTTTTTGCTTATGAAATATCACAATTAGACATTAACTATATTTATGTAATATCACAAGTGATATTAGTAATACTCGTGCACGCATCGGGTTTTGACAAAAAAAAATTATTCTGTATTAGTCTTAATATTGTGTATTTAAAGGTAATTGCATATAATTATATAGTTATAAGTTTCGTGGTACGCATCTAAGTTTACACATAAATCAAATTTATTTTAACATTTTAGTTCGCAAGATTTACACATATAACAATTTGCCAATGAAAATTGTGATATAAGTACAACTAATACTTATGCACAAGTTTTTCATTATGCAAGAATATCAATTAGAATTTGGTAAAATATTTGTAAAAATTTATGTTAGGTAACCCAATATTTAATTTTATTTAGTCGACAAAGATGTTGATGTTGTTATTTAAATTTCACTATTGTTATTATTGCACATGATGCAAGTTAATAGACATAAATGAAGCGAGTAAAGTTAAAGATAATTTTAAAGTTTTAAAAAATGTTTTCTAGATATCCTTATATAAATAAATGGAATTACATGAGTCATTGTTATAAGTAAAATCGCTGCAGTATTTATTTTTTATATTAAATTAACCCCAAGACTTACAAATTGATAATTATATTCTCATTTTCGTGAATTTAGCCTGTATTTAAAATGTAAACTCGCCCACATAGTTGACTTTTAAAAATGAAATAAATGAGTCTTTATTGAACGTGATATAGTAAAAAATTAATACTTATAATCTATGTAAAATTTATATGTTGTTATTTTAAAACAAATATATAAATATAAATTGTAATTTTAAGATGTAAAGTATAAAGGGTATAAAGTATAGGGGTATCGTTTATAATCCAAGTTATCAAAAACATGGAGCTTATAAATTATACTTAACCCTATATAATTTTTAAAAATTTAACCACTAAAGTTTTACTAATTATTTCCTCTTTTTTTATGTTTTTGTTTTCACAAATTTGACACTTATATTTTTATGTGTTTTTTATCAATCAAATTTCCACCAAATTATTAAAGTTTGACAAAAATCAATTTAATTTTGACTTTTATTAACCAATCACATCACACGATTTTACTACATGTATGAAATCGAAGCCTCTATTGGCCCAATTGTTTTTTAATAAGAATGAATTGACAAAATTACTTCGAAATGATGTAATTCCTTTTATTATAAAAAGATTAGATATTTAATGTTGTACACAATGATGCAGATTTAGATGATTTTGAGTTATTTGAATATATATAACCATACATGAATGATGTCTACCTTCGGGTCTCCTAGTAGTTCGTGGTCCCAGGCCTGCTTGATGTTCAAACCGGGTCGGATTTTAAGTGTGACGTCGTTCTAAAAAATGTTTTATCATGTGCTTATATTACTCATATGTAGAATAAATGTAATTAGTGTCACATTGTATTGCTTTATCACATGAGTTATTACTCTTAACTAACTAAGAACGACAATTTAAATACTTTTCATCTTCCTTACAAAGATATATCGCAAAGAGATAAATAAGTGTTTCACAAATATCAAAATGAATAAAAGCATAGTTTATCATATATCATAAACACAAGAATGTCAAATATCACTTGTGATATTTCATAAACAAAACCATCTTTACCTTAAAAATATAAAAATATTAGAAAACACATCTAATAATATATATAAAATATACGAGCAATAAAATATATTAGGTGATACTAAAAGTTAAAACATACTACTGTTGTTTATGAAATATCACAAGTGATATTAGACATTAACTATTTTTATAAAATATCACAAGTGGTATTAGACACATCATATAATATAGTTTAACTAATAAGCATTGTAAATTATCATACTTAAAAATATTACAATTGATACGGCTTTAATATGAAGTAATCACATAAACAAAACACAATTCAATGCGTCAAAGCAAAATTAAACTAAACAACTTAATTAATAAACAAAATTACACTATCAAGAACTTAAAATATCGCAGGTGACAATTTGAGACCCATTGGTTAAACTTGTGTTTAGTTAGTCAAGTTTTTGGTTTGTACGCTTTTATAATGCGTTTATTCATTTTTATACTTTTTGTATGTTTTCATATGTTTTACGTTTTATGCTTTCATACATTTTCTATGTATTCATATGTTTTTGTATGAAAACGGATAAAAAACGGTAAAATGGATGAAAACGGACGAAATGTATAATAATCGAAGAAAACGCATACAAAATGGATGAAACCGATAAAAATGCACGAAACGTATGAAAACGGACTCAAAACGTATGAAAACGGACTAAAAACATAGGAAAACGCCTCAAAACGCCGTAACGCATGAAAACGACGAATGTATAAAAATGTCCAAAAGGCCAAAAGCGTGATGAAAACGGACAAAATGTATATGAAACGTCTAAAATGGCCAAAACGATGAAACGGATCAAACGTGATAAAAACGGACTAAACTTATGAAAACGCTTCAAAAACGTCAAAACGTATGACAACGCATTTAAAACTCATATGCATATAGTATATATCGATCATCTCGTAAACATTTTGATGATCTTTTTCATTCAAAGGTAAAGGATGTAGGATGAGCATTTC
>OU343219.1:205290702-205506138 GCA_910596185.1 Chrysanthemum makinoi
AACCAGACACTTAAAAAAGAAAAAGAAATGGTTTCGAGTTCATCTATCGTAGATGATTTGTAATAATCTTATTACCTAAAAACAAGTTTATAATGAAAAGCAAAGGGAGAAAAACAAAATAGATACTTATTAAAAGGTTCTTCCTATTGCAAGCACCCCACTGGCACTTGCATTTTAGTAAGAGTGGGCACCAATCATCGGCACCAAATGACGCTTTTATCGTGCCAAAACATTATATGTGGTGTTTTTTTACAACTTATTTTTTTACCACTTATTTTTTTACAAGTTTTTTTTTGTCTTACAAGTTTTTTATAACTTTTTTTACAAGTTGTTTTTTTGTTTTACAAGTTTTTTATAACTTTTTTTACAAGTTGTTTTTTTGTTTTACAAGTTTTTTTTATGCTATAAATTGAGTTTTAAAACTTTTAAAAAAAACGTAGTCTGAAAATTTTTGAGACTTAGATTCGAAGGTTGCAAAGTGAGATTTTATCTCACTTTACCGTCCATTCGGTTTTCATCATCGCCTCGGAAAATTATAAGGCTAAAAAATCATCATTGCCTCGGAAATTTTATCTCACAACAAGTCTCACAAGTCACAACAGGTCTCAAATGGCACAAGTGCAACAAGTTCACATACAGCCTCGTGTCTCGAATCCCAAGTTCATTAACTCACAACAAATAGCCTAGCCAAGCACAAGTCACAAGTTCACAACTTACAAATCAGTCTCAGCTAAGCACAAGTCACAACAGTCTAAAAACTGCACAACTCTAACCAAAGACAAACACGCTTTCTTGTGCAAAAGCAATAGCACCACAAGCAACCGCACAAGAGGTACGACCTCTTCGCAAAGGTTCACAAGAAAGTAAACAAGCAGCATTCTCCCTTATAAAGCAACAACATTACCCAACAACTATCAACAAAGCAACAACATTACCCAACAACTAGAATATCTCCAAAACCACAACAACAACAACCAAGCAAGAACTAAAAGTAGGACCACTAAAACAGACCACAAGCAACAATCAGACAAGTAGCAAGACCACAAGCAATCGCACAAGAACAAGACCACAGTCCACCATGTCTAGCCATTCGATATCACACAGAGGTAAACTTATCGAATAGCTCAGATTATAGCTTTTTAGCTCACGTTGGCTGCAAATCAGCTTTATGCCAAAACTCTTAAGTTTTTTTAAAAAAAACCATCATTGCCTTTTTTTAGCTCAAGTTTTTTTCATTAAAGTTGCAAAGTGACCTAAAATGGTCACTTTACCATCCAAGAATGAAACGCTTTAGACCAAAACACAAAGTTTTTATCATTAAAGTTGCAATGTGACCTAAAAGACTTTACCATCCAAGAATGAATAATGGGGTGCTTGGCTAGAGTATCACCGCAGCTGCAGAAGCGGTCATGCTACATAAGACTCAACCCCGAAAACATGCAAATGAAACGATAATCATAATCAACGAAACAGATACCAATTTTTAGATCTAAAATTTTTAGATAATAAAACCAAAGATTTTAATAAACCAACCTTCAAATTTTTTTTCAACATCTTAAAATATTTCTAGATCTAAACAGATACCAACCTTCAATTTTTTTTTCAACCTCGTAAATTTTTTTCAAGATCTAAAATATTTCTAGATCTAAACAGATACCAACCTTCAATTTTTTTTCAAGATCTAAAATATTTCTAGATCTAAAAACTTAACCGAAAAAGATACCACCAACCAACGAAAGAAACAAATACCACAACATCACCACCATAACAAACTTAAACAACTTAAACAGATACACCACAAAGATCACCACCATTTTAGATCTAAAGTTTTTTAGATTATCAAATAAAACCAAAGATTTTTATAAACCAACCTTCAAAAATTTTTCAACCTCGTAAAATATTTTCAAGATCTAAAATATTTCTAGATCTAAATGTCCAACCTTCAAATTTTTTTCAACCTCGTAAAATTTTTTCAAGATCTAAAATATTTCTAGATCTAAAAACTTAACCGAAAAAGATACCACCAACCAAATCTAAAACAAAGATACCACAACATCACCACCATAACAAACTTAAACAACCAACAGATACACCACAAAGATCACCACCATTTTAGATCAAAAGTTTTTTAGATTATCAAAGAAAACCAAAGATTTTTATAAACCAACCTTTAAATTTTTTTCAACCTCGTCAAATTTTTTCAAGATCTAAAATATTTTTAGATCTAAAACTTAACCTAAAAGATACCACCAACCAACAAAACAAACAGATACAATAGCATCACCACCATAACAAACTTAACAACTAAAGACAGATGGTAATATCACCACCAACGATACCACCACGTATCACCACCATTTTAGATCAAGATTTTAGATCTAAAATGTTTAGATCTAAATTTTAGAGAGATAAGAGAGATAAAGCGTAGTACCACACCTTTGACAGGAGTGGTAATATCAAGTCGGTAGATACCACCAAAACCATGTGCGCATACGGTTTAACAAAAACGCCAGATCACGAACCGTATTACCTTCAAGCAAACGGTATGTATTTTAAATTTATGCCTATCAAGTTATTCTCCCGGCCAATGATAATCTTAACTAGTTCCTTTTTTCGAATACGTGATTGCCTATTCCGGTTTTGTTGATAATTTTGGAGAACACTGCGCTCCCTGCCGTTGTCCAAATACTCAAGAGCCTGATGAGCCTGAATATCCTCAAGAGCATCAGGGCCTCGAAAGCCTCAATATTTTTCTTGTCAAGATGACGCATAAAAACCAAATTGTTTTTACCAAAGCATCGTCGTTTGTCAAAAAATATGTTAAACAGGTTCGAGGTATATTCCCGATCTGTGTCAACACAATAACCTGCTGTTAAAGAAAGAATCGTGAGCGCCAGCGCATGCAAATCCAAGGCTAAACAAAACAAATCCCGATTTGAACGAAGAACCCCCACAGGGCAATCACCGCAGGCTACACAAAACTAAAAAAGTCCCAACTTAAATGAAGAAGTCGCAGACATAGTTCATATGTGGGAGAGCCTTCTAACGCCCCGAATTGAACGAAGGACCAGTGAGGCTTACTTAAGACACCACTTGTACGCCAGATGACATTAGCTTAATATTTTATGGCTCAAATTCCACCTCTTTTCCGACGCCGATCCTAAGGATCTTTAACGCCAGTGTGATGGAATGCGCTATCGAGCTCTTGCCGTAGGTCTTGGTCATCACGAACGAATGTGGCCTAGAATTCGAGCTCTTGTCGGGAGGTATAGACAATAACGAGGAAGTTTACATGCAAATGTGGGTGATTATTTTACAAATATTCAGAATCGATGAATGGTTTAAGGTCCAACACCCTACTTGCTATCGGATGACTATGCCAAACGGGCGTGCTATTGCTACAAGCTCTTAACCGCCCTATTGTATGTATATCCAATTCACAATCTATTATGTGTATTCCGCTGAGAGATGGTCCAAATACAGCACAAATATTGTCCCCTCAAGTGATTCGTGTGGGGAAGACAAGTGCTTCACTTCGTTCTATGTTTCTTGATGAAAACTCATCACTCCCATATACTCACCCACAATGGAGCGGTTCGAAATGTCGTGGCATGTGATGGGCACATATGTTTACTCACCGACAGAGGATGTTTAGACAGACGTAGAAAACGATTATTGATTTATATGGTAAATGACAAAACATGTATAGACGATTATCGATTTATATTGTAAATGACAAAACATGTATGACGATACCGATTTATAGTAAACGACTCGTCATCTTTACAGATTGCTTCCCCGCCCCGGTTCTTCCTCATCTTTGTTACATGAATCGGATGACATTATTCAGGGACATTCATTGTGTCAACAACACACCCGCTCGTGTTGAGAGTCCATATTATATGCCTTCTTCTCCATCTTATGTGCCTCCCTCTCCGCCTATATCTCCAACAAGCAGATGACATTTTATACATCGCTCCGGTTCTTCCTCATCTTTGTTACGTACCGCCTCGCTGACGAGTACGAGCTAGAGATTGCCGGATTGAGGAGACGCATTTCAGAGTTAGAGTTTCGTGGGACGTGATGGCGCATCATTGGAGCGACTACCGCCGTGATTGATCTTAGTTGCTAGTTATATTGTGATTTTGTTAACCATGTATCAACTATTAATCTATAACAAGATTGGTTATTTATGTATTCGAAGCTTCTAATTTTGTGAACCATGATATTATTGATTTATGTTGTAAATAATTATACAAATTTTTTACGATGCAACAAAAATCCTTTCGTGTGCGTTGTCGACGCTGGATTTATAATTGGAGAACATCCCACGTTCCCAAAACTTGTGGTTCAAGATATGCACGCTTCCTTTGCTCAAAGGAAATACCAAACGTCTTATTTACGAATATATCAATAACTTGTTTGTTTAGAATACATTTCTATAATCGTTTCGGCTACGTGAATGTACCGTGGACCTAAGACTACGTGCCGTGATACTTCACGTAAAGCGGAATATTTCAACAAAAAGATGTACAGTTTCTTTCAACGTGCTAGCCAAATCGCTAAATTCAAAGATAATGATGTCATTAACATAAGTTGTTAACTAATATTAACTAATGTTAATAATATGATAAAAACACTGGCTATTACTCACACTATACATATAAAAAACACTACACAAATAAACACTATATATATGGTATTTATTTTACATACCAAAATTTTCTCACATATTTCTAGGATCCTCTCATCTCCACCATTCATTTAAAAAATCACCTGCCGAAAAAGTTATTTTATTATTCCACCAATTTATTATATTTAAATATTTTAAACCGCTAATCGTAAGCGAAAATATTTACATTGCCATGACGAAGATATTTAATTATCTTTCTAGATGCACTTTATATACTGAAAAGAAAATTCCTGTTTTTCACGTTTTTTCGTCTTTTTTCGTTTATTTTACGTTATTGATATTGCATGAAAAAATAATATATGATAAAACACTAATTGAATACATGTGATAATATTAATCATATATGATATGTAATATCACATGTGATGATATCACATGTGATATTACATATCATATATGATTTAACACTAATATCATATGTGATATTCAATTTAGTGTTTTATCATATGTGATTTTTTTCATGCAAATTTCAGTAACGTAAAAACTAAAAAACTAGAAAAAACGGAAAAATGCGATTTTGTCGAAAGTATATCAAAGTGCCTATCTATGTAAAAGATAATTAAATGCTCGTCGAATGATTTCGCCAACGATTAACTTTTTTAAAGATATTAATATTTAAAAAATGATGAAAAGTGGTTTTTTAAATTGTTGTATTAATCTCATCCATTAGATCAAATAAAAATTGAGAGTGATTGATCCCTTGGATGAAATAATTTTTTGTCATAAAATGATCTTATATATTATATATATATATATATATATATATATATATATATATATATATATATATATATATATATATATATATATATATATATATATATATATATATATACTATATAAATGGAAAAATGGTAAAGGAAAAGTTAAAATGAAATGAATGTTTAAAACACACAATTGGTAGGTAAATAAATAATATAATTAATACTCTTATTAAACACCCCATTACTTAAAAGACAATAATTTATTCACATTGACACCCATTAAAAGCCACATCTACCAAATTAAAACAACCAATTGAAACCGATATCGGTTGACCCGTTGAAACCGATAACGCAAGGTGAATTGTGAAACCGATACGGGTTGACCCGACGCCAAACCCTACGGCAACCCTGTTTAATTTGACATTTTTCGACCCAACCTATCGGTTTGACTCTCGTTTTAAATCGACTGTTTTTTATCTAACGGTTCAACCAGCTTGAACCAACCCGGGTGAAATCGGTTTCAAATTTGACAAAATTATATGAGAAATGATGAAGTAGTTGTGGAACCCGTGATAATTTTTTTGAAATGAGAGACCAAGTAATTGTAGTTTTTGGTTTATTTTGCTTTGAACACTGTAATTTGTTGTCAGTATAATGTTATATTAAAAATGTTGCTCTTCAGCACCATTTAAAGGACTAGCATATATGAATCGTCGTTTAAAAGTTAATATATATATATTGTATAGCCCTTTGTCATTCGATCAATAATGTTATGTAAGTTTATTAAAATCACAAAAATAAATAGTATTGTTTTATCTTTACGATAATTATTTGTACCTCAAACAAATAGCTTTGAACAATGCATAAATATCTATACAAATTGATAGTACAAAATAATCTTATATGGTGATATCCAATTTGCAAAGTTACAATTTTAAAAGCCACACACCAAATGATAAACGTTACACATGTAAAAAAAATAGTTATCACTGCCTAAATTACAGACAAAACAAGAAAAAGCAATACAACATGTTGGCTATACCTCTAAACTACAATATAATATTGCCAACTACATAATACCGTTGGTTTTTTTAATGCTTGAATCTATTATTACTAAAAATCTTAATAACTTAAAACAATCATATTAGAAAATATACTCACACACTTAGACCGACTCCACATAATTTTTTAAAAAACTATATATTTATGCTGCTATGCAACCACACATCAGAATTGTAGTTATTCGAAAACGATTCTCTAATGCTACAAATACAGTTTGTTGAAAGAAACTTATGGGTCATCGGAACTTTGCAGAAAACTAGACATCGCTGCCGCTAGGCGCGGGTACTCGTCTAGTATATATATATATATATACTAGCTTCATAGCCCGCCCGGATGGGCGGGCTAGCTTCATTATAATACATGTTAAATTCTAAATGTATGTAAAGCAATCGTAAAATAAAAAAAAAATAGTTGTAATACCCGTATTCAAGTGACAGTACATTCTTACTTGCATAAAAATACAGGAAATATAATTGTTTAAAAAAATGCATGTTAAATAAAAAAAACTGGTATACTATAAACATGAAGACAATCGTAAAGTACATCGGTTATAAATAAAACCGACGTGTAAATGTTCAAAAGTAATAAGAAATAGAAATTATGACAACAAATCTCAATCAAATGGAACATAAGTATAACTTCGGCAAGTAAAATAGAAGTGCAACTTACAGAAAATAGATTTTTACATTAAACAAACCACCCTAAGAAAATTTACTACTTTTTCACATTAGAATTGGAAATCATTAGCTCATTCATAGAAACTCTCACCACGTGCTTCTGTATGTATTCAGTCTTTTCACCTTATGAGCTTGTGTAGTTAGCTAGTGAATTGAGAACCTCCTCATTATTGTCTCATAAAAAAGAAATGGGTAACAAGAAGGCAATAATCACCTATAACCACAATTTGAAGTTGTTAATTAGTTGATTTTTTCCTTTTTCTAACTTGAAGAAAAACTAAATAAAATGTCTATAAAATGGTCAAATCAACCATTGAAATAACTATATTGAAGATATTATTGCACCAGATATATTAACAAAGTGGTGCACATATGCTTACTCATGAACTAAAAGGTGAAGTTGTGCTTAATATTGACTACCAAATGTCTAAACTAAAGCTTATATAAGACCATTTGACTAATAACAACACTTTCATTAGCCTATGTGTCCAAGGTTTTAATGTTGAAGAATGTAAATGAGTGAACTTGAAAGTGAGATATAGCTTGTGGAGCATATTTAAGCTAAACAAACCTTATGTTGCAGGTCTAGTGAGAATGGCCATAAAAGGTCCCTAAAACTATAATAGTGAGAATGGCCATAAAAGGTCCCTAAAACTATAATCTTAGTATGTCTCTGTAGATGATATCCATAAGATTATTGTATGGTGATGCACACAACTTTGGTTGGACTTATACTTTGGGTAATAATGTAAAATTTACCTCGCTTAACAAAGAGTTTTTATAGTGTTCTTCCAATATGGAGGACCCCTTTTTTGGGCTCTTGAATTTCCAGCCACCACATTCTTGTATTCACCATGAGGCACGATTATCTCAACTCTTTACATATTCCCTCCATAAGTCCATAGACACCTCCTTATGTGTTTATAAATTTTCATATAACGTATTGCATCTTCTAATTTCTTTCTCATCGTTAGAGTCTTGCGTAAAGGTGGAAAAAGAGTTGGTTGAGAGAATGGGTCAAACCTGAACATGCATTTGTTAAGACTGCATCTACACATGGAAGTCGCCCATAACTATATACATGTAATCGAGGATATCTTCCATATAACTCTTATGAAGAAGAACCAAAATATTAAAAATGCAATGAATGCTTGATCCCATAATTCAGTTCAATTACTGTTTTTCACACAAATTATTTATGACTTTTATACGTAGGTAATATACAAAGTTTGGCATTGGGGCTAAAATGCCTCTGATTGAGATGCTTGTGTAAGGCACATGTGTCGCTTCATGGAACTTTAACTAACGATGTTTTTATTTGAATAAACTTTATTATTGATTGTTATAAAGTAATTTAACTCTAACCAGCCAAGGTGGAGAATTAAAACCCATGGACCAAGTCCTAGACCCAAATCTATACATATAAATATGATTTGATACCTTCAATCCTAGCGTTGCAGCAATAGCTCATCCAAGGGAATTCCTACAACATGAAGGGTGTAACCCTCACACTCACACCAATAATGAAGTAAGCAATCCTCCTTCCTGAAATTACGTATCAACAGTTTGAGTTCCTTTTTCAGTTGTGTTTATAAATGTTTGTATCATAAAATGATTCAATCAGAAAAACATATCACTCCATACCTTTGTTTTTAGGATTTCCATAAATTTGCTCAAATAGATCACATGCAGCCTCTACTATACCAGAGTGCCCGTAATGTGTTGAAAATAGAGGAACAAGATTATCACTGTGATAAGGATGATTCCGGTCATGCAATATAACAACATTGACCAATCTTTACTCTTATACTTTCATATGCAGCATGTAAAAATTACGTGCAGTTTGTTGAGCCTATACTTTATTTTAATTCGTATCTGACATACAAACTATTAGTTAAAAAATGATTTTGGACATAATGTGTACTGGATCCATTTCTGTCGGTACCCAAAAACTAAATGTTTTGGATCCAAATTTGTGGGGGTTTGGTTTAGTTAGCCAAAGAAACCCACAAATGCCAAGACAACATGGAAATAATGGGCATGAGTACGAAACACCTGATTAAGTCATTTATTGTGAGTAAAGTGTAAATAATACCTCTTTCCCCAAGTATAATGTTCTCGCATACTCTTTAAAGTGTGAGCTGCCACGATATATCAACTGCATTATCAGTTGATGGAAAGGATGAGCTAGATCCAACTTTCGTGACAAGAGACATGTTTGGTACGAATAGCACCTTGTTAAAGTTGATATCTAAAACGTCAATATCAAACATTCTTATGTGATAAAAAGATAACAATCAAATTTTATATATTTACTCATCAATAACATTTAAACCAACCCAAGCAATAATATTAGCTGATGTGGTTCCTGGAAGATCAGTCATTAAGTCCAACTGATGCACGACATTTTTCCCAGGGAAAAGAAGTTTTCCGGTTAGAAGTTCTGCAAAAATGCAACCGATACTCCATATGCCTATAGCCGGTTGTACTGAGAGAAACAAAAGTAATAAATATACACTAACTTAAAATGGATATATCGATTATAAATTCATAATTTACAGCCAAATTACAAAACCAAAAATCAAATTTAAAAACAAAATCCAAAATTAAGCTTTTTTAACAGGATGAAAAATCAAACCTTTCTTGTTATATCTTCATCTCAATCGGTCCCAAAACTGTCATATCAACGATTAGGGTATAAAATCATAAATCCCTTGCAACGAAAAATGATCGATAAATCAAAATCACTATACCTATAAAAAGTAAAAAATAAAAATAAAATAAAAATAAAAAAAAAGATAACTGCTTAATTTGTTAAGAATAACGTACCTGGTGGGAATAACCGAATAATGAATAGGTTTTGATAATGGTGGATTGAGGAGTTTTGGCTTTCTTTTAAGACATGAGTTATGGTGGCTTAACTAATCGGTTTGTTAGTGGCTGCCATAATTTTTTGAAATCAAATAATGATGGGCCAATTTGTTACGTATTTGTG
Source organism: Chrysanthemum makinoi (assembly GCA_910596185.1). Lineage (NCBI taxonomy): Eukaryota > Viridiplantae > Streptophyta > Magnoliopsida > Asterales > Asteraceae > Chrysanthemum > Chrysanthemum makinoi. The sequence goes on from OU343219.1 coordinate 205,300,834, forward strand.
ATGCGTTTTGATTTTTGGGGTAGGAAAGTTGTTTAGGTAATGCCGAACACACATGGATTTAGGTTAAATGAATATACTGTAATAGGTTTAATTTAAAGAGGTCATGAATGTGTAAGGGATTTGTATTACAAATGTATGGTAGCTGAGTTGGGTGTGGTGCGTTTGTTAAGGCGTACAACCCAGGTTCGAGCCTGGTATGCTACATTTTTTATACATATTTATCAGAAAATAGTGCCATGTAAGCATTTTCATGTCATCATTCTTGTACCTAGTCAGCATTAATGACGTGTCAATGTAGTCTCATATATATGTATAGATATACCTAAACACTACACACACAATTAAAACTAGAAAACATAAAGAAAAATAAAACAATCTTTAAAAGTCTCGTTAATTGGCTCGATTTGGATCAGCCATATGAATTCTTCAAACTCCGTAAAATTCGTCAAAATTGCAATAGTGATATTCATGACATCATAATCTCTTCCATTACATCATCCCTTAAATTATGGCGAAGGCAATTTTAATTTTGTAGATGGAATGTCATAGAAACCTTAAGTTGAAAGATAATCTAAAAGTCCATGTTTTCCATTCCTTAATGATGTTTGTTTTCAACGTTAGTTTGATACTTTTTTTAGACATAAAAAGGTGTATACTACTTTTAGACATCATTATCAAAGTATTTGAAGACATCTAAGTTGTAGTACTAAAACAAGCTACTAAATTCAAATTAACAATACATCACATGATCACAAACGTTGTAGTCGCAAAAGGTGATACTGTAATTCATAAGTTGTTTGTTTTTGACTTTCAGTAGAACTTTCAACTACAAAAAATTGGCTTAATCTATACATTTTTTTTCTCCATATATTTTAAAAGGTGTAAAATTTTATTAATTTCTTAACACTTAATAATGTGTAAAGATTGATTACATTAATAAGTGCGGAAAAAGATTGTAAGGCAATAAATGTTTCACACTTATAGTTATGTCAAAAAATTTTGGGTGATATTCACACAACATCTTTTGATGAATGCATTACAATTAGTGCATTACAATATTGTACGGTACAAATTGTAATGCATAAATTGTGATGCATGTATCAAACGGTGTGATGTAAGTATCAATTCAGCCAAAAAAAAGTTCATACTTTTAAGTGTGAAGAAGTTTATGTTTGGCAAAACTAGCTGTAAGCTGTAGGTTGTAAATTGCAAAATTGTTAACATGAGCTACAAACTGTATCTATTTTTTAATAAAAGTATTTGAAAAATTACCTGTTAAATGTAATTATGAGATATAAAATGACATAAATGGACATATATAATTGTAAATAAATGTTTGGAGGGTATATTAGTAACTTAAAGTTTTAACAGCTCCAAAATGTTTAAAAAACTTCATGAATCAGATTTTCATTTAGGAGCTAATTGTTTGAAATAAAAGCTAGAAGTTAATGTATCCAAATGGAGCTATATATTTTTAAAGAGATTATTTTTGTAACAAAAAAGTAACAGCTCCTCAAACAGCTCCTGCCAAACAGACCCGAAATCTAAGAAATGTCCACACTTATAGGTGTGAACCCAAATTCTCCACATTTTCTCAAACTGTGGGGACCCAAACAATCTCCACGCTTCCTCAAAGTGTGAAAATTTTGGGTGTTACAAATTACATTCATACTTAGAAGTGTAAAGAAATCTTATAAAACTTTTATCTGATTCAACTATAAGTGCGGAAAATCTATTGTTTTACAATTTTCCACACTTATTAATGTAAATAATTTTTACGCGTCATTAAATATTACAGTAATAAACTTATAAAATTTTACACACTTTTGAATACTGCGAACATAAACAGTGGAGAACCAAGTATTTTTTTGTAATGTTCATTTATTTGTGAAACAATCATATTTTAGTTTTTTGTAATGTTCATTTATTTGTGAAACAATCATATTTTAGTGACTCTGGTTTAACAAAAAAAAAAGTTTATAAGAAGTGACGGACCTAAGACTGGATTGCATTTTTATCAAAATTAGTACTTTGTATAACACAATAGTCGGTCAACAAACTCATTTATCAAAATTAGTACTTTGTATATCATAGAGATTACGTAAGAAAAAAATAAATGCTATTTACTTACTGCTAGTTAATATCAACAAACTCATTTATGTGAGCAACATTTATTTTCTAGAGATTAATTCTACAAGCTTAAATTAACATGAATAATAGCTATAGCCAAAAAAATTATAAATGTTAATAATGAATTAAAGACAAGAAAATAAATATTAATAATTATTGCTCACTTTTAGTTGACTAGAATTTAAGCAACCTTAATGATCAAATTAAAAGAAGAAAAAGAAACATAAAAACAAGCTAAAATAGCAAAATTTATTACAAATAACGAGAACTGTATTTATAATTATAGTAATACAATTACATAAACAATAATAATAACCAAATTACAGGTACAATATTAATATTCATAATAATATTCAAATGGGTTGCATCTTTAATTTCTCTTCACCAACTTTTTTATCAATATTTATGCATACCTTGTTTTCAGACTTCGTTTAATATTAGTTATTTCATCTCAATATTATTGTTCACACAAAATAGTTGTCCATTGCTAAAAGCAAAAGATATAATTGTTTGAGTTTACGGTAATACTTCTAATCAAAATTGATACTTACAAAATTAATAAAATTATTAGTGATCAAAAAGTAAAATTCACGTTTTGCACCTTTTTTAAACAATAGATGATTACTCGCGTATAACGGCAATATATAATGACGTTAGTTTGATAGTGAAATTTTTATATGTTTATATTTGTAGACTGTAGTAAGTGATATATGTAGAAAGTTAGTTGCATTTTCTTTTATAAATAAAAGTAATTTAGTTTAACAAAATTACTCAATTTTTTAAGTTTTTAATCTTTAAACATTTTCTCTTTATATGTAGTATAAATAAAATAGTAATAAATATATATTTTACTTCAAATGAATATTTTTGGCTGATGAACAATAATTTTAATATGAAGATCTTCTTAATAACTAATATTATCTAGATCAGATTACTTTTGACTTCAAATTTCTATTATTTATAAAGAGTTATAATGAGTGTATGCTCATTTTCGAAAGTTAAAATGACTTAAAATTAAGTAAAATATTTTTTCTAAATTACCTTTTCATTAAAAATAAAAATAGTAACAACATCAACCACTAAATTAATAATTTAAATATTATTTAATCCTCAAACTTTTATAATTTATCAGTTATAACTCATAGACAATTTTTTTTCTCGTAATAACTACAAATTGTACTCGTAAATATTGCATCAAAAGTAACATCAAAACACAAATCCGCTATAATTATTTGATGTTATCCGCCATCACTTTGCGCGATATAAATCAACCTTGTACACAAGACTTCAACCCAAGTATTTATTACAACAACATAAAAAAATAAAAACTATTGTTATTACAAGAATACAAAAACAGCCCATTTTGAGGAAAGAAAATAAATATATATATTTTTAAGGTGGGTGTCTAGAAAGACTAGATTTTATGAAGTAGTCTTCTGAAGTCCTTTTTGCTGCTTTCAGATTTTGTCTTTCGGTGCCTTTGCGTGTACTACTCCAACCCATTAATCTTTTTTATAAAAAAAAACACAACATTACACATATAATACTGTCTGTGTTTTTTTTATAAAAGATTTGTTCACATCTACTACTGTAAGTCTCCACATTTTTAGATCAAATGCCTTTACTTTACTTTATCACTTTCTTAGATTTAACTAACTGCATTTTTATATAATCTTTGGATTTGTGTTTCTTGATGTTGGTTTTTAGATTGGTTTATAAAATTTATGCTATATTTTTTGTTTTTAAAAAAGTTTCCAGTTTTGCCCTTATGTTTTTAAGCATTAGTTTCAAGAAATACATTTTATGTTATGATTCTTGATGTTAAGTTATAAAAATTGGTAATTCGAGTTTCCAATTTTGCCCTTATGTTGTTAAGCGTTGGAGTTTGATTTAAGATTAGTGTTCATGCTGTAAACCTAATACATTTTATGATTCTTGATGTTAAGTTATAAAAATTGATAATTTAAGTTTGCAATTTAGTGTTATGGTGATTAATTGATGTGACATGTTATGATAATTGCATCGGTATAGTTTATGATAATACTATTTGGTGTCAAATTTCGCCCGGCTTTTCCCTTATGAAGTTTAGCATTGGAATTTGATTTAGAAATTAGGATTAATGGTTATGTTGTAAACTTGATTAGTAGTTTCAATTTTAATTTTGGCTTAATTTCTTTTCAAAATTTGACCATAAAAAAAGTTTGTAATTTAGTGGTACGATATTGATAATAAATTGATTGCGACAATTCATGATAAATGTATTTATGTCATATTATCCAATTTTACCCTTATTTTGGTAAGCATTGGTACTTGATTGACCATTATAATTTCTTGTTGTCAATAGTCTTTAGAAGGAACTTTTATGATTCGTGATGTTAATTTTCGATACTTGCGTTTATGTTGTGAAGCATTAAGATATGTTTTAGGGATTAATCTTTTAGCTGACACAAAACCCGACAGTTGTGGCTTTCATTTTCAGTATAGCTGTATAATAATAAAATGATGTGACAGTTCTTGTGTCTCATAGGAAAATATCGGGAATGGATTAGCAGAAGCCAGAAAGTAGATAACTTTATACCTTACTGTCGTCATTAAATATGGCGTCTGGGAGTTTAGATTCAGTATTATCGAAGAAGACTACATTTATGGGTCTTAAAGTATGGGTTGTAATCTGCCTATCCGTTGTCATATTCATATGTGTGTTCTTATGTCTCTTATCAATGTGGGTCATGTGCCTAAAAAAATCTCGAAGAAGAGACAGATACCCTCATTCACAAATACCAAATGTACCAAAAGACATTAGAGTCGATAGTGTTGGTGGTGCATATAACAGTTCAGGAGCCATGAATGATGAACCGAGCGGTAATAAGGGTTCAGGAAAAATGTTATTTAAACTTGGGTTGAGTAAATCAGGTGATGCTGATAATGCAAGTCAATCTAGTTCAGTGTATGAAAGAGGACATTCAGGGGAAGAAGGAACTTCTGGAAGTGTCTGGAAACAGTCTTCATCATCTCGTGGAGTAACGGCGTCTCCTTTTATTGGGTTACCTGAAACTTCACATTTGGGGTGGGGCCACTGGTTTACTTTACGGGACCTTGAGCAAGCGACGCGTAGATTTTCTAGTGAGAATGTGGTTGGTGAGGGTGGTTATGGAGTCGTATATAAGGGGACATTGGTCAATGGGACTGTAGTAGCAGTGAAGAAGCTACTTAACAATCTGTAAGTATCCGCATATGCTTGTGTCGCTAATGTTGAAGTTATATTTATATTATCTTATCGTGTGAATTTATGCGTAGGGGGCAAGCAGAGAAAGAATTTAGAGTTGAAGTGGAGGCTATAGGGCATGTTCGACACAAAAATCTTGTGCGGCTTCTAGGTTACTGTATAGAAGGAACCCATAGGTGCGTTCCTTTGTACAGTTGATACAACTGCTAATTTCCTTGTGATTATCTTTGATGCTTATTGTGCTAATGCTATTGAATTGGATCCAATCTTCTTGAATAACTTAGGATGCTTGTTTATGAATATGTGGACAATGGAAACCTTGAACAATGGCTTCATGGAGATACTCGAGAATGTGGGTCCCTTACCTGGGAAGCTCGCATGAAGGTCCTTCTTGGCATTGCAAAAGCGTAAGTGAATATTACTATTAGAATTAAATAAGAAAATGAGACCGTACCTTAATGTGTGACTATTTAAATGTCAAGAAACTTATCTTTGCGTTGCTTTTAATTATAAAACCCTTTTATACTTTCTCAACACAAAAGTTAATGAATAGGCCTTTGGTGGTATAGTGGTATAAGTCTTTCTTCCGTCTTAAGATTGTTCTCATGCATCATTGGACAAATGTTAAAGATTCACACTTTTCAGTTTTGATTGTGTTCCAAGTTTCATGTATTAACTCATCAGATTTAGTCATTGAAATTTTTACTTACTGATTTTGCAGGCTTTCGTACTTGCATGAAGCTATAGAACCAAAGGTTGTGCATCGCGACATTAAATCTAGTAACATATTAATTGACCATGACTTCAATGGCAAGCTTTCTGATTTTGGATTGGCCAAGCTTTTGGATTCAGGAGAAAGTCACATAAATACTAGAGTTATGGGGACATTCGGGTATGCTTGCAAATTATTGTTAACTTCTTAAATTCGTTTATTTTGAATACTAAAAACCCTGTTTATGTTGCAATTGCAGTTATGTGGCTCCAGAGTATGCTAATACTGGCATGTTAAACGAGAAAAGTGATATTTATAGCTTTGGTGTGCTCCTTCTTGAAGCAGTAACCGGAAGGGATCCAGTGGATTACAACCGAGTTTCTAATGAGGTATTAATGGGTACAAATCATCTTATGTATGTTTTGAGTGTTCCCTATATCACAATCTTCGTATTATCTGCTGTTGGCATATTATTGATGATATAATTTTACTTAGAAGTTAAGGTAGCAATATAGATGGGTCAGGCGGACTGGGTAACGGGTCAAGACATGTAATTTTGGTGTCAGTCGAAAGTGGTTGAGCTGGGTTGAGTTGGCCGGAAGCACTTTTCTGCATTTTTTTATTTTTATTTTTTATTTTTGATTATTAAAATAGTGTATATATAGCTATTGTCATATATAATTACAAAAAATATATTTTCAAATGATACACTTATTTATTTTTCAGAAATTATATTATTTTAATAATACATTTAGGCGACTTCGACCTGCTGAATGTTTTACTTCTAGTCTATGTTTTAGCTTTTTACCCGTTTGACTTGTTTGAGATATAACATAACCTGGATCGACCCGTTTACTAGTAAATGAATTGAATGTTAGCTCTACGTAAAAGAGTGTTTTTTTTAATAATTTCTGAACTTATGGCAGGTCAATCTTGTTGAGTGGCTTAAAATGATGGTGGGCAACAGAAGAGCAGAGGAAGTTGTTGACCCAAATCTTGACCCTAAACCCTCGACGCATGCTTTAAAACGTGCACTTCTGGTAGCACTTAGATGTGTTGATCCTGACTCTGAAAAACGACCTAAAATGAGTCAGGTTGTGAGAATGCTTGATGCAGATTTCCCATATCGTGAGGTATTACTTATTTCCACCCGAGCTTGCTTTCTTAGTCTGTTTTTAAGGGTCATTATATGTCTATGACGTTTAGTATTTTTTTTAATGAAACCCCATTTTAGCGTGCCCAATCCTTTATTAGAAATTTTCATTTAAACCATACATATGTAATATCTTCGTACATACACCATCTTAGAAGTTCTGTTTAAATATCTTCTGCTGAACAATGAATGCTAAAATATGAAAGTTCCCTAACTCTGAAAAATACAAAATGGGGCAATACAATGTAGAGTTTATAGCATTTTAAGTTTCAATGGGAAAATTGGTTAGCAACTCTGTAGGAAATGTAATCATTTAAGCCTCGAGCAACTTATTCAAAGAAAGAGAAAGTGGTCGGCCAGTTTTCGAGAGCTCGGCCTTCTCTCCCAAAACCTAAGAATCTAATAGTTGTCTCACTGTATTATTATTCTGCTTACCTAATAATTCAGTTAATCCCCTTCATACAGGGAATAAGCTGTTATTTTATTAATTTAAACCTTAATTATTAATAGGTTGAGGCCCCCCACAAGTCTAACAACATGTGATACCTATGAATATGCATTATTATTTTCCTAAGCTAGATGTTTAGGCATAGGCCTAGGAATTTATTTAGGATGCATAAGCTTACAAAATAAAATAACATGCAAGGCATGATTGTCTACCAACCCAAACATAAGAGACATGTTGGTGCTTTTAGCATACACGTTATACGGTGCTGGCTGTAGAAGGTGCAACCAGTGACACCTCCTAGGGCCACAAGTTATTGAAGGGCCTCAAAATTATTCCAAGTGCACTATATAGGTTCATGAGATGGCTCTTTTAACCCAATAAATCAGGCCGATATTTAAATAACTATTAATTAAGACGGCTGATATAGTTTAGACTTTAGAGAGATGATTACTTAGGTGATAATCTGTACAAAAGAAAACATAACGTGAATGGACTTATAGAGGATTACTTATGTGATAACCAGCTAACTCTCGCATTCAATATCACGACCTACCTTTTTTGATGGAGTATTCTTTTCTTATCTTGTAACACTTCTAATTTTTGTGTGAATCTGATTGAGGATTAATTTTAAGATTTTGGATTTGTTGTTAACTACTAGCTGATAACGTTTTTCACATATAACGATTTTCGTGTTTAATGAGGCCTCTTTAAAGTTTACCGCACAGGGCTACCAGCCCTCACACGAAGTTGATAATTTTGGCCATCCAAGGGAAAAAAGTGAATGATCTAAATGAGAATCATCAATAGCCTCTATTAAGTAAAACCTTCTTTTTTATGACTTCAATTTGATCATAAGTAATTACATGTATTGTAAAGTATGAGTCATTACGGGCTCAGGTCTTTACCTTTACTTATATAAGCATGCAAAAATGGCAATGATTGTTGGGAGTGCCTTGAGTCATTATCCTTATTACTGTTCTAAATGTCGAATAACAACCCTAATCATCCTGACTATCTTTAGTAGGTGTAGACATCTTTGATTCGTCTAAAAATATATGTTGATGGTGAAAATAGCTAAATTATATAACCAAAAAATGCAAGAACTGTGAAAAAGTTATAAAACAAGCCTTGTGAAGGATGAGGTAAAATTTATCATGTATGATGTTTCATGCTTCTTAAATATTTTAGTAAAATGTGAGGTGTGATGTAATCGAAAAAGGTTACTTTGACCAACTCTTAACATGTTTGACTTTTGAATTCAGGAACGAAGGAACAGGAGGAGCCGCACAGCCAGCATGGACAGTGAAACCATGAGTGGTGCCGCTGACATAGAACGCCCAGCAGCATAATCAGAAATCTGACAGACTTAACAACAATCGTTAACGGTTTGAAATCATTCTTGGTAGATTACTAGCAGGAGTGACTGGTGTATGGTGGGGGTATCGGTAAGACTTAAATTAAGAAAGATGTAAATCACATAACAAGCCAGATCAAAGGACAAGGGTTCTTTCTTTTATCTTCTGTGTTTATAATAATCAAGATCATTTTTAATTTTTGGTTTTCATATACTTCTAATTCAGGTTTTGGATTGAAAACCATTAGTACCGGTAATAGTCATATTTGACAGACGAATCATATTATTTATGTTTTGAGTGTAAAAATGCTTCTATTCGTCTGTATTGCTTGCTTCTCATCTTTTAACTTGCAATGCTTTCCTAGTGTCTTCATTTGCTGTGACAGCGTGACCACATGATAAATAAGCAAACCAGCAGAACTAAGTTTGGCATCTATTCTTTAGGGCCCCAGTTTGTAAAGTTTCACTGGTCTGTGTGGGGTTGTGTTTCGCATAAATCGTGTATAATAGTAGAGCAAAAAATTTCTCACTTATAATTTTTCAATATCATTTTCTCATTCTTGTTACACAAATTTGAGATGATAATGAAGGATGGTGCATCATGAAGTCATGAACTACTCAGTATACTTGTCTTGAGGAATGGCGACTTGAAACAAAAGCGATCATTTTTTTTACATCAGTAGGCGACAACTATTACTCATTAATAATGAAATTTTTATAACAAAAACCTTATAAAGTATAAACAGGTATTTCCTCCTACAAATATACAATACTCCCTAAAAATTCTATTTTTACTTCTTTTTCTCAGTACTAGGAACCCGGGTTTGCTAACTTTACATCAATATGGTATATTCAAGACGGTTTAGAACACAGCATCCAAGAATCCGTTATTGTAAAGTAAAAAACATTAAAACAAAACCACGTATAGACAAGTCAGTCCCAATGTCGCTTATAAAAGTAAACTAAATTAACATGAGCAGTTCAAAAGCCTCTGTCAGTAAATATAAGATTTCACAACTCACTCTATAAATCATTTTCACAGTCCATACACTCTGTAACCAAAACAAGTCACCTCAATATAAACAAAACATGTTTTCTTCTTTTACTGGTACATCTAAGGCTGATGGTAAGAATCCGTTGATTGTTCTGTTTGCGTATCATCTGGTGGTCCAAACGTGTGAACATCCGGATGGTATGCATTTCCTTCCTGCCCCTGACCATCATTTGGCTGTACAAAGACTGGAATGTCCAAACTATTCCCTTCAGTGTCGGGTGCAATCTCCCTAACATCGGATATTCTTGCTTCCGTTGCCTCTATATCATTCCATTCACCATCATTAATTGGTCTCGTTTGATCTATAGATGGCGGTGGGTGAACTAAACTTCTTTCTGACACTTGAATATTCCTAGAAACACTAAGGCATGCTTTATCTACATTCTCTTCAGATGGATGTACATGTTTTGTCAGGGGTTGAGTATCGACTTCTGAGCAAGACTCTCCTCTCTCCTCCAAGACTTGCTTGGTATTCTCCTCTTGCCTGATAACAAACCGCCACATAAGTTATAACACAAGACTGCGCCTTTTTCTTTTTTTGGAGGGGAAGTTATAATTTTTACTCTAAAGGGTCAAACAATAAATACTGTAAAAAAGAATCTTAAACAGGAAACAGGTCAAACTGGTAAAAACGCATAAAACTTTGACATTCTACTCAAATGTTAAACTATTAGAAAAATTATAAATATTTGTAATCATATTTAGCACACTAGTTATCTTATAAATAGATTTGGACAACTAGTGATCTGAATCTTAACTGAATCAGTAGAAAATTACCCATTTTGATCTGAACCCTTATGACCCTTTAAGAATAGTATTGAGAATTTGAGATGTGGTTCAATTAGGTAAACAAACCTTTGAAGTTGCAACTGTAAAACATTGATGTATGCCAAAAGCTCTTGATTTTCCTTTCTAGCAGCGCCCTCTTTCTCTGTTGCCTCTTTTATTGCAGCTTCAGCCTCTGCCTCCTTAACCCTAACCTTTTCATCAGCCCTGACAACGGCTCCTTCTAGAATGACTACACGTTCCCTGGCTTTTGCAAGCTCAGAACGCCATAAAAGTGCCTCCTGATGAGAAGAGTCTCGTTCCTTCATAAGTTGCTCTCTTTCTTTACTTAGAACCATCACCTTTTCTTCAGCATCTCTTAGCTAGAATACCAATACACAATTTGTAAATCATCACATGATAATATGCACATTGTTATAGGTGACGGTATAATAAAAGAAATAGTTGGCTAGAATGAAATAGGTCAAAAGTCGAACAAAATGTATTTTAATGTATGCAACCTTCTATAATCATTTCATTATAACAATATGATATCATTGAAATATTTAGATATTTGCAAGCGTATTTGACATAATCAAAATATATTACAGAATTAAAAGTTTTGGACCCGTATCAACCCATTCAGACCCGACCCACTTTGACCAGTTACATAACCCACTCACGCTGCCCATTTGCCACCTGCCCATCTTTACTCCTAATGTTATATTTTTTCAATAAGTAAAAGGTTAAACGAAATATACACAAACCTTCAAACCGTAAGAAACTGCTTGTTTTTCCAATTCCTTTTTTAGGCGCTCAACTTCAGAAGCTACGATTCTCCGTTGCTCATCCATTGTATAAGCTGCAGATGCTGCACCCTCTGCTGCTTCAGCAGTCTCGGTTAGCTTCCCTGCTAGCTCTTTTATTGTTGAATCCCTAGCACGGACATCCCTTGCTAAATTTTGCAGCTCCTCATCTTTTACTCTTAGTGTCTCCTATAGCAATATCAAACAATTAATTTACAGTGAGTAGAAGATAAATTGGATATGATTATAACAATGCTAAAATAATTGTTCTATAATTACTTTTGGTGTCAAGAAGATGGTTATATACCTTCATGATAGTCAAATCATCTAATGGTGCGTCGGGCGCTTTATTCAGCACAGATCCCAAAGCATTTCTCCTTGCAATCTGCAGTGCTGCTTCGATTTCTTTAGCAGATTCCAAAGCAGTAGAATTTGCAGCAGCAACAACAGCAGATACTGTCCCTAATTTTGCATTACTATTTCCAGCTAACGAGTTCACAGCCTCTTTATGAGCCCTTAATACCAATTGTGTTGCACTGTTGGATTTTGTGGAGAATAAAAACATACATCAGTGACATGATTATTCAGCAAATATCAGGTAAAAAAAGGATTGATAAGTATTTCAAAAGAGATCATTGGTAAAGTAAAACTAAGTTCAAGTGTTCATCAAAGTGAAAGTGTAAAATAACTCACTGCAGTGTTGCCACCCAAGCTCTAGCAGCACCTGGAGTTTCTGCACAGAGGAAATATTCTTTTTTCTGTGGTGTTGCGATATCTAATAAATCAAGTCAGGGTCATACATGTAACAGTTTCTCCAATGTTTGAGATATTATAACAAGATAAAAATGTAAATTGATGAACATAAATCTCAATGTTAACAATAAGAAATACAGAAATAATGGTGGATACATATTATACAGTTATCATACTTCGGCAGTCCACTGAAAGGAAACAAAAAAAATCTATTAGATTAGAAATTTTCGGATAAAGTAGTTTTAAGAAGTGGTCTTACTGGAAGTTATAGGGTGATGTCATAATTGTGCTATTTGAATCAAATATGATTGTTCCTTTAGGAGCCGGATCATTTCGCTTGATTCTGCAGACATTTACAATTGTCAGAAATAAAGATGCTTGAAGAAGGCAATGAAAGAAAGTAATTAATGTTTAGTAACTTACTTGTATTCCATTTTTCCTGTTGTTGGGTCTAGAATCACCCATCTCTCATTCCATTTCCTCAACTATTACAATAAAAAAGAATTGAAGCTACGGGTGAGAATAAATATAATAATAACTAGACGAGTACCCGTGCATAGCAACAGGATTTTATAACGGCAGCTAGTTGTAGTGATAAAAAAAGTTTGAGTTATAAACGAAAAATAATAAAAGTTTAAGAATTTGGGGATTAAACACGATTTAAACTGGATGAAAATAATACGGGTTATGGGTTATAAACGAAAATAATAAAAAAGTTTATGGTTTCCATATATAGTTTTCTAAATTTTTCACTTTCAAAAATATGAGTTTTTCCTTTATATACAGTATAGATAGATATAGATATAGATATAGATATATATAGTCCGTTATTGTTCATTTCTAAGTTATCACAATTTGATTATACCAACTGTTATAATAATTGACATCATAGACCAACTGAGAATAGAAACAAATAACAAAGGCAAAACTGGATTACGCAAGTATTCAATATTCATCAAGGTGATATATGGCAACTTATTAGCTTATTGCCATTTTTAAAAGGGCTGATATTGTGTATTTGTGTGTTCAATGTGTTATAGACCCAAGACCGAACTACCAAACCGTTGCCCTACAATAAATAGATTATAACACGTAACCCGTCTATTTAGTTTCCGTCTCTTAAGCTTTCCAACTCAATTATACTCGTGTCATGCAAATTAGAGATTACCAATTCAATCTACGAAAATGGAATTGCTTGAGATGATAACACACAAGGTGTTTAGTAGTTACTAAAGATGGTCAACATCAACACTGAGAATTTAAAGATAACAACCATGTTACAATGTTTACCTTTAACTAGTTCTTCGTAGCAACTCTAGACATTGCATACCAGTGCAATAAGGCATTTTTTCTTTATACACCAGGATTAATGCATGTACACATAACTCACAATCGTATACAAGTAAATGTTTGATGTTTTCTACAAAGCACTTATCACCTATACAGCTAGTATTCTAGTACTTTAGCAATGAGCTCATACGCTGCGTTCAAATTTCTTAACTCTTACACACTTTCCTAAAATGAAATCATCATGACTGAAGGGCGAAGTTTCACAGCGGATATTAAACAATGGGTGCAGCATTAAAGTGCTCCACTAATCAACTAATTTGTTTTTCTCGATTATGAGTTAGTTAAATGCAACAAACTATTTCTTTCATTTAACATTTGGAAATAATTTAGTTTCGGATAACAGTCCAAAAATGTATCCAACTTCACACTTTTTCCTTTTGTGATATATTGAACGGAGTATTTGTTTCCTATTTAACATATGAACTTTTAATTTTTCTTATTTGGGTGTATCATCACATTAAAGATGGATACATTTTCAAATGATTATCCATTTAAACGTATCGAACTTCACCCATAAGGATACACACAACAGGATAAATTAAAAGTTTACACACTCGATAGGAAAACAATATAGTTTGATATACATAGTAAAAAGTTGGGATACATTTGCATACCATTATCCCATTAGTTTTCAACTCTTGTACAAGTATAGTACTGTGTTCTCGAGTATCACTTAAGGAAGGAAAAGGACTGAAAAAGAAGGGTGATTTTGAAGTAATGTGTTTCCTCGCCGAAAATGTTTACTTCCTATTTCTTTACTTTTGCTTACTCAAAAAACTTGAGGAGTGAGCATTAGCGTCTCGTGTCGCTGTAACTAAGGTCATCTATCTAAAATATTAAAGCAATTACACTTTTGATGATGAACAAAAACCTAATCCCGCATAAGCGTGGTATGGGGGAGGTAGAATGTAGACCTAATGGGTGACAGAATTAGATATCAAAATAAAGTGACTTAAATAAATAGTGACTAACCGTTTCAGATCGCTTGAGAAGAGGACCCTGTAGCAAGTTCCGACCCGATCCAGATGCCAATTGTCTTTTTATTTTATCCAAACTGCTCTCTGTCCCCCCATCTCTCTATACAATCAATAATCAATCTCAAATAAGAGTTAAGAAAATAAACAACTCTGAAGGTAAAGAGAGAATAAGAAGAACTTACAATCGATGAAGCACCATTGGTAGTCATAGTAGAACAAGCTGTTTAATTTAGTTGAGAATTAATTTAGAAATGAAAATGATTTATGATTCTGATGATGTTTAAAGTCTTTTTAGTCTCTGTGTGTGTGTGTTTGTGTTTGGTTTTTATTTTATGTTGATGATGAGTTGTAATGTTTTTTCTGGTTAATAGTTTTGAAGAGTGTCTTGTTGTTGGTGATGCGTTTACTTTTGTGTTAAGGCAAGTGGCGAGCACCAAACACTTCTACTACCATGTCTCGTTTTACCCAATCTACTCTTGTGGTAAATTTTAATTTGAGTAAATGGTATTTAGGCTTTAGGAATTAGGATGCATAAATTATTTGTACACTTTTATTAGATTACAATATATTAAGTTTTAAAAAATATTGAATTTAATCAATTTAATGCGTAATCTATGTTACATATAAAGTAAAAATAGTTAATGTTGAAAAGTTAAATTTTTTAACAATGGTCAAATATGAAAGAGAAAATAGAAATCCGAAAGTCAGTTATATATAATCTCACAACTCACACCACATATAAAACCTTCCCCATCTCTTCCTCTCCATTCCTACAACCACATAAACACCATCACCAAACGTCACCACCACCGCATATCACCACCATCGAACCCACCCTTCCAAACTAATACCCACAAACTCACATCTCATTTACTTTCACCGGACCTCAAACAGTCGTCACCACTAGGGGTGAGCAAACGGACCGGATGGACCGGACCGACCGACAAAACCGATCGGACCAAACCGAAACCGACCGGACCGATGGACCGGCGGTCCGGTCTCGGTCTAGGGTTTTTCCCGGATTCGGTCTCGGTCCGGTCCGGTCCGGACCACAAACCCGAAAAATTTAGCCTTGTTGGACCGGACCGACCGACGGACCGACCGAGACCGGACCGGACCGACCACATTCGGTCTCGGTCTCGGTTTAGAGTTTTTGTCGGATTCGGTCTCGGTCTGGTCCGGTTTTTCTCGGTCCGGTCCGGTTTTCGACCGATGAGCAGCTTTAGTCACCACCACGTAACTCTACCGCCGAAACCAACGGGCACCAAAAGAGTTTTTTAAAGTTTTGAGTTTTTTAATAGATTCATGACTATTAATTACGTTTTGAGAGTTCTTTTATATATATCTATATTTTTTATTTGTAGATATGAGTTTTTATTAAAAAAAAATTGCTTTTTTTAGCAGCCGCAGTCTCGCCGGAAAATCGCGGTTGCCGTTGTATTGCCTGATCTCTGCCGCCGAACAACTATCTCGCCGGAAAATATAACGTTTTATAGATTTGTATATCAGTTTATAGATCTTAAAATCAATTTATCGTAGGTTATAAATTTGATCCATTTATTATTATCTTTGACAAACAAATATTAGCTGTAAAGTGATTAGCATAGTTAGCCCCAATTTACCTGTATCATTTTTTTATAATTCGTAGGTTATAATAATATTTTGTGAATTTTTAGTGTTCTTTTTCATAAATATTTTAAAGTTTGATTTTTTTATAAATTTTTGATCGAGCTTTTCTTATATTTTGTGATTTGACTTTTATAAATATGATTTTTTTAGTTTTTATTATAAATCTAAATTTTAACACAAAATGCTACATTGAAATCTAAAATCTAAAAGGTAATGGATGTGGTATTCCAAAAGTTATTACTATTAAGGAGGCCTTTGTATGGAGGGTATAGGATCAAACAATGACTTTCATAGTCATTCCAAGTGTTTGGTTGAAGATTATGGCCAAAGTTTGATTCCAAGAATCATAGATCCGTACCAATAGGAAAGGATGACTTTTATTAACCATTCTCATAGGGCTCACATATTTTATTATCTACCACAAAATTAATAAAATTTGAGCACTTAAATGGACATTACTAAAAGTGATACCCATACCTAAACTTTCATACCAAACAACAATAAAAAAAATTAAGGGTCCGTTTGGTTTGTAAGTGGGTTTAGATTAAGATTTGGATTTGATATAGGATTTAGGGTGTGTTTGGTTTGTCGCTATGAATCACAATGGGTATGAGTGTTGGTATATAGTGGAATGATAATGGAAGGTATGAAGAAACCACTTATACACATAATATATGGGGAAACCTTCACATTTGGGTATCCTCGTTCCATTGTGGTGGGCCCTATAACCAACCAAACAACATTAATGACTTTCAAAGTCATAAACCTATACCCATACACCTCAACCAAACGGACCCTTAATTTAGTACACTATCAAAGAGAGATAAAGAGATAAAAGACAAGAGGCCTACAAAAATATATTTTATAATAAATTTTAAATAAAAAAATTTATTTAAGTAATAAAATAATAAAAAATATGAGAATATATAAAAAGAGATAGAGAGATAAAAGAAAAGAAGTCTACAAAAATAACAAAACCTTGTCAATACCCACCATGTTAGTACATTATCAAATTTTCATTCCCTCTATCATTTCTCTTATCAAAAACACAAACCAAACAAATGAATATTGTCACATCAAGCTCAAACCCACTCCAAAGTATTAAACCAAACATACCCTAATATCCTTAATCTCATACACCCCTCTAAGTAAAGTCATACATTTAATGATTCTGAATAACGTACCAAATGCACCCTAAGTATTGATGCCTATAGAATGACAATAAACTAATTGTTGATGGGTAACCTACAAGGACTATTATTTGAATAAACATTGAAGTCTTTTGGAGATGTAGTGTTGTTGACACCACATACCGAAACATGATTACTCGGCTATTTAAACAAACTAATTTTCCTCCATTAACTATCGCAAATGATATGCTTCTTATAACTGCGAAATAAGATAAAAATCATATACGCACATGTTAACGCAACATAACTAACAATTTGACGTTGCCACTCTGCTTGGTTACCTTCCCAATTACCATTACCTCCAAACCATAGATTGACGTATCGACATATCTTCTAAAACTATACATCACCACCGCTAGGTGTTGGTACTCGGAGAAATGCTCACACATGCAAATCGACTCGAGTATCAACATATCTTCTAAAATTAACTAACATGGTTACGAACCTAAATAACTTGAATATGTAATAATTATAAATTGACTGTTGTAACTTAAAACATGACATCGGAAAGACGTTCACACATGCAAATCGACGCTAGTAAATTTTGTTGAAAACTGTTCACACTTTCATAATACCCGATATACAACCATGTCATCAGAGATACAGTTCTTCATAAAGGATTACCAGACACTGCAAATACAGTTTGTCAAAAGAAAATTATGCACCGCAAAACTATTGTCGAAACTAGACACCGCTGCCGCTAGGCGTAGGTACTCATCTAATGGATTTAATAACTAAAGCTTGAAGAAAAAACTTGGTTTATTAAGCCTTTGTAAAAAAGTTTTTCAAAAAGCTTTTGACGCAATGAAAAAAACTTTACAAAAAACTTTTTAAAATAGTAAAAAGCTTTTAACAAATTTACTCATTGTGAATGCTTTTGTGTATTTTCTCTCTCCAAATTCTCATTAATTATTTTTTCAAATCCATCAATCAAATCTTTAAACATACAAATAGACTTGCTAATAGTCATAAGAATCATTTTTCTTTTAATTTTAATAAAGTGTTTTTGTCCCACACATTTTCTCAAAATCCATTGTAAAGTTAAAAAGTAGTACTATTATTACGTTGTGAATCGATAAAATGTCATTTTTATTTAGAAAAACTATTTTGATTTATAAATGAATATTTATCTTTTCACAAACTAAAATATAAAGTTGATATTTAATTTGCAACGAAAAGATTGTCTACTGTTTGATTTGATGCTTAACTTTTTTCAATTTCATTATCATAGTTTTAGACATTTTTAGAGCACACATGTCTCTTTGTAACTAAGACAATATAAGATAAAAAGTAAACTACACACAATTATTATTGTCATTGTAGTTAGATGTGAGTTATTTTGCATACGTTTATTTTGTTACATATTGAAAATACATTCTCATTATTCATTTAATTTTATTTAATGGTAGAGATTTAATCTAAGATTTAATTGGTTGAACCTATTTTCTTGTCTTTCTTATCTTTTTCTTTTCTTTCTTATTTTTTTGTCATTCTTATTTTCTTTTCTTTCTTATTGATTAACTTTTTTTTAAGAACGACATATAACTATCTCACAATAAATACATTTTTTGTTTTTATACGTTTTCGTCTGTTTTCATACGTTTTTTGCCACTTTCAAACGTTTTCATCTGTTTACTTACGTTTTATACGTTTTCGTCCGTTTCCATCCGTGTTCATACATTTTCGTTTGTTTTTATACGTTTTTGTTAATACAAATAAGTCGTAAAAACGTTTATTTATATTTTACGATCTTCTAATGTTTTGTCGATAACAAACGTAAAACCATTTTAACAAAACAAATAAAATACGTAAATGGTTTGAGTTAATAGTTTACTAACACACTTACGTTTTCACATAAAACAATTAAACAAGTAAAAGTGTTTTTATACATATGTACAACAACTAGTGTTTACATATTGGGTAGAAATATACATAACTAGTATGTATTATAATGGGTAATATAAATGGGTAGAAGTTTAAGTATTTGACCCATTGACCAAATACATTGAATGTAGTTCGATAAAACCCAAAGTTCATGACCCATACCCATGGAGCATAGCCCATAACCCATTGCATGACATCATGCATAAGTCATAAATGGATATTATCCATGACCCATGGATTTAACCCATGACCCATGGACTAGATGCATTGCATCTTGTAGATACATTATATCTACTTGGATACCTATGGTCCAAAGTCTAGGACCCATAACCCATGACCCATGACCCAAAACCCATGGGCAAAGAGGAGCGTCCCACGGATCCCCAGGAATACACTGGACGGATCCCTCAAGTGAGGGATCCGTGAGATCCGTGGAACAGTAGCACTTTTTCCTCTATAAATAGTGAGCCATTTCTTCATTGCAACTCACCCCTTTCACGTATATTTTCTCTTTGAGTTGTAAACTCTCTAACCACATATCCAAGTGATCTTTGTATGTAGTTTTGTGTTTGTGTGATTCTCTAGGTTCCTCTTAAAGGCGAGATCACCACCTCTTGAAGTCGAGCAAGCTCAAGTCCATGAGTTGCCATGCTTCGTCATCATCAAGACTACTAAGGTTCTCTTGTTGATAGTTCTCTTCTTTCTCATTAGAAGTGTAGTGTCGAAGACATAAATGAAAGATGTCTAAAGGTTCAAGACGAAGACATTAGTGAAAGGTGTCGAAGAGTCAAAGTAAAGGCATTAGTGAAAGGTGCCGAGTGTCCGTATTGAAAGCACTAGTGAAGGGTGCTTAGAAGTCAAGTCTAAAGGCATTAGTGAAAGATATCTAGAAGTCAAGTCACAAGGCATTAGTGAAGGGTGCCTAGAAGTCAAGTCAAAGGCATTAGTGAAAGGTGCCTAAGGTGTACATTCGATATGGTGTGTCGATGTACAAGATAAATTTATATTGGGTCAAAGGATATTGATATCCTTGTTGATGTTGTCATAAGGAGTGGGTCTCCTTAGGGATAGGATTTGTGTAGTGTTGGGTAGTAGTTCCTTCTTTGTAATTGAACTCGGTTTCTAGCCTTATACCAGATAAAGGGTAGGCGACGTTGTGATAGGTTTGGTTTTACCTCGTGGAAGAACCCGGTATCTAGCCTTGTACCGGATAAAGAGTAGGCAATGTTGTGAAGGCTTCTTCGCCACAAGGAGTTGGTGTTGTGTAGTGATTACGAACTCTCGAGTAGGTGACTTGGGGAGTGGAGTAGGGCAAGGAAGGTGTCCTTGTAGCCGAACCACTATAAATACTCGCGTTGTGGTTTTGTGCTTCTTACTCTTTATCTTAGCTTTTGTCTATCTATACGTTTGTCTATCAACATCCAACACACACGTACAAATGGATTGACATAAGTTAATCTAAATAGTTTAAAACCAAGTTTTAATCGGTAAAACTATTCAACCCCCCCCCCCTTCTAGTTTTCTACAATTGGCATAAGAGCTTCGTTACCAAGTTTCTTAGAGTATATTGTACTTTAAAAACTTGAGACGATCCGTGTGTAAATTGAAAACTGCAAAGAAGGTATTTTACAAAAATAAACACCATGTCTTAAAAACACTTTTGTAGGATGTTGATTAAATGACAACAATATTTTTTTTACTTACCTTACTAGATTGCACTAACCTTCCTTGTCATTTTGATTAGTTAAAAGCTCATATTTATCAAGCCATAGGAATTGCTTGGTAATAAGATTACCTTCCCCAAGAAGGTATCTTAATCACGAAGGAACCAGAGTTGTCTATTGACACTTCTTTTTGTCATTGGAAAGACACTCGTAAGTGCATTAAAGGTATGATTTTCTACTTATCTCTAGATAACATTAGCATAGAAAATAAGTATGCTCACATAGGAACTTATATGATTATCTTTTCACATACTCATATATTACACGTAGCTTCGTTAGGAATTTTTTTTGCATACGTGTTACTCTTTCGTCTATAGTCAAGGTTTATAAATTTGTGTCTTATTTTACTTAATCCAAAAATCAAATCTTTTTAATAATAAAACAAAACACAAATCTCAAAAATTTCTCCTTCCCCATAAATATCCCCTCCGACGTCCACTCCACCAAACCCTCATTTTTTTTTCAAATCTTCCACTTTCAAAAATTACCTCTCATTCAAACTTCATCTTCCTTTTCATCTCATCTCATCTCAAATCAAAACCAAGGAAGATCTTCACCATCATGGTTTATATCGCCTTCGTACTCATCGTCTTAACACTCATCGCTCTCGTGTTCCCCATGATTAAGTTTTCTTATGGAGAAATGTACTTTGTGTTGTTAATCTACATTGGTGTTATATACCCAATCCTTTGTATCGTTCTTAGCATTGAAATGAAATATTAGTAATGCTCTAGTTTATCTAGTTTATTTTTCATAATGTGTTTGTCATTTTTTTTACTCTTTGTCTTTCGTACTTTTAGTCTTGAGATACTCTAGAAACCGACAATGCATGCTAAAGTAAATATTGGCTAAAATACATATCTTTGTATAAACCTATAAGATGCAAAAATCTATTTTTCGTCAAAACCCTTTTCTGCCACTACAGATCCACGGATCCCTGTAGTTCAACTAGCCGGATCCCTCTTGGAAGGGAACCGTGAGAACCGTCTTTCTAGAAAACAGTTTCTCATGCAATATAAAAACCATTTTCTTCCTAAGAGAAATATTCCACCAGAATGTTTAATACTAAGTGAGTTAATTGTCATTGTTAATAGATATCTAGTAAAAACGTTAGATGATCATCTTTTTGCTTTAATACGTCTCATCATATTAACTTTTCACTTCCATAGGTCTCGTCATGTCTCATGAGTATGAGTTCGACTTTTCACTCACTTATGTCTACATTCCTAACATCTCTCTTGAGCCCAACACACATGGCAATCATGTCCGTGGGTTCAATAATCTCGAAACTCGTCACTTCCATGATGGACGTATTGTCGACACACCTATACTATACGAAGAAGGTATCAATACGTCTTTCCGAACCATAGGACTAGAATGTGTTCTCGGAATTAACGAGAAAATCTGTCCGAGGTTTGTATTGGAATTCTTCCGTCAAGTTGAACTCGTTCGTAACGAGGATCGATCTCTATCTCTTTGGTTTTGGATCAAAAACCAAAAGTTCGTCTTAACCCTTGGGCAATTTGCTCACATTCTCCGAATTCCAAATCATGGACAATGTGCCTTCACTGAAGATTGGTCTCTTGATTCTCTCTTCAACCATCGTGAAGAAAATAGTCCATATTGTTCACACATACCTTCCCCTCTAAACTTGACTCGCATGTTATGCAAACCTCGACCCTATCACTCTGATCCAAACATTATCTATACACGGGATATCCAAGATGAGTACAAGCCTCTCGTACTCATTCTACGTGAAAATGTTTGGAGTCTGAGGGGAAATCGAGAAATCCTTCCCGCTTGTTGTGCTCATATAATGTATTGTTTGCTAACACAACAACCATACAATCTCGCCTATTTCTTCGCAAGGCGAACTGTAAATTTTCAAGGCAACAAAAACAAACTAATCCCTTATGGAATGTTCTTGACACGCCTTTATCATCACATCATGTACTTCCACCCTCAATTTCAAAGTCCGTTGTACGTACTCGTGAATAAGATGATGGAACCTCTAAACACATCTCTCATCAAGTCTTTCTTCATCCCTGAATCGGCAAATACTTATCATCCATTTGACGATCCATCTAGCGAAATGCTCAAGAAACTTAGTCTCCTTTCTAAATAGGCTCAATACTTAGACTTCATCTTTCAATCATTGTAATGTGATTTTTCTCATGAAATAAAACATTTAACGTTTGATGTCTCGTTTATATAGGTGTTCAAACTTAGAAAATAATAGGTTTGAAAAACAAAACCTTATGCAACTTTTGCATACCTTCTGTGAAGGTATTGTTTAACAGTAGACGGATCCCTCAGTTTATGCTAGACGGATCCCTTCACTTAGGAACCGTGGGATCCGGGCAAACAGAAATGCAGTTACAGTCTTTATACTTCAAACCATGTCCTTAGATCACTTCACACTAGCTTAACATAATGCCTTAGGATCACTTGAGTAATTCTCCCGCTTAGTAAAGTTCACACTCACTCCTGGCTCATTAAGGATCACCCTCAAGGTGCCTTTTAGTTTGTCACTTCACCAAAACTCATCACTCTTCCGCTCTTATACGCACACATCATCTCTCACATGTTAACACATCTAGTTTTATAAATCTCTCAATTTTAGCAAACTGATTTTGGTCATCCTTACCTCAAAATGAGTCAAATTCTAGTATTTCCATTTCCTATAACTTTTAAGATATTTTCCAAAAATTATCTCAAGTTACTATCTGGTCTCTAGGATCATTTAGCTCCACTTGACACTCTCAAATTTCCTAGTGTCATCTTTGGTCATTCATTGGTACTCATAAAAGTTCCATTTTCTTCCATAAAAGGCAATCATTAGCTACATCACTCATTGCCCTTGATCATTTAAGTACCATTTCATTTAAGACCCTTAGGAAGACTGAAACACTCAAGAGGTATAGGTATTAGACCTTACAAACATCATTTTTCTCCTTTCTTAGCTGCTGAGAGCCGGATCCCTAGGATTAGCCTAGACGGATCCTTCATTGGAGGGAACCGAGGGATTCGGATGACAGATTCATCTTAACTTTAGCTAAAACAATCATTTCAAGCTCATCTTGCTAACTTGAACACTCCATCTTATCTTAATTAAGTTCCTAGTTCAGTGCAACTCTGAAGTTGACTCTTGTGCATGCCAATCATCACATTCCAAAGGATTTTAGTGGCTTAAGTCTTGAATGCACTTGCCAAATCTTTTCCTTTATAAACCATCTTGTTAAGACTCCTAAAGTCATCATTTACATCCTCATTCTCAGCACTTAGAAACTTTTACAAACCTCTTTTAATTATCTCATCATGAGAAAAGCTCCTAGTGGTAACTCATCCACCAAAGGACCACCCAAGAAAATTTCTCGTGTTGTACACGAAATCTCCTCAACCGAATTATCTCCCGTTAAATCCACAAATGGTAGGATCTCCCCTCCACCTATCAAACCAATCCCCAAAAGGATTGTTCCCACAAAACTACCAATGCCAAACACCACTATACCCCCTATTTCCACTAAACCATCACCCTTAGTGCCTAGAGCAATATCATTCAACCCTCCACTCTCATCACCACACCTATACAATCAAGAGGACTTGCCTCCTAGGCCATCCCATCCTCCACCATCGCCAACATTCTCCTCTTTAGGAGGAATAGCGCAACAAAATCAAGGTGTTGAGTCGACACTAGCTCTGGCTTCTTTTTCTCCGTCACCTTCAAATAGTCCATTTTGGATTATGAGGAATCATCAAAGTCAACCACCAGACCACATGGAAGTTGACACTTCTCTACCTCCGCCATCATCCTTAGTTGAGCCATCATCGAATATGCCTTCGCCAATCCCTCTTTCTTTTGAGGCTCCTCAACTCTCTTCACTTGATCCTCCACATCAAGACATTTCCTTTCTACCACCACCACTTCCGAGCCATGACAAAGATTTTTATCATTGTCAACATGTTGAAAGCTTGATACATGAAGTACGTGAAGATCAACGTTTCATGTTTTATCACCTCCTCAAACGTTTCGACGAGATCAACAAACCCAAACAACCTTGAGCTTAAGGTTTCAAGTGGTGTCCTAGTTTTAAGCTTAAATCTAGATAGTCTAGGAATGATGTCTCATGTCTAAATCATTCTCTTAGTTTTAGAGATTTGTAAATCATGTCTCGTATATTTTATTGAATGAGATTACATGTTATATGCCATATTGTCCTGAGAGTATCTTTGTTTTCTAGATACATATCTCATTTTGATGTTAACATCATTTGTTACATCACCATCGCTATATTTTGCTTACAGTCAGACGGATCCCTCTATCTTGCCTAGACGAATCCCTCCAAGGAGGGAACCGTGCAACAGAAGACTTGTTTACTACTAACTTGAGTCTTATTTGCAGGAAATTATGCATTATATACTTGTTTTCTAACATTTGTTTTGTAGATTTTCAATTTACACAAGAAGACTTTGACACCTTAAGCTAGGGGGAGTTTCGTGTCAAAGCGATACATTGCAAAATCATTTGCAATATATTTTAGGATTACGTTACATGACGTCCCTTTGAAAAGTTTGAATCATTAATGGAGAGCATTATCGTCACAAAGACGAAACCATTTGCAAACATAGTTGCAATGCATTAGTTTAGTATCTCTTCTTACTTGACGCCCTCACAAAGGGATGGACTCGTCAAGGGGGAGCTAAGACGAGAACACTTCCCGTCACTTGCTCTCTATATTCGTATTTTCTTTATTTTTACATGTTTTTCTTAAAATAAGATGTTAGTTTCTTTTCGACGCTCTTTTTGTTTCGACAAAAAGGGGGAGAAGAGAGTAAAAACTCCAAATTCAAACTTTTACGAATTTTAGTTTTTCCTTAAGATAATTTTATGTTTTGTCATCAACAAAAAGGGGGAGATTGTTAATAAAGATAAGCCGTAAAAACGTTTATTTATATTTTACGATCTTCTAATGTTTTGTCGATAACAAACGTAAAATCATTTTAACGAAACAAATAAATACGTAAATGGTTTGAGCCAATAGTTTACTAACACACTTACGTTTTCACATAAAACAACTAAACAAGTAAAAGTGTTTTTATGATTTAGTATTACATACGTACAGCAACCAGTGTTTACATATTGGGTAGATATATACATAACTAGTATGTATTATAATGGGTAATATAAATGGGTAGAAGTTTAAGTATTTGACCCATTGACCAAATACATTGAATGTAGTTGGGTAAAACCCAAATTTCATGACCCATACCCATGGAGCATAACCCATAACCCATAACCCATTGCATGACATCATGCATAAGTCATAAATGGATATTATCCATGACCCATGGATTTAACCCATGACCCATGGACTAGATGCATTGCATCTTGTAGATACATTGTATCTACTTGGATACCCATGGTCCAAAGTCTAGGACCCATGACCCATAACCCATGACCCATGACCTAAAACCCATGGGAAAAGAGGAGCGTCCCACAGATCCCCAGAAATACACTGGACATATCCCTCAAGTGAGGGATCCGTGGGATCCGTGAAACAATAGAACTTTTTCCTCTATAAATAGTGAGCCATTTCTTCATTGCAACTCACCCCTTTCACATATATTTTCTCTTTGAGTTGTTAACTCTCTAACCACATATCCAAGTGATCTTTATATGTAGTTTTGTGTTTGTGTGATTCTCTAGGTTCCCCTTAAAGGCGAGATCACCACCTCTTGAAGTCGAGCAAGCTCAAGTCCATGAGTTGCCATGCTTCGTCATCATCAAGACTATTAAGGTTCTCTTGTTGATAGTTCTCTTCTTTCTCATAAGAAGTGTAGTGTCGAAGACATAAGTGAAAGATGTCTAAAGGGTCAAGGCGAAGACATTAGTGAAAGGTGTCGAGTGTCCGTATTGAAAGCACTAGTGAAGGGTGCTTAGAAGTCAAGTCTAAAGGCATTAGTGAAAGATATCTAGAAGTCAAGTCACAAGGCATTAGTGAAGGGTGCCTAGAAGTCAAGTCAAAGGCATTAGTGAAAGGTGCCTAAGGTGTACATTCGATATGGTGTGTCGATGTACAAGATAAATTTATATTGGGTCAAAGGATATCGATATCCTTGTTGATGTTGTCATAAGGAGTGGGTCTCCTTAGGGATAGGATTTGTGTATTGTTGGGTAGTAGTTCCTATTTTGTAATTGAACTCGGTATCTAGCCTTATACCGGATAAAGGGTAGGCGACGTTGTGATAGGTTTGGTTCTACCTCTTGGAAGAACCCGGTATCTAGCCTTGCACCGGATAAAGAGTAGGCAACGTTGTGAAGGCTTCTCCGCCACAAGGAGTTGGTGTTGTGTAGTGATTACGAACTCTCGAGTAGGTGACTCGGGGAGTGGAGTAGGGCAAGGAAGGTGTCCTTGTAGCTGAACCACTATAAATACTCGCGTTGTGGTTTTGTGCTTCTTACTCTTTATCTTAGCTTTTATTTATCTATACGTTTGTCTATCAGCATCCAACACACACGTACAAATGGATTGACATAAGTTAATCTAAGTAGTTTAAAACCAAGTTTTAATCGGTAAAACTATTCAACCCCCCCTTCTAATTTTCCATAGTTTTCATCCTTTTTCATACGTTTTCAGCCGTTTTCATAAATTTTCTTTCGTTTTCATACGTTTTCGTCTGTTTTCATACGTTTTCGGCCGCTTTCAGACATTATTATATGTTTTATACGTTTTCGGCCGATTTCATACGTTTTCGTCTGTTTTCATATGTTTTCGTCCATTTTCATACGTTTCTATTCGTTTCATACGATTTCGTCCGTTTTCATACAATTTTGTCCGTTTTCATAAGATTTTGTCCGTTTTCATAGGATTTCGTCTGTCTTCATACGTTTTCGTCTGTCTTCCGTTTTCATCCGTTTCATACGTTTTCGTCCATTTTCATACATTTTGGGCCGTTTTCATACGTTTTTGTCCATTTTCATACGTTTTCGGCCGTTTTAAGACATTTGCATACGTATTTGTCCGTTTTCATACATTTTCGTCCGTATTCGTATGTATTTATATGTTTTTTTCCATTTTCAACCGTTTTCACATGTTTTCATACGTTTTCACCGATTTTCATACGTTTTTGTAATATTTTTATTTGTCCATTTTCATATGTGTTTTATAATATTTTTAGATTTTTCAGGTACAAGATGGTTTTTGCTTATGAAATATCACAATTAGACATTAACTATATTTATGTAATATCACAAGTGATACTAGTTATAATACCCGTGCACGCACGGGGTTTTGACAAAAAAAAATTATTCTGTATTAGTACTGAATATTGTGTATTTAAAGGTAATTGCATATAATTATATAGTTATAAGTTTCGTGTACGCACGAAGTTTACACATAAATCAAATTTATTTTAACATTTTAGTTCAGTATTTACACATATAACAATTTGCCAATGAAAATTGTGATATAAGTACAACTAATACTTATGCACAAGTTTTTCATTATGCAGTAATATCAATTAGAATTTGGTAAAATATTTGTAAAAATTTCTGTTAGGTACCCCAATATTTAATTTTATTTAGCTGACAAAGATGTTGATGTTGTTATTTAAATTTCACTATTGTTATTATGTTGTACACATGATGCAAGTTAATAGCACATAATGAGCGTTGATAAAGTTAAAGTATATTCCTTAAAGTTTTTAAAAAATGTTTTTCTAGATATCCTTATATAAATAAACTAGACGAGTACCCGCGCCTATCGGCAGCGGCTCCTAGCGGCAGATAATTAACAATATGCGATATTGTAGTAAGTGTTTCCTAACATGCGATAATTCAACTGAAGCAAAAATTCTTAACATGTATCAAAGAACATATAAAAATATTTATTAAAACTGAAAATAAAACATTACATTAATTATGAGATAACTAACAATGCACGCTACTGTCGTAAAAATTTCTTAGTATACGACATATGAGGTGTTGAATCCTATTTGACCTAACTCTTGATTGGCTTCACTTTGTAGTTATCATCCATCAAGACATGGTATTTGACCCAATCAAAAAAACTTCAAACCTAAGAAACTTAACAAAAATATATACACCCGTTGTATAATGTATTTTGACCAAATTATTTCAGAAAACTTTGTATATCTTTGAAATTAATGCTGAACAATCAACGATTAAAAGCATCAATCAATCACCATCATTATAGCAATATTTGGAAACAGATTTGTATTTAGCGTATTTAATTCTCAAGAACAAGAACAAAAAAATGAACCCGTGACTATATAATAAATCGATACAATGTTTTGTGATTGTAAACATTCAAGTTATTCACAACAACATCTCTGCAATTTCAATTATATATAAATGTCAAAACAATATTTTTAAAAATCATATGGTCATTATACACATTTCAATATTTAATAACTCAGACGCACACACTATAAAGTAACATAACAATAAAAAAAATAAGTTGTAATATGGTGCCTTATAAAATAAAATATATTGATAAACTTTTAGAAATTATTAGTGTTAAGATTAAATAAATTAAAAAATATATTTTTTGTTTGGAAAATTACATTAGTAAAAGTTGTCAAAATTTGACATCCATTTCTTTGAAACTTTTTAAGTTTCAAAAACTTGTATTGCCTTTCCAACATTGAATATGCCAAATCAGTTTTCATTTAATATTAGTTTGAATTTTTAATGGTAATTATATATACATAAAGTTAAAGACGAGTACGCAAGTATAGCAACGGGATTTTATAGCGACAGATCGTTTAGTGATAAAAAATGTTTATGGTTATAAACGAAAAATAATAAAAGTTTGAAGATTTGGGTATTAAACATAATGTTTTGAAACCCGGGTCGACCGGGTGGTTCAACTGGTTGAACCGTTTTGGTCGAAAAACGGATCGATTTAAACTGGGTCAACCCGACGGGTTTGGTTGAACACGGGTGAAATTAAACCGGGTCAACCCGTCGGGTTTGAAGCGTCCCATGTCAACCCGGTTTTCGATGTGTATTAATAGTTTTCTTTTGAAATATATGTTTTCAACATTTCTAATTTTAGTTTCAACATTTCACTTTTTGTGTTTTGCTTTATATATAGTATACGTGGGTACCCTGTGACGATTAACTTGAGAAATAGATCTCGATGAGGTCTGATTTACCAGTTTGTATCGGTTTCAACGGGTCCTCTCTGGTTCATTTTCGGATGACTTTTATCAGTTAGTCGAACCAGTGGCGAAACCGGTTCCCGGTTGAACCCGTTGGTCCGGTCCAGTTTTCAAAACTATATGTACCATCAACTTGTTAGCTTGTATGAAACTTTGTGTGTTTTATTAATTTGTATAATGTGTATAATAACACGTACTTTTCATTTTATGGTGTTTTAAAAATAACATTAATTATGTGTGTAATTATTTTATATTCTGGATTTTGTTGAAGCTTTTTTAAATTGTGTATTGTGAAATTTTTATTGTAATTTTTAGTATGTGATGTTTTAATTGTTTGTATTTAATTTGGTGGATATGCTTTTAGTTGGTTGTACAATATGAATAAATCAATGTACTTTTGAGTAACGGGGTGTTTTAATAAGAGTATTAATTACATTATACATTTCTCTCACATTTGACTTTCAACTTTCAACTTTCAATTTTCACTTTCACCTTTGACCATTTTTCTATTTTATATAGTAAAGATAAAGATAAGAATTACATGAGTCATTGTTATAAGTAAAATCGCGTGTATTTATTTTTATATTAAATTAACCCGTACTTACAAATTGATAATTATATTCTCATTTTCAGTAATTTAGCCGTATTTAAAATGTAAACTCGTGTCCACATAAGTTAGACTTTTAAAAATGAAATAAATGAGTCTTTATTGAACGTATATAGTAAAAAAATTAATACTTATAATCTTATGCAAATTTATATGTTGTTATTTTAAAACAACATATAAATATAAATTGTAATTTTTAAGATGTAAAGTATAAAGGGTATAAAGTATAAGGGGGTATTCGTTTATAATCCAAAGTTATCAAAAAACATGGAGGCTTATAAATTACACTTAACCCTATATAATTTTTAAAAATTTAACCACTAAAGTTTTACTAATTACTTCCTCTTTTTTTATGTTTTTGTTTTCACAAATTTGACACTTATATTTTTATGTGTTTTTTTATCAATCAAATTTCTCCACCAAATTTATTAAAGTTTGACCAAAATCAATTTAATTTTGACTTTTATTAACCAATCACATCACACGATTTTACTTACGTGGCGAAATCGAGCTCTCCTATTGGCCCAATTGTTTTTTCAATAAGAATGAATTGACAAAATTACTCTGAAATGATGTAATTCCTTTATTATAAAAAAGATTAGATATTTAATGTTGTACACAATGATGCAGATTTAGATGATTTTGAGTTATTTGAATATATATAACCATACATGAATGATGTCTACCTTCGCGGGTCTCTCCTAGTAGTTCGTGTCCCGGGGCCTGCCCGGTTGGATGGTTTAACTCGGGGGTCGGATTTTAAGTGTGACGTCGTTCTAAAAAAAATGTTTTATCATGTGCGATATTACTCATATGTAGAATAACAGAATTAGTGTCACATTGTATTGCTTTATCACATGAGTTATTACTCTTAACTAACTAAGAACGACAATTTAAATACTCTTCATCTTCCTTACAGTGTTATATCGCAAGAGATAAATAAGTGTTGCCTACAAATATCAAAATGAATAAAAAGCATAGTTTATCATATATCATAAACACAGTTAATGTCAAATATCACTTGTGATATTTCATAAACAAAAACCATCTTTTACCTTAAAAATATAAAAATATTAGAAAACACATCGGTAATAATATATATAAAATATACAGAGCAATAAAATATATTAGGTGATACTAAAAGTTAAAAAACATACTTGTTTGTTTATGAAATATCACAAGTGATATTAGACATTAACTATTTTTATAAAATATCACAAGTGGTATTAGACACATCATATAATATAGTTTAACTAATAAGCATTGTAAATTATCATCAGCTTAAAATATTACAATTGATACGGCTTTAATATGAAGTAATCACATAAACAAAACACAATTCAATGCAGTTCAAAGCAAAATTAAACTAAACAACTTAATTAATAAACAAAATTACACTATCAAGAACTTAAAATATCGCAGGTGACAATTTGAGACCCATTGGTTAAACTTGTGTTTAGTTAGTCAGAAGTTTTTTTTTTTTTTTTTTTCTTTTTTTTTGGTTTGTACGTTTTATACGTGTTTATTCATTTTTATACTTTTTTGTATGTTTTCATATGTTTTACGTTTTTTTGCGTTTTCATACATTTTCTATGTATTCATATGTTTTTGTATGAAAACGGATAAAAACGTGTGAAAATGGATGAAAACGGACGAAAATGTATAATACGTAAGAAAACGTACAAAATGGATGAAACCGTATAAAAACAGACGGAAACGTATGAAAACGGACGAAAACGTATGAAAACGGACGAAAACATAGGAAAACGTCTGAAAACGGCCGTTAACGCATGAAAATGGACGAGAATGTATAAAAATGTCTGAAAAAGGCCAAAAGCGTATGAAAACGGACAAAAATGTATGAAAACGTCTGAAAATGGCCAAAAACGTATAAAACAGACGAAACGTATAAAAACGGACGAAACTTATGAAAACGTCTAAAAACGGCCGAAAACGTATGACAACGTACGAAAACTCATATGCATATAGTATATATCGTATCATCTGTAAACATTTTGATGATCTTTTTCATTCAGTGCAAAAGGATGTAGGGATGAGCATTTCGACTTAATCCCGAACCGAACAAGATCGGAACCGCACCGATTTCTATATACCGTATGCAGACCGGACTACGAAATAAGGTGAAAAAAAATCGGGACCACTTTCGGTACGGGACCGACACCAAATCGGGAAATTCCCGAAAAAAATGGGGAAAACCCGATTTCCCGGTACCGGTATCTGAATCCCGTTCGGTACGGTACCGGTATCACTAATTTATGGTCGGGAAAAAATCGGTACCACTAATTCGGTATGAGATCGGTATGGGACCGGTACCGTGCTCATCCCTAAATGGATGGAATCGAGCCTGATGCAGTCACATACGTAAACAGCCTACAAGTATGTAAACATTTTGATGATCCACTTATTTGCAAATGCATGTGTGATCATTCGTAAAAAACATGAGGTAAATGAGTTGGTGTCAATACTCTGGCTGGTGTGTGTAAAATGCAATTTTATAACCATTGCACAAAAACTGTCTATTTCGAAAAAAAAATCGAGATCAATGTTTGCAGATTCAAATAATGATCGCAAAAGTAGTTCACTGAACAACGGCACAACAACAAAAATTCGTGAATGAACCAATAGCACACAACGACGGTAAGCAACAAAGGGCAGTATTCTCGATACAAAAACATACTATTTCAACTCGATAAGAACTATTAAATTTGTTATACAACAAAACAGAAGAAGCTTTGATTAAGGAAGGTTGGTAGTGCAACAATTGTATTCTAGTTTACTATCCACAAACTAAAATCCCCGTAAAAGAAAATCCACATATGCCTCCCTTTGTCTGCAAATAATACTTTTATAAGAAACCGACTGACATTACATCAAGGACCAAAGTTTCCTATAAGTCTCGTAAGAGCAGCACGGACATTGCCCCCACTAGCATGTAGAGAGCCCTGATATTCTCTTAGGTATCAAAGAACTCGTCTCTTGAAGTTGTGATAGTTGAGTCGCATAAAGTTGTTCCGGTGGTACTACAAGCACATAAAGAAGATAATAAACAGTCATAATTGCAACAATATGTAGGGGAGGAATTTTTATGCAATGAGATGTAACATCAAACGTGATTTACATCGTTTAGCAAGGCACATTGTATCAGAAGATAAACACAGTACTACACATCAAAGCATCAAAAACTAACATTTTGTGAAATCAAAAATTTACACCATCTATCTACTTTTAATAGTATGATAACCCAATAAAAGGGAAAATTCTTAGGAAGAAAGCCTGAAAAGAAAAGCCATTTTTCATGATACATCCTGAAAAAGACAAGTGCAAGTATTGGGGGGTGGGGGGTGGTTCCGGACTACTTCCAAGTGAATTGCGTGATCTACCTGGAGGCCTACATGAAAGAAATATGTGCAGGTGAGTTTTACTAAACAAATGAAAAGAAGAATTGCATGAACTAGCATATCAATGAATGTATTAGGAATAAATACCTGCTAGTAGTTAATGCACATAACATAAACATTAATCTATATATAAAATAAAAAAAAACAATGAAATTAAATACCATATCTACATAGGGTTTGATGATCCTCCAAAATGATTCCTTTATAAGTCAACCTCTGGTTAATAGCAGGAAGAGAAGTGATTCGAGCCAATAAATTCTTAAAATCAGCAACCTTTGACCTGACACTCGATCCAACCGAAAAATGTCCCCGTTTGAACATACTATCTGTATCATAATCATCTCCTCGTCCATTAATTTACCTGTAGTAGTGTTAGAAGGTGGAGTTGTTGCAAACGGGGGGTCCGGGAGTACTTTTTCCAAGTGAATTGCGTGATGTGCCTGGAGGCCTACATGACATGAAAGAAACATGTGCAGGTGAGTTTTACTAAACAAATGAAAAGAAGAATTGCATAAATCTAGATCTGGGATTGATTCAAACCTGCTAGTAGTTAATGCACATAACATAAACATTATGGATTAGCATATCAATATACTAATAAGACGACGCTAATTATAGCAAATAATCATACAATAATAAATCCTTGATAGATAAAATAAAAAATAGTTACCATAGCTACGTAGGGTTTGATCATCCTCCAAAATTGTTTCTTTATAAATCAACCTCTGGTCATTTGCAGAAACATGAGTGATATAAGCCAATAAATCCTTAAAAACAACCACCTTTGTCCCAACACTCGCTCCAATCGAAAACATGTGCCCGTTCGAACATATGATGTCAATCATAATCATCTCCTCCATTACAACCGAAAACCCTAATGCTACGAAACTAAGGGGTGTGTTTGGTTTACGAATACAAAGACGACTAAAAGGGATAGTGGATATAGACTGGTATCGCGGGCCTTTTCACGTTTTTGTTAATTGTTTGAATACGTTGCTCTTGTTGTTTATGCAGGTTTGTTTATTATGAGAAAAAAATCAATTTTTCTTTGAAGGCCAATTGCCCATGATACACAAATCAAGCCCAATAACTTTTGATTTATTTTTCGGTCCACGGTTATATATGTTCACTAGTCTGTGTGGAGTTGTGTTTTGCATAAATCGCGTTGAGCAAAAGATTTCATACTTGCTAATTTTTTGATATCATTTTCTCATTCTTGTTGCACAAATTTGAGATAAAAATGTCATTTTTATCACATCAGTAGGCGACGACAACTATTAATCGTTCTTAATGAAAATTTTAAAACAAAACCCCTATAAAGTATAAACAAAATTTACAATTCTCACTCAAAATTCTGTTTTACTTCTTTCTCTCAGTACTTGGAACCCGGAGTTGCTAATTTTACATCAATATGGCATATTCAAGACGGTTTACAAGAATCCAGTTATTGTAAAGTAAATAAGATTAATAACAAAACCATACCAATGGAACATTAGTCCAATGGTGGGAGCACTTGTGTTTGAGTCAATTGACCTAAGTTCGGGGTGTTCCCGCCAATCTACACCTTTTGTGGAATAACAAAACCATGTATGGACAAGTCAGTCCCAATGCCACTTATAAAAGTAAACTAATTAACATGACTAGCTCAAAGTTTAAACGCCTCCGTTGATTGTTCTGTTTGTGTATCATCTGGTGGTCCAAACGTATGAACATCTGGATGGTATGCATTTCCTTCCTGCCCTTGCCTATCATTTGGCTGAACAAAGACTGGAATCTCCAAACTATTCCCTTCAGTGTCGGGTGCAATTTCCCTAACATCGGATATTCTTGCTTCCGTTGCCTCTATATCATTCCATTCACCATCATTAATTGGTCTCGTTTGGTCTACAGATAGCGGTGGGTGAACTAAACTTATTTCTGACACTTGAATATTCCTAGAAACACTAAGGCATGCTTTATCTACATTCTCTTCAGATGGATGTACATGTTTTGTCAGGGGCTGAGTATCGACTTCGAAGCAAGACTCTCCTCTCTCCTCCAAGACTTGCTTAGTATTCTCCTCTTGCCTGATAACAAACCGCCACATAAGCACCTCACACAAGACTGCGACTTTTTTTTTGAGGAGGGGGAATTATGATTTTTACTCTAAAGGGCTATAAATATTGTAAAAAAGAATATTAACAGGAAACAGGTCAAACTGATAAAAACGCATAAAACGTTGTTAAACATTTAACTCAAATGTTAAACTAATAGAAAAATTATAAAAACTTGTAATCATATTTAGCACACTAGTTATCTATAAATAGATTTGGACAACTAGTGATCTGAATCTTCAATCAGTAGAAAATTACCCATTTTAACATGAACCCTTATGACCCTTTAAGAATAGTATCGAGATGTGGTCAATTAGGTAAACAAACCTTTGAAGTTGCAACTGTAAAACATTGATGTATGCCAAAAGCTCTTGATTTTCCTTTCTAGCAGTGGTTTCTTTCTCTGTTGCCTCTTTTATTGCAGCTTCAGCCTCTGCCTCCTTAACCCAAACCTTTTCATCAGCCCTGACAACGGCTCCTTCTAGAATGACTACACGTTCCCTGGCTTTTGCAAGCTCAGAACGCCATAAAAGTGCCTCCTGATGAGAAGAGTCTCGTTCCTTCATAAGTTGCTCTCTTTCTTTACTTAGAACCATCACCTTTTCTTCAGCATCTCTTAGCTAGAATACCAATACACAATATGTAAATCATCACATGATAATATGCGCATTGTTATAGGTGGCAATTATAGCCCATTTATATATAAACAGGGTTATTCGGGTTCTGATTTAGCTTTTAAGAGTCAAACGAGTAAACTAAAAAACATATCACATGATTAAAAGTTCCGGACAAAAGTGTTCCCGTGTCGACCCAACCAGATCCGACCCATTACATAACCCACCCGCACCGCCCATTGCCACCTTTACTCCCAATGTAATAGTTCTCTATAAGTAAAATGATAAACGAAAACATATACAAACCTTCAAACTGCATGAAACTGCTTGCTTTTCCAATTCATTCTTTAAGCGGTCAACTTCAGCAGTTACGATTCTCCGCTGCTCATCCATTGTATAAGCTGCAGATGCTGCACCCTCTGCTGCTTCAGCAGCCTCGGTTAGCTTCCCTGCTAGCTCTTTTATTGTTGAATCCCTAGCACGGACATCCCTTGCTAAATTTTTCAGCTCCTCATCTTTTACTCTTAGTGTCTCCTATAGTAATATCAAACAATTAATCACTACAGTGAGTAGAAGATAAATTGGATATATGATTATAACAATGCTAAAATAATTGTTCTATACAAAGTGTCAGCTACCGCGATTACAAGTACTGGTTCGGACCTGGTCAGTGGTCACCCATATTGGACAACCTTAACATGTAACATATATAAGGGGCTTACATATGTCCATTTTCTATGCATTAATCCAACTAATACCCAAATCTTTCCTAATCCCTTTATCAACCATCTCCTTCCTAACTTTTGAACCATCTTCCCAGTTACCATCTTCACTATAAATCTTTGACAACAGCACATAACCACCAGCTGCTTCATCATCCGAAGACAAATCAAATAACTTCTTCACACCCATTTTTCCAAGCCCTTTGTCACCATGTATCCTACATCCGTTAAGAAACGACCTCCATACAGCTGGCCAAGCTGGAAACGGCATTGACTCAATCACATCTTTAGCTTCTTGCAAAAACCCGTTTCTTGATAGTAAATCCACCAAACAACCATAGTTGTCTCGTGATGGATCCATTTTGTAATCTAATGTTATTGATCTGAATAATGTACGGCCAAGATCAACAAGACCTGCGTGACTGCAAGCTGATAAAACTGATACAAAGGTGGAATGGCTAGGCTTTAAATTGGCGGATTTCATCATGTTGTAAACTTCCATGGCTTCTGTAACACAACCGTGATTAGCAAATGACATTATCATTGTATTGAAAAGCGCAACATCAGCAAATTTACATGACTCATGAAAAACGATAGTTGCAGTCTTGAGATCCCCACTCTTTCCATAAGCATCTATGACTGCACTGACTACATGATCATCTGTATCAAATCCTAGTTTTAAAACGTGACTGTGAGCATATTTTGTTAGATTAAGAGATGCAATGCTAGCACACGCGTTCAAAATGCTACCTAAAGTTATATTGTCTGGATATATTTTGTCTTCTTTTAGATGACTGAATATCCCGATGGCTGTATCTGTGTAGCCTTGATCTACTAATGCAGAAATTAAAGCACCCCAACATACTATATCCATTTTATCATCGAAAAACGCATATGCATCAGTCAAGAAGCCAAATTTAGCATAACCATGAACCAGTGAGCTACATATGTGTCCATTTGAAGCGAAACCGGATTTAGTTATTATCCCATGGACTTGTCTGCCTACTTGAACATTTTCAGTCCTGAAACATGCTTCCACAGCACAAGAAAACGTACACTCGTCTGGTTTGATGTTTAAACCCCTCAAATCAGTAAAAAGTTTAAGGCCTTTGATATCAGAACTCAAGTTATACCCATGTATCATCTCGTTCCAATTCTCCAACTTTTTTGAAGATATGAAATCAAAAATTAAACGTGCACTTTCTTTTGAATTACATCTACAGAACATACTAATGAGAGAGGTTGACACATGGGGATCATTATGTAAACCAAGACGGAGTACAAGACCGTACAACTGTTGACCTAGTTCAAGCTTGACTGCGTCCCCACACATTCTAAACAAGAATGAGAATGTTATACGGTTAGGTTTTAACCCCGTGACCATAAAATCATTAAATAAGGTTACAACTTGTTCAACATTTGTACCCTGCGAACAAACTGCTAATATGGTGTTCCATGATGCAATATCCTTATACTCCATTGTTTGGAAAAGCTTCCAAGCATGGTACTCTGCACCAGATTTAGCATACATATCTATCATTGAATTCATTAAAGTAATCGTCGATTCAAACCCATTATGAACAATCAGTCCATGAATCTGCCTTCCGAAATCAAGATCTCGTGTAATGGAACACGCATTAAGAGCATGAATGAAAGTGAACTCATCCATTACGACTCCTTTAGCATGCATAGAAGATAAAGTCTCGATAGCTTCAAGTCCATATCCACATTGCGCATAACCTCCAACCATAGCGTTCCAACAACCAAGATCTACACAGCTCAAACTCTCAAACACCCGCTCAGCTTCTTCAATCTCTCCGTTCTTACAGTACATGCGCAAAACCGAACTACCAACAAAGACATTTCCTTCCAAACCAATCTTAACAGCAAAACAATGCACACACAAACCAAACTCAACAGCTCCCATACCAACACACGCTTTCATAACACTCCCTAAAGCAAACTCATTAACCGCAAAACACCCCGTTCGCATCAAATCAACAAACAGCTCCATACCCACCTCATACTCACTATTCTTATTCGCCCCGGATATAATCAAACTCCAAGAAACTAAATTCCTCTCAGGAATTTCATCAAACACTTTACGCGCATTACCAAATTCCCCACAGGTTCCATACATTTTTATCGAATTGTTTCGAGTGTAGACATCGTTTGATAAACCAAGCTTGATTATATGACTATGGATTTGGGTTCCTAAAATAAGTGATCTTAAATTTCCCGCCAAATTGAGTGCTTCAGTTATTGCAGTTGCATCTTTTAAACTACTGCAGAATCTTTTGGGGTTATGGGAGAATTGGGTTGTGACGATGCGGGCATGCCTGGTTAAGGCTAATAAGCATCGCATTTACACACAAAATTCAGAACACAGTGAAACTATGTGCTTAAGCATTTATGATGTAGTTAAGGGCTTAAGGGTTGTGCAAAATTACCCGAACCAACAAACCTACCAAAACCAGGCTATTCGGTTTGGTTTTTGGTTTTGTATAATTATTTTGGTTTTACTCGGCTCGGTTCGCGTCAAAACACATTTTTTCGGTTCAGAATAGCTAAACCGACCTTATTCTGTTCGGTTTTGGTTTCGATAGCGTTTACTCGATTCGGTTCTCGGTTCACGCTTTACCCTTATTTGGTTTGGGTCGGGTCAGGTTTGGTCGGTTCGAGCCAGGTTTGACCACTTGCTCATGGTTTTCTAAGGTATTTATGAGTCAACTTTACTTGGGTGTATGTGATCGAGTGGACTGTTTTGTGAATTGATAAACTTGTGGTTGGAATCTGAAAGCTTTTATCGGTTAATTTAGGGGTGTTAGGATAAAAGTGCGGTTCATCAAATATCGGTTAATTTAGGGGTGTTAGAGTAAAAGTGTGGTTCATCAAATATGTGTTTACAAAATGACGTTTTGAAACTGCACCTTCCCACTCACTTTTTGAAAACGCAGTTTTGAGGCATAAAAAAGCAAATAATCACTTCTCATCCGAACACTATAAACTAGATTATTGCGATAATCCACCTCCAAACGCAATCCCAAACACCTCTTAATATCTAGTTGCGAATATAATGATATAACCGTATCAGAATAACACTCCCACAAACTACACTCTCATATAACAGTAAAACCAAAGTCCAAACATTCATGATAATTGCATGATTAGGAAACGTCAACTCGCGAATATACGATACAACTTCATTTCAAGTTTTCAACATATATGGTTTATCAGTGACACGAAAACAATCAAAATAATCTCATCTGTTCAAATTAAAAATAAAATAAAAACTTGGTGCATAGGGCAAATATTTAGTTACGAAGTTTTCTTTAACATTTTTAAAAAGGTTGTGCAAGTGAGTTTGGTATTAATATTTGTAAAGCTACAAAAGGAAAACTATGTATACACAGAAATTTTAGTTGTGTATATCCTTTTTTTTTCTTTTATTTATTATAATAGTAACAATAAATGCTGTGTCTATTGAGAGCAACTTCTTTCAAAAGATGTTTTTTTCCCACATAGGTGGAAGAAAGAAAAGCTTGTTTGTTTATATATTGTGGTGTAAATTATTTATGCAAGTTTATAGTAGTATCATGTATCCACTTATAGTGACTCATATATATACATATACTCTTATATATATATAAGTGACACCTATAGTGCATACTCATACAAGTTGTATACTTTTTACTTTTCTTATTTTTTATAAGTTGTAATGCTTTGTTTAAACTTTTTACTACTGGTTCTTTTTATCCGGTACCATGAAACTAACTTAAAAAAAAATTAAAAGCTTGTTTATTAGGCTTGGCTGTCGGGCTAGCCTCATTGCTGATGTTTCCTAAAAAATTGCTTGCAACTTTTAATCGTTATTGAATGCGAATACTATATGTATAATCTTATATATTTATTTACATTTCACAGTAACTTGTGTTTTTCTTTTTATATTTATTATAATTCTATGCAATACATTAGTTTAATATATAATAATAATAATATGAGTAATATTTATAAATAACAACATAGTTGATTTTAAGATATAAAATATAAAGGGTATTTATTAAATTTATTAAGTTATTAAAAACCATGATAACCATATATTTTATTTAAAATTTCACAACTAAAGTTTTAGTAGTTACCCTCTCCTTTTTTAAAGTGTTTTTTTTTTTTTTTCAAAATTGACATATATGTTTTTTAGCACATTTTATACATAGATGAAAATTTAATAGTTTGACAAAACTGAGCTTTTATTTGTCAATCATATTGTTCGATTCTGCTATGTGTCAAAATAGATTAACTTCGTTGGTTTAATTTTTCAATAAGATTTTTTTGACAAAATTGCTCTGAAATAATATAATTTTTTTTATATAAAAGATGGGTTTATCCGTTTTTGGCTTATTTTCCATAAACCTATTTTGTTGGCTTATTTTGTGACTTATACGCTTATATAAGTTTATTATGTCACAACAAACCTATATAAGCTCACCAATTTCAAAATAAACCGAAAAAATTGAGATTCTGAAATATAAGTCAGAAAACATAATAAGCTTAAACAAACACCAAGTGTCAATTAGTCCTTCAACACAATATTTGTTGCGACCAGTTTTAAGAGTATCACTTCCTACCTTTACGAACCCCCAAAACAATATCTTTTCGAGAAAGCATTCACATGTATATCAATCATGAGCTGTTTGAGAACCGTTACATTCAAGTAGTACTTGACCCTCACCACTCTGCAAGTAAGGGTGAGCATCGGTCCGGGACCGGACCGACAAGACCGAAGACCGAATTAAGGTAAAAACAGGGACGAGACCGAGACCGAATGTCCAAAACCGAACCAGGCCGACCGAACCGACAAAAACCGAGCCGACCTGACAGCCCGTCGGTTCGGTTTCGGTTTCATGTTTTGCATGTTTTTGGTTTCGGGTCGGTTCGGTTCAGCCCAAAACCGACAAAAACATGCCTAAATACACCTAAACCGAACCGAACCGACGACCCGACACAAAACCGAACCGAACCGACAGCCTGTCGTTTCGGTTTAGGTTTTTCATGAATTTCGTTTTTGGTTTTGTCGGTTCGGGTCGGTTTTGGACCGATGCTATACAGAAGTATACAAATGATTCTACTCATTCAATTTCACACAAATTTCTGATAAGGACTGTCATAAAGAATGTTTCGAAGCAAAAAGACCATGGTCATCTATACCAGATCCATAATTTGGCAAAAAAACACAAGAACTGTCTGCGTAATTTACACAATAGAAAGTAATCAGATGCTATGACCATAATCATTGCAACTAGTATCCCAACAGTTTGTAACAAACTATTAGTTTTTACACAAACGAATACCATGATACAATAAAATTCAGCCAAATGATGCTGAAATCAATCAATCTGTTTTTATATCCAAATAATTTGTTTCAAACCATTCAATCTTAATAACATTCTCTTGGTATTTTGCTAGAACAATACATGGTTTACACTCTACAACCAAAATACAAAGTACCAGGTTTTGCACAGCCAATCACACAACCAATCCATATTGTAGATAGTCCATGAGTTTTGGAGATCTCAATAAGTACTTACATTTATATATTGATGATACAGAACTGGAATCAGCAGTCAAACACTGTTGATCAGAATGGAACCAGATTCAAAATGGCTCACACGACCCTCATTCTCATCCAGTGCAATAGGTGCCAGTGGCGTCTTTCTGAGTTGCTTCCTGTTTAGCAAGAACCTCTCAGTGCAAATCTTTAATGTCAGTTTAAAAGGATGTGTTTATTAGCAATTTTTTGTAAAATGGGTTTCTAGACCATCTTAAAAAGATTCTATATACGGTCCAACATAATGAACAGGTGTATAGATATAAATTAGATGTATGTGCATTTCTAGTTCACATATATGCAACTATAACCGAATATTATAAGGGTTTCAAAAGTGTTTGCCATTGCTTGTCTAGTATAAGGAGCACTGTGTGATACAACATACTTGTGATAAATGAGGTTGTGTAATCATGTCATACCTTTCAGCAATAAGTCTATCCTCAGATAAAGCCTTCTCTAGTCTTTCCTCAAACGGAGTAGCATGCCAACTGACTTTCTGATCCTGCACAACCAAACACAAACCCAAAGATTAAATCTCCCATTTCTTGCATTATTATCTAGCAGAAGTATGCAAAAAGTTTCAGACAACAATTAATTAACAAACAAGATTTACCTCTTTGTACTTATTGGTTGAATTCGGGATTCCATTCCCATCCCACCACTTTGGTGGTGAAGCAACAGTTACATCAGGATTCCAGTGAGCTGCAACCATCCCAATAATAGGCCTATCACCCGGTGTTTTTCCAGTAAATGGACGATTGACACGTCCCTGATGAGCCTGCTTGGGTGGCAACCATGATGACAAACTTGTATCCACATTCAACTCTTTGTCATCAGAACTAACACTTTCTTTCATCATTTCTTTTAGCTGGTCGCCATTTTCCACAGGTTTTAGCAATGGATTATTCCTGATATCCGTATCACGTACATATGAAGGAAAGACAGTGCCAGGTGTCTGCATATCATCAGTTAATGATATTGGAGTAGGGTGAGGTGAAGGCTTTGAAACACTGTAATCACTTGGTAATCCAAATGGCTTTGGTTCTTCGCAAGTAACTTCAGATAAAGAACTATTCAAGGAATATGAGGATGCATCAGTTTCGCATTCGAACCGAACAGACTTGTTTCTGCTTGCGGTAGGGTTCTGTTTCTGATCAGTGTCTACATCAAGAGTTTCTACATAATTTGAGCTGGAAAAGAGCCTTTCAGAATTTTGTCCAGTCACACAACTACAGAACACAAGTGAGACACAAACAGTCACCTTTTTGTTTGTCACAACTTCACAAGCATGCTACTTATAGTCTTATACTCATAATAGATGTGCAGTGTATCATACGGGTAAATTGCATTAAAAT
This sequence comes from Chrysanthemum makinoi, assembly GCA_910596185.1. NCBI lineage: Eukaryota > Viridiplantae > Streptophyta > Magnoliopsida > Asterales > Asteraceae > Chrysanthemum > Chrysanthemum makinoi. Next base: position 205,345,590 of record OU343219.1, read on the forward strand.
TAATGAACTGTGGTCTGATTTTTGTTTTAGGGCCACCTTCTTCGTACTGACGAAAAGACTTAGACTTTCAAAAATTTGCACATAGGTAATCTTCAAAGTTACGCATCATATGAAAAAGTCAACATGGTCAAGATTACCAAAATATCTACTGCCACGCCATCAGTTTGACTGAGTAACTAAGTTAGGTTACCTTAAATCAAAATTTTAAAAGATTTTAGTTCTCTTTCTCAAGCAAAGTTGTACACTGTTTAAGTAATTTGCCCATATCATACTACATATGCATGCATTTTAAGGATGCCTGGCATTCAAGGCCATTTTCAAAATCAGAAACTAGCAAAAATATAAGCAAACATCAATGATCATATGATGAAACTACCCAAAAACAATAATTTACCAGCTTCAGGAATTACCAAATAATAAGTTACCTTTGTGGTGAACGCGGTGAAGAATCTGATCGATTCTCGAATTCATCAAAGAGTTTGACTGGAGATGGCAGCTGATCAGTTTCATTCTCCACATTGAGCTTTTCAACACTAGCAGTTTGAAGCCATGAATTGAATTTTAAAGATTGTGTTTCTCCATTATGAACATCTGAACCTTTAAGTTTCTCATTGTTTCGAATTTCAGCTGGAGTCTGTGGTATAGTGCCACAATCTTTGAGATATTTGGCCTGTAAAATTACAATCTTTAGTTGCATGGCTGGTATAAGTATAACTAATGTTTATTACAATTTCTAAATCAGCTGCTTACCCTCCTTTCACTCTATAAATTATTACTAAAAAGCTCTTTAGGAACAAGTTTGGCATGCAATGCTCCATTTTTTAATCTAAAAAAGTAGAGATGTATTTTATTTTTTGAAAAAGTTTCTTAAATTTCTAATAATCAAATTTGTTAAATAAGTAAATTGGACATCTGTAGAGTAAAGTAAAGTATAACTGTATAAATCTGTTAGCTGTTAGCACCAACTACTGTTCAGTTTTTTATACATCTGACACTTATTTTGCTGTTCAAATCCACATGTTGATGTGAAGTTTTAGCTTTTGTGGTTATCTTGTTATTACTAATCAGATACTAGTGTAGAATACTGATTAGTTTAACATCAACAAATTCTCGAATGTTATGTAACTTGTGTGGTAAGCAGTTTTCTTCTACTGCTTATTGTTTGTGGTGGACCATTAGGTCAAAGATTTGTCATTTTGGTTATCTATATGTTCATTCTGCTTTTAGTTAGTAATAAACTAACCAACCATTGCCTGGGTTTATTGTCTCACTCTAAAATGTATGTATTATGCTTGAATATGTTTCCGTTACAGCTTTTGTTATGCTTAAGTATTCTATCCTACCATCACACAACTAGAAAGCAATGATCGCCTCTCACAGACGAATAGTGTATCAGTATAGTGCAGTAAATAGCAGTGAGTTGTGGCATAATATAGAAGCTGACGAAAAATTAGCAAAAACCAAACTAGTCCAGTAATTTGTAAACTAGCTGAGTCCTCTAAGAAACTACAAGCCTAAGTTAGAAACATAAAAGCGATTCACATATGAATAGACCACGACTTTATAGACGCTCTTGTCAAAAAACAACAGTCTCGGTTTTAATTCTTCTCATTTCGCTATGTTCTGATAGCTAATAAACAGAAGTAGCTCAGACTCATTAGAAATAGATCTACATTACAGATACAAGATAAAAAGGCTTCTTATTCGCTTGAACTATTTACAAAAGTTGTAAATATCACGCACGAATAAGTGGATCACATATATCCACTTGTGCAAAGTCGAAAGGAGAATAAAATAGTAGGTTCCATCAAGATTAAAGAGAAAACGACATATAAGATCATGACACTAAAGCTCATCTTACAAACACATAAGATAAAACCTGCACATCATGCTTCTCAAAAGTAATAGCTTATTATGACTTAATACCTTGTAATTAGTAACCGCTAATTCAATATCCTCACCAACACTATTTATCGCAGTTCAATTCATCATATAATAATTCACATAATTAACATAAATAAAAAATAATAATGATCTGAAAATGTATTTAACTTGTCACTTTTTCAAGTGTTCTGTAGCCAACTATTTTTTTTTAATTTTTTTTTTGCTATTGTATAACTGACCTTTTTGTGGCCATTTTACCCCTACGTTTTTTAACCAACCTAGGTATAAAATAGCAAAAAATAAAGTTGACTGCACATTTTTAGGTTATTATCCCAAATAAAAAAATACTAATAACTACCTCATCCTTGAGCTGGTTCAAATCGACATCAGAAGCCGCAGATCCTACAACACCATGCTTCACATATTTACGCTCCGTATCATCTCTACCTTCAGCTGAATTAACAACAGCTCAAAAAATTAATCCACATTTCATCACAAATTTTATAAATTAGGTCAAACTTATAACCGGTCAATTCACCTTCTAAAAGCAGCAAAGACGATAAACGATTTCTCGCAGCATGATCCTGAACCACAAAACAACAATTAAATCCACAATTCATCAATCTAAACCTTGAAGGAGTTGTATCGTACCTTTGCGGTTGAAGAGATCGGGTGCGATAGGTGCGGAGTATGCCGATCGTCTCGGACACGAAAACAGCCGAAGAAGCAGCCCATAGCTTGTTAGAATTAATTTTATGGGAGCATGATGTGAAATTTGGGGGTTTTTATGAGAAGTGAGTGAGGTGTAATAAAAGTGTTTTCGAAATTTGAAAGAGAAGGGGTTTACACGAGGGAGGGAGGGAATGTGGGTGATTTTGAATTTTATGGCTTAGTGGGTTTGACTATTTACGTGCATAAAGTATTTTTTTATGTCTGAAATTTGTTTTTTATATACTTTTGGATAAAGTTGTTTCATTTTATTCCTTCGTTTGTATCAACTAGCAGGGTACCCGCGCGTTGCAGCGTCAGATACCCTGAAATAAAAAAATTCGATAAATAATGTATTTTAATTTATTATGTTCTTTTTAACAATAAATTTACAGATATCTAGAATTTCGTATAGCCCATGCCCGTTCGGGCTCGAACCCCGTTAGCCCGTGTCTGCTCGGGCTCGAGTCCGTTTGGTCCGCGCCCGTTCGGGCTCAAGCCCATTTAGCTCGTTGCCCGTTCGTGCTTGAATATTTCTATAATGTGCTTTATTATTTGTAGTAGTGAAATTTAATGCAGGAATTGTGTTTAATTTGGTTGTACAATATGTTTGATAATTTGTATTTCTTATGTAAGGGGTGTTTTAATAACTGTATTAATTGTATTTATTGACCAGTTAAATAATTGACTACATTAAATAACATTAATGTGGTGTTTTGTTGTACACTATGCTTCTTGTCTTGTACATCTGAAAATTATATGCATTAAAGTGTTGTACAATATGTTTCTTTTCTTGTAAGTAGTAGTCATTATATTCATTAATAACATTGACCACTTTAATAGCATTAATTTTGTAAGTCTGAAAATTACATCATGTTTATTTTGTTGTACACTATGCTTATTTTGTTGTAAACCTAAAAATTGGTTGCAGCTATTGTACATTGTGCTTAAATGGTTGTAATTTTTGGTGAATGAGCGTTTTTAATAGCATTAATGTTGTTTGATAGAATTTTGGTCTTAAAATGACACCACTTTTTATTTTGTTGTACAATATGCTTACTTTGTTGTAATTCTGAAAATTAGGTGCATTAAAGTGTTGTAAACCATGCTTCATTTCTTGTACGTCTTAAAATTAAGAGTGGGGTGCCTTCGTGCATTATAAGTAGTATAGATGTGCACTTTTGGTTCAGTTTATATCAAAATAATGTAATTGTTCGTTTCCAAAAATAGATAAATCATTTAGTTTAAATTTATGATATTAACTCTGAAGAGATTTATTTTACATACCAAACTTTTCTTACATATCAAGAGACTCATCTCCACCATCTATCTAAAAAAAATCAATGGCTAATATTAAAAACATTTTATTATTTCATCTATTTTTTATAATTTAAATATCTCTTAAACCGTTAATCGTTAAACAAAAATAATTACACCATCGCGACGAGCATTTAATTATTTTTCTATAGACGTGCACTTTGATATACTTTCAGGAAAAAAAATCATTTTTTTCACGTTTTTTTGTCTTTTTTTTCGTTTTTCTTCGAAACTGAAATTTGCATGAAATATCATATATGATTTAACACTAATTTGAAGATCACATGTGATATTAGTGTTAAATCACATATGATATGCAATATCATATGTGATACTAGTGTTAAATCATATATGATAAATCACATATGATATACATATCATATATGATTTAACACTAATATCACATGTGGTATCCAAATTAGTGTTAAATCATATATGATTTTTCATTCAAATTCAAAAAAAAAAAAAAAAAAAAAAAAAAAAAAAAAACTTAAAAAAAACCGTGAAAAACACGAAAAAAAAATTGTCGAAAGTATATCAAAGTTCCTATCTATAGAAAGATAATTAAATGCTCGTCGTAATGGTATATTTTTTTTCGCTTGACGATTAACGGTTTGAAAGATATTTATATTTGAAAAAAAAATGATGAAAGTGGGTTTTTTTAATTGTTGGGATTAATCTCATCCATTATATCTAATAAAAATGGAGGGCGGAGATTGATCCCTTAATATGTAAAAAAGTTTTTGTCCTCAAATGATCTTAAATCTACTCTTATTTGAGTTTATTATTACAAACATTAAACAAGTTATAAATAATTAATTAAAAGTAAAACTGTCATTCTGCAAAAAATAAAATAAAATTTATAATTATGATTTTTTCTTAAACCGTGTGTTTTTGTTCGTAACAATTATTTTGGGTCGGAAGTAGAGATGGCAAAAAACCCCGAATCCGATGGAGAATCCGATATGTCACAATTCTCAATTTCCGGTCATTTTTCAAATTTATATTTCATTAAACGTATAATTTCGTATTAAATAAACGCTATCGCGTAATTAATTATTTTGAACATTTGATCCGATACTTCCAAAAATTATTCCGATATATTTTTATACTCATATTAAGATTATAAAAATCATATTATGAGTTTACCCAGTGTTTTAAATTTATTTTGTATATAAATTGTTATATTTATATAATTACGACAGTTTTCGTAAAGATTACACGATAATTATTATTTCACTCAAATTTTGCAAGAAATGTATTTTTATAATTTTTATGACTTCAATATATTTTATTTTGATCCGTTAAAATTTATTTTTAGTTAACGCTACCCTAAATGCTTAAATATGTACACAAGTTACCAACTATCCTTAAATAACTACACATTCACTCTACACTTATACATTTAATTTAATCAAAACACACAAGTCTTTTATGTGTTGTGTGTATGTCGACATACACATGTGAGTCACACTCTAAATTCACTAAATATCCTCATTTATATTGTATCTATACTATATAAAATGGAAAAATGGTCAAAGTGGAAAAAGTGAAAAATGTTGAAAGTTGAATGTTGAAAACATGGTCAATGGAGAGAGAAATAAATAATATAATTAATACTCCTATTAAAATACCCCATTACTTAAAAGTACAATAATTTATTCACATTGTACACCCAATTAAAAGCACATCTACCTAATTAAAAACAACCAATTGAAACCGATACCGGGTTGACCCGTTGAAACCGATACCGGGATGACCTGTTGAAACCGATAGGGTTGACCGGACGCTTCAAACCAGGCGGGTGACCCGGTTTAATTTGACATTTTTTCGACCCAACCTATCGGTTTGACTCAGTTTAAATCGACCTGTTTTTTATCGGAACGGTTCAACAGGTTGAACCACCGGTGAAATCGGGTTTTAAATTTGACAAAATTATATGAGAAATGATGAAGTAGTTGTGGAACCCGTGACAATTTTTTGAAAGGAGAGACCAAGTAATTGTAGTTTTGGTTTATTTTGCTTTGACACATGTAATTTGTCATTTGTATAATGTTATTTTAAAAATGTTGCTCTTGCACCATTTAAGGGACTAGCATATATGAATCGTCGTTTAAAAGTTAATATATATTGTATAGCCCTTTGTCCAGTGTATCAATAATTTTATGTAAGTTTATTAAAATCACAAAAAATAAATAGTATTGTTATCTTTAGCGATAATTATTTGTACCTCAAACAAATAGCTTTGAACAATGCATAAATATCTATACTAATTGATAATACAAAATAATCTTATATGGTGATATCCAATTTGCAAAGTTACAATTTTAAAAGCACACACCAAATGATAAACGTTACACATGTAAAAAAATAGTTATCACTGCCTAAATTACTGACAAAACAAGAAAAAACGGTCACACATGTTGGCTATACCTCTAAACTACAATATAATATTGCCAACTACATAATACCGTTGCTTTTGTAATGCTTGAATCTATTATTACTAAAAATCTTAATAACTTAAAACAATCATATTAGAAAATATACTCCCACACTTAGATCGACTCCAAATACAGTTTGTTGAAAGAAACTTATGGGTCATCGGAACTTTGCAGAAAACTAGACATCGCTGCCGCTAGGCGCGGGTACTCATCTAGTTATACTTCAACATACACACATACAACAAAAATTACAAAGTGTAAAATCAAAGCTATCATCTCTTTCTCATCTCCCTAAGACCGGTCACCATTAAGAACAAGAAGGAGTTCACCAAAAATTCTCAAGTCAAGTTTATATCACTCTAGTTACACTCTTAGTTTAGGTTTTGAAATAAAAACCTAGGGTGTTAGGATTAAACCTTTGTTCATTTAATCTCATCAAGTAACTAGTAAGCATCTCATATTCATGATCATCTTTCATATTTATTTTGTGTTCATTTTATCATATTTAAGAAAAACATGCAAGTCATATGGATGTTTATACCACTTTTTAATGTTTTTAAGTGCTATATATATATTTATCATCCTATAATTACTCCTTGAAACATATCACTTTTGGTGATGTCTAGGAACCTATGACACCCTAAGAAGGTGTATGGTAGGATTAGAATAGCTTCGGAGTTGGTTTGAATTGGTTGGAATAGGTTTGGCGCGAGAAAAACTCATTTCGACAAGTTTAATTAAGGGTCTGTCCATATTTTTGAATTCTGGAAATTTCGACAGTGAGTAAAAATTATTGGGCTAGATATTTAGAAAATAAACTTTAAAACGAAAACGTGGCCGCTTGAATGGGTTAAAACGGAGTTATAACGAAGAAGTTATGCTATTTACAAGTTAGGCGACGAAAACTATAAAATCCTGAAAATTCAGCATGTTACGTCCATTTTGTACGAGTCAAAATGAGGCTTAGGCGTTATGAAATGTGTCGACTTATCAAAAATATATTAGTATACTTTGATACGAAGCTAAGGGTATATAAAACGTAGAAAACGGATTTGTAACGATTAAATTACACGCGTTTACACAAAGTTGCCGTAACTATATTATATAAGAAAAACTAGTATATTTCTATTAGGCAAATATTACGGCCACGAAGGACCATGTTGAGGGTCGTTTTTAACATGGATGTAGTAATTATTATAACATGATGTCTTCTAGTAAAAGTGAGTTCGCCTAGCCTATTTTCCAAAATGTCAAACCGTTCGTCAAGCGGAGTTGTAACGAATAAAATACGGTCACTTAAACTTTGCCGAAAACCACCCTTAAACAATATTTTGGACACAAGTACCATACTTTACCTATATTTTTCTCCATGATTGAGACCTCTACGATGAAAACTTAAATGCTAAAACTTTGAGATAATGATACAAGCTTCCCAAAATCGTTGGGTTTGTTTCCTAACACTCGATGTGCATCATTTTACGACTAGCATTTCGAGGCCGTTTAGTCACTTTCATGAAATTGTCAAATGACATTGTTCTACGACGAAAAGCTATAATTTCATAATAAATCACTAAATGACTATCGTGGGATATCGTTTCAACGTAAATACTTGTAAAGTAATTTATAAATTGACAAGACGTTATAAGATTATTTTTCGACAATAAACTTTATTTTCAAAAGTGTACAAGTGGTATGGATATCATATGAGTTTGCATGCACGACATTGTTTCATGACTTATATTAGAACACATCATTCATACTAGGTTGCGGACAGAGATCGCACCTCATTTCAGTGTATCTACTTTTGTCATCATAAACATTGCACCAGGTGAGTTCGTAGCCCCACTTTTACTCGTTTAATTGTTTTATAAACTCTTCTGGGGAGATACATGCTCAACTTCATGCTTTTACTTTACACTTATATGAACTTAAACAATACCGCTTGAACTATCATGAACTTGTACTCTTTTGTTTCACTACTTATGCTAGTAAGTAGATTGTGCCCGAACTAAATTGATCATTATGTTATGAACGCTATTAGTTGAAACACTTTCCTTGATTTTGAACCCTTCGACATGTATATTTGAACTCTTTTAAATTGATTCGGACCCTTTAACATATAAGTGAACACTCTGGACTTGATTTGAACTTTTTGACATATAGTTGAACTCTTTTAACCTGGAAAGGACCCTTTTGATATATTTTAAACTGGTTTGACGTGATTTTGAACGCTTCGACTATCTTGAACCTTTTGATATTATTCGAGCTCTTTGACTGTTCTGAACTTTTGAACTCGAATTAAATCTTTGAACTTAATTAGGAACTTTTGAACGGAACCCTTGAACTTAAATACAAACTAATCACTTGTTTGAACTTATTGAACCGTACGTGTTATGACCTTGACCTAAAGTCTCCTATGATCGGAGCATCACTATAAAGTCTCCCATGTTCGGAGCATCACTATAAAGTCTCCCATGTTCGGAGCATCACTATAAAGTCTCCCTTGTTCGGAGTAACCTAAAGCCTCCCCGGTCCGGAGCAGAGCGTCTCACTATGTTACGGAGCGTTCTAAAAAATTCTCGCCTTATTGGTGGAGTGTGCAAAGTCTCGCCATATCGGTGGAGCGTTCTAAAGTATCGCCTTATTGGTGGAGCGTTCTTAATAATTCTCGCCTAGGTGGTCGAGTGACAAAGGAGTCTCCTTGTTGGAGCAGTGCAAAGTCTCCCATGTTCGGAGCATCCCTGAATTATTATATACGTGGTGCAAAATTGTGAATTATTATGGTAACTTATACTCGACTATTAGACACACTATATTTTGTGCGTGGGTTGTGAAACACACAGGTTGCAAGTTTTGTATGGGCGGAACTTGGAACTGAGTGGATTTACAATGCTTTTGCTTTGGGAACTCATTTGACCTCGTGTGCTTGAACATAAACTAGACATATTTTGGCAGTGGGTTGTGAACACACAGGTTGCAAGTTTTGTATGGGCGGAACTTGGAACTGAGTGGATTTACAATGCCTTTGCTTTGTGGACTATTCTAAATGACCAAAAACTTTTCCTTTGTTGCATGAACGCTCTTTAAAAGCTTTACTTATTAAACAACTCTATGAACTCACTCAACCATTGTGTTGACACTTTTAGCATGTTTTATCTCAGGTATCTAAGGCATTCACTTCATGGCATGCATGTGGACTTATCATAGAGTCGCGGTGTCGACGCGTCTCACATATATTTTATGCACTTAACTATCGTTTGATTGTAACAAACTCATTTTGGTATATTGGAAATATTTTGGGACCTTTGTTTTGTAAACTCTGATTATTTTACTTTTATCAAACGATATTTTCAAAACGACACTTTAGGTCGTTCGATATAACTGTAACTTTGATGCTATGACAGTCATCCCCCAGGAATTCCATTCCGCTGCAAAACAGGTAATTTGGGGGTGTGACACGATACCCCACCCCGATTTGACCGGGGAATCCCCGGGTTGACCGGGTATGGGGATGGGGGTGGGGAATCCCCGATACTGAAAAGTGGGTATGGAGGCGGGGATGGTAATACCCTCGGGTCCCCGAACCCGTCCCCAAATATCTTTTCAGTATAAATACAATTATATATCTTGTCAAGTGATATCAATATATTAATACAATAAGATGCCATAACTTCTTTTGAGTATCAAAATTAACTTAAAAAGGGTCATAAAAGCAAGTATTTTTTGAACAGATTGTAATTGATATATTAATAAAGAGCATTTGGTAGATTTTATTCTTACGAAGTTGACAATATACGATTTACAAGTTGCGAAATGTATTGATATTGATAGGTCTTTTAACTAACAAGTCTGCGATAGTTTTTTAAAGTTTAATTACTTCGTCTCACCATTTAAGTTATACGTTATCGCCCGATTAGTAATGATGATAGTATGTCATATTGAAACAAATAATGTTTAGCCTACTTATTGTGATCATATAATAACACTAAGTACACAGAATTCATTATTCAATAATTAGTTAGCTTTATTTTATAAACAAATTAATAAGGTGTAGAGTGTAGATTTGCAGGTTTTGAAAACTTGGAAAGTATGGCTTGTATTGGTCTATATGGCTGATCAAAACACATAAAAAGGTTTACATATGTCAACTGTGTAACGGGGAAAAATCCCCAATTCCCCATTGGGGAACCCCGTTCCCCATCGGGGACGGGGATGGGGACTTATTTGTGAAACCCGACGGGGATGGGGATGGTATCGACCATCCCCGAAAACCCGGCCCCGTTGCCATCTCTAGTCGGAAGAAATACTTTAAGTTGAGTTCAACATAGAATCATATTACCTCCGTCCCAAAATTTAAGTTCATTTGACCTTTTTGAATCAAACTTTGACCTTAACTATTTTTATATGTAGTATATAATATTTTATGCAAAATATATGAATGGATTGTGTTTTAAATGTATTTTTCATTGGTATAATTTTCATTAAGTATTATATAATACAAACAAAAAAATTTAAAGTCAAAGTTTGATTCAAAAAGTCAAAACTAACTTATATTTTGAGATAGTGAGAGTATTCTCTAAGGACTTGATGAATAAATCACGTCACTTATCTTTTCATCACAATAAAAAATCACTTTTCATCTTTTTTTTAAATTAAAATATTTTACAACCGGTAAATCATTAAGCGACGAAAAATATATCATCGCGATTGATATCATATCATAATTAATGGCCCAAGACTCATTAATCACACGCTCGGATCAAGCCCAAAGTGGTTCACGAAGTCAACATTGACTAGAACAGCATAAACCCATGCCGCACGAGGCCTGGCAACTCCCTTCAGGCAGCATGAACACGTGCGTAAAGGGACAAATGTTACAACTGTCACTAATGGTTAAGACATACGAGTTTTACATAGCACAGTGGGGAACACGCAGGAGACAAGGCACTCTTCTGTACGAGCCTAAGGACGCATGGCATTTGTCCTCCTTGTCTGCTCTCGGATGATCGATACTTGGCACCCTTGCGGGCGTCGATAACTCCCAAAGGGTTTATCTCTAAACCCTGCAAGCCTAACTATAAAAGGAGAGCAACACACAATATCACATAAGTTTTCACACACTAGGGAAAATATTGCCTCACAATAGTGAAGTATGGTTCTTGTTTAAGTGATCCGAGCTTCTTAATCCACATAAATCTCATCGGGTCCTTACCGTTCAACACGGGAAACCAAACAACAAAATCATTCATATCCCATCTCTAAACCAATTTACACACCTTACGTAAACATGGCACCATCCGTGGGGACATGATACAAAATAGCCGTAAATTTTACAAAAAAAGTCACCTATTTTCACTCATTTCTCACTCAAAAAATCAAAAAGAAACTTTTTTCCTTCTTGCATAACCTCCTTAACCAAACATGTATGGTGAACAATCCCCTCAAACTTCGGACACAACCCAGTTAGAAGACCTTACTCACACAGAGGAGGGTCAACAAATACTCGAAAACGAGGAACACCGACAACTAAGGAACCTCACAAGAAGGGCGTCAGGGGAGTTGTATGTAACAAATAACCACGACAACCTGCATGCAACTCTATTCCAATAAGAACCTCCGAGTCCCCATGAGGAACATCAGGTACTCAAACCAAGTCCTCAGGTACGGTTCACACAAGAAAGTAGAGGTCATGGTAGCTTGGAGGGACCCAGGCTACAGTCACAGGACGGACGACTTCACTACACCAATATCCACCAACAAGCAAGGCCCACGGGTACAACAAGGGGAAGGGTTACAATACATTCAGGTAACACCAAATGTGCCAGCATGCCTGGAACAATGGGCAGATGAAAGAAGGATAGCTAGTTCTCATGTAAACATATTCCACCCTACTTACTTTTTCCCACATAATATCATACCTAGCATTCATGGCACCTTACCACCCAACACAAACTCACAAGTTAACATAATTATGAGCCCAACCGAACGTGACACCCTAATATCCATACTTAGTGCATCCCATTAGATCTACCAAGCCCTCACACCACCCCAAAGACAACAACAGACCGAGGGAGGAAACGTAATCAGTCTACTCACCAAAGCACTTTCAGGGCGAAAGAGAAAACCCTTTCAAGGTCATCTACACTAGATCACCTGAAAGCCATAACTATACCCAGGGAACAATTTGTTTGTTGGGATCTCTAAATACGAACTACCTGATAACCTAGTCATGCCCATAAGTGTAGGCATTTACAAGGGCATAAGAGATCCTGATTCCCATGTATGGGCATTTGAGGGGGCAATAAAAACATGCGCCAATAGAATGTCCCGATAGCCTGTCACATGTTCCAACAAATGCTAGCCAACTCAACAGTAGTCTGGTTCAAAAGCCAGGCCAAGAACATCATCTCAGATTGGCAAGACCTGAGAGACAAATTCCTCTCCAACTTCTAGCCTATGAGAAATTATACATGGAATATCATAGATCTTCAGTTACTTCGACAAAGTCCCGGGGAATCATTTGAAGATTTCACCGAATGATTCAACAATGAAAGCATGAAAATCCCAGGCCTCAGCGAACAACAACTAATCGGGGCTTTTATCTCTGGAATGACCAAAGGTCAGTTTTCAGAGGAGTTGGGTTGCATGCAACCTGTAACATGGAAATAATGCTTAGAGCTATCAAGAGAATTCATCAAACGAAATAAACTAAACGCTAAGTTGTGAATTGGAGAAGAAGTATCCAAAGAAAATCATAATGATAATAACAAAAAACATCACGACAACAGGTCCAAGCCACGATTCGGCCACCCTGGAAGAGAAAGGTATAGAAGCGACATCAGAAAAACTGAACGCAATGATACCATAAATGATTAAATGGCATCATCAACACACTCTCAAATATGCCACCAGAAATCCTTATGACTGAAAGAGTATAAGACACCTGGGCCAGGCCAAGACCACTTCCAGGTGAAATCAGAAGAGATGAGAGATTGTTATGCAGGTTTCACAACGACCAAGGGCACGACATAAACTCTTGCAGGGAACTAAAAAAATCGAGAAAGCAATCACCTAAGGTAAGCTGGATCACTTACTCCTAGCAGCAAAAAAGACAACCACTACTAGCCCTTCAGCCTGAAAACAACGAAGACAGTTACATGCTCACAATCAAAAAGTAACTTCACTTGCAAAACATTCCAAATGACACCTTCATTCCATCATCCGATTCAGTTGTTATATCAGCAATCATTGCATCACATAGGGTGAGGTGAATATATATGGATAGGGAAAGCTCAGTCGACATCATGTACGATCACTGCTTCAACAAGCTACCAGAACATGTCAGAAGCAGGCTCAGGCCGTTAATAACGCCACTAATTGGCTTCATCGGGGAAACGTTCTATGCTCAAGGTACTATTAACCAAGAACCTATAGTGGGAACTTATCCACTATCTAAGGCGATCATGTTGCAATTCCATATCGTCAAATCAACATCAAATTACAATGTATTGCTAGGAAGGAAAAAAATTCAAAAACTGAGCATGGAAGTTTCAACAATCATGTCAGTCATTGAATTCCCGACAGACGGAGGATAGGTCACTATCAAAAGCGAGTACCCAGGACCTGAAACACTACATGAACTAACGACAGAGGAAGTTACCTCCAAAAGACAACAATTGGAAGAGGTCATAGGCTACACCTCCAATACAAAAAAGTGTATAGGCAAAAGAGACATCTCAGAAATACCTTCGGCACACTTCAGTTGGTTAACTACACCAATATGGGTTACGAAGCGAAACAATCTCCTTCACAAGGAATCAGTATCTAACAACACAAATATACTACTCGCGGATGAGAATTCATCCAGCAATGAAAATGAGGAAAACATCCTCAAATGAGAGCCTATGATCTAGGAATCCAAGAGAAACAACCAAGTTATAACACCAAGGCAAGGCCTCATGCAGGTGATCTTCACAGAGCCACAAAAACCAAAGGGATAAGGTAAACTCAATCATATTGGGAGTGACAAAAATAGCAGGCAAAGTTATATGCTCTCAGAGAAAATAAAAGGTCTGCTACTCACGCAACAAACTAATCACAAAGGGCAAAAGGGCTAGGCACTACAAGATACAAATTCATCCAACACTTTTCTGACCATGTTGAAGACATGCTACCAACAACAGACACAGGAAACCCAGGCAAGCCCAAACCTAGTAAAGAAAGGCCTCGTATGACAATACAGGTCAACAAAAACAAGCCATACTTGCTAGGCACCACCTAAGGGGTATCATACTCCCATATAATGGCAATCATACAACCTGATAGGCATGCTACACTTAGGTGGATTTATCACTTTTTATCTTTAAATCAAGGCTTCTAATAGCCAGGATAGTTCATATGTACTATTTCTATAAATATGCAATGACAAATCTAGAACTTTTCTTACAGAGTGTCTCATATTAACTGACTATTCATACAAGCAAACATTTACTCGAACGTAAATTAGCCTTTATGAACATGCTCATGAACAAAAAAGGTGCATACGGGTCAAAAAGCAGGGAGTACACCCGATTACGCCTTGGATATAACTTCATCACGCAAGCCTATTAAACAGTACACACAAACCCATAATTTGTCACTACCGAGTTGCTGGAAGATAGCTAGTCTAAGTATTAGTTATATGTGCACGGCAAAACACAATTACTTGTAATCATGTCAAAGTTAAACAAACTTTTGACGACAAATATTCTTCATGTTTAACTGATCACTAAACATAATGAATAACACACGTACAGTAAATTAGCTAGGTAGGCTGATTTCACTAAGAGTTCAGGGTTACAACATCCTAACTAAAAAACCTATGATAACACGCGCCTGGTAACATATATAGTAAATCGGCAAAACGGGGCCATGTCACTAAGATTTTAGGGTTAGAACATCTTAACTGAAAAACCCAGGCCAAGACGCGCCTGGTAACATATACAATAAGTTGGCGAAACAAGTCAATTTCACTAAGAGTTCGGGGTCACGGTATCCTAACTAACTAAACACATTCCTACATAAGCCTGGAAAATACAAAAGCCCGTGATAAGAAAACTGACACAAATCAGCAACCTGGATAGTGGTTCAAAAGTGGTCCAAAACAATGGGACACAACAAGGCAAAATTCAGTAAATTGATACGCTAAGTCAATTTCACTTCGACACCATAAATAAGAAGTTAAATTCCATGAACGATCCAGGACGAACAATACCCTGATCATATAAAAAAACCCGGGCTTATACGATACTGGTAATATCCAGGACTACTTAAACAAAAAGTACCTACGATAAAAATTGTTCAGAAGCAAGGCCCAACATGCAGCCAAAACATCAATAAATGTTTAAACATGAGATGAGGAAGGGAATTCAGCAGTAAGCTCTAAGATGTCATAAATATTTTTCTCTCGATAGGCTATAAGCCTCGTCAGATAAGGCCACAACCTAGTGCTTAACTCAACCACGTCACTCATCAGCCTATCACTAGCACTCTCATCCAAGTCAAGGTCGGCAACATGAAACCCATAATGCTTCACAATCACCTTATTGGAAGTCACGTGAGAACCCAGGCTCATAGCCCTATTTTGAACACGAAGGAAAGCCTCTTGATACTTAAGAGAACAAAGCAGGTTATTGACAACCGCATGCAATTGCTTTATCAACTTCTTTTTCTCCGCCTTGTAGAAGGCAACACGCTCACCATTTTCAGTATTAGTCTGAGCAGTTGTAGCCAAAGAGTCAGTCAAATCCTTGACCTGCCTATCCAGTGCAACAGCTTGGCCTTGCAGGGTAGCCAACTTATCTCCATGACGCCTTACAACTTATCCACTTACCTTCAAGATCTGCAGGGATTCCTCCTTCTTCAGAAGTAATCTTAAGAATAGTCTCTTGCAAACTCTTGACTTGGGCTTCATGATGAACTTTCTCAATAACACCAACCCGTGCAAGTTCTTCGTCAAGATTCTTCAATCGAGCCTAACCTGTTGCGTAAAGTTTGTTGGGAATTATAAGTTGATGATTACAAAACTACAAAGGCTTAATGTGACAGCTTTGGTAATTTATATATGGAAGAATTAAAAGCTGGAATATCTCCTTAAAGATAGAAGATTTAGAATATTTGTTATTATCTTCTTAAGTTAGCTTACTATGCACTCTAGGGTTTTATTGTAAACCCTCTATATAAAGGGTATTAGACGTTAGTTTTTATCAAGAGTTAAGCAAGATGTAAACACCAAAGTATGTGTGTGTTCCTAGGCGTAGGTCTTGTAAATGCCTAGGGTTTGAGTTGGTTTGTTAGTTGATGGTTAATATAGAAAAACCTTGAAGTAACTTTGATTCTTTTGTTTATTATTCCGCTATGCAAATCATTGTTACTATATCCCAGATGGGCTTAAATGGGACTTTATAGAGTTTTTGATACTTGGTAGCCTCCATTCCAACTCGGTGAGCATACCCAGCTCGACCTTTGAAGAAAGCATACTCATTCACAATATCGACCAAGACACGGTGAAAGAGAGCAAGACTTTCAGAAAGAGGCCTGCGAACAAATTGCGTCTGACGAGCAGGCAGAACAATAGACTCAACAAAAGCTTTGGAAGACTTCAACAAGGTACAAGGATCACTAACATCCAGGCCAGTTCGAAAGACAAGGGGATTAACCACAAGTGTTATGGGCGATCTACCCTAGGAGTCGGTTCCAGCACCACTACCCCCACCACCCTGAGAACCAGGCCCCTCAGCAATGGGAAACTTACTCTTTTCACCTGAAGAACCTGAGAAAGTCATTACACTTAAAGCATCAGGTATACGAACAACTATGAATGCTAAGGTACACAAGAAAAAGGGTTAGTACCTTCATCAGCCTGGGCGGCCTCTTTGGACTTGGATTTCTTCCTCGAAGAAACCCTTTGCTCCACCACCTCATTCTCATCATCTGAAATAGGATACACGATCACCAAAGGAGTGAGAATTAAAGGTACATGAGGCGAGGGGTTAGTTTTCTCACCAACAGCAACAACCCCACTCCCATAAGCCTTAGCATCATTGCGATCCCTCTTTTTATGAATCAAAGGCACATCATCCTCCACATCCTCCATCGCATGGTCAACCATAGGTGGAGGAGGAGCAGCATCGGCATCAACATCCGCCTGAATGACAAGCTCAGAAGCCACTGTGACACCAGCATCAGTCACCAGTGCAAGAAGAGAAGAAACATCTATCACGGCAAAGCAAGCATCAAGTCATGATTAGACACAAGACAAAGAAATCCCAAAAAATCAAACTGGTGAATACAACTCACCCTGATCACCCTGATACAACACATGGCGCCTCCTAACCCCACAGTCCCAAATCCTACTCAAACCAGCTAGAAACAAGGCACCTTCTAACATGGGCCTTGTATAAACATGCAACGTACTTAAGCGATACTCGATAATCTTATCATTGGAAGAAAGGCCAGTGGTAACAATCAGGTCAGGGTTCACACGGTCACTCTACCTCAGAAAGCGAGGCGACAAGACCTCCGCATCAAGGGTGATCCATACCCAGTTTTCATGCCAGCCAGATGAACACCTTTGTCGTGTTCACAACGGTCAGACAAGGTTCCTTAGTCGACCTCCTCTCGAAGGTATACCAAGACCCACATCTATTTATTTGGAAAACACGACAAAATGCATTCAAACGAGGAAAAAGGTTGAACCCATCACAAGCCATTATAAAGGTATGCAATCGTTGATACCTAAGAGGATGAATTTGAGAAAAGGCAACATTAAAGCAACGAGGTATTTCAAGAACAAACTGATGCAGGGGGGGTCCTAATATTAGCATGTGTGGCATACTCTGAATAAAAGGCAATCATATTAGGGGAAGGAGGTTGGTCAAACCTTTCATTCCCCGCAGGAAAATGGGGCGAATATGCCTCAATCCACTTATGGTTTTTCAGGAAATAAACTTTTGGGTCTTTACCCTATAAGGCTTATCAACAATAACACTTTCATTGTGTCTCGCAGACATGACAAAATAGTGAAGAACGACAAACCAAATGACTCTTTTTTAGATGAAGGCATGAACAAGAAAACGTACTAACCTCTCCTTGCCATCTTCTCCTGGAATAATTACTTTGAATAAGAGCGTAACTTCAAAAAACAAGGACCTTCAGCGGTTTCAAGAAGCGTGAGCAGTGTCTCAAAAATGAGAAGTTTAAAAGTGTAACTGCTCATCCCTCACGGCCTATTTATAGGAGAAGAAAATAGTCGCTAGTGGAAAACAACTAGCAACATCCTCTTGGGCCAGCACGCCCAATCCAGGCGCATACTACTCACGACTTCACAACACGCACATGCTCCAGGCCTTAGTATGAGGTCAAGCACAGTCGAATTGATAGGTCTGACCTGCCGAATTATCAGGAAAAGATATTTGAAATCATTTCAAAAGGGATATTTTTTATGCTCCCCATACAAGCATTAAATGCAGGCCTTACCCTAAACACTTCACACGTCACTTGGGATAGGGGTGAGCATGGTTTGGTTTGGCTCGGTTTTTGTATAAAACCGAAATCGAACCAAAAAATTTCGGTTTTTGATTTTTAGAAACCATTCGGTTTCGGTTTTGTGTCGGTTTGGTTTTTCGGTTTTCGGTTTTTTTTCGGTTTCTATACGATTTATCGAGCTTTGCTTTTTCAAAGTAGATTTGACATATATCATAAAATAGAACCATATCTTAAACCGGTACCGGTACAACGGTACTAAAATGGGTAAAGAACCGTCTTAAATCAAGTGCCAATATTCTCAAAGTTTCCTCCAAGTTCCAAGGATTTGTCAGAGCTTGAAAGGTACACTGAAACAATTGAAGGGTGTGTAAACAAAAAAAGAATGATGTTGGAACAAGTTCTTCAATCTTTTGATGTAATTGCACCATTTTCAACAGGAACAACCATTAACATTCAAACTTAATGTGTTCTTGACTCTTGTGACATTTGTGTACCTATTTTTTTTTTACCTTAAAGCACATTTGTGTTTGTATATTGTTATGAAATAAAATATTAGCAGAGTTATCACACATTTGAAATGCATTATTGACAACGGTAATATAAAAGGAAGATATCAAGATAAAGTACTTATATTATTTATGAACAACAAGACAAGATATATTATTTTGACTTTAAATGTCGGTTCGGTTTCTATTGGTAGGTTTTAAAAGCTAAAACCAAACCAAACCAAAAACTTTGGTTTTTATAAAATATAAAACCGAACCGTCGGTTTTTCAATCGGTTTCGGTTTTTTTGGTTTCGGTTCTTCGGTTTTTTTCGGTTTAGGTTCGGTTTTTGGGTTTCTTGCACACCCCTAACTTGGGAGACACAGGCTAAGGTCTAGATCATCATCACAAGGTAACTCATATGGTAGCCTAGACATATGGACCTTGGTTGACTAGCACGCGACTGGGGACTCAGTTACTTCAAAAGTCTAGCATCATCTCACTTGTACATGACATAATACTAGACTGGGGGACTTGATATTGCATCATAATTAATGGCCCAATGCCCATTAATCACACGCTCGGATCAAGCCCAAAGTGGTTCACGAAGTCAACACTGACTGGAACAGCATAAGCCCATACCGAAAGAGGCCTGGCAACTCCCTTCAAGCAACATGAACACGTGCGCAAAGGTACAACTGTCACTAACGGTTAAGACGTAAGAGTCTGACATAACACAATGAGGAACACGTAAGAGAGCATAACGGTATCCTGTATGAGCCTAAGGACGCATGACATCGTCCTCCTTGTCTGCTCTCAGATGATTAACACTTGGTACCCTGGCGGTCGTCGATCACTCCCAAAGGGTTTATCTCTAAACCCAACAAGCCTTTCTATAAAATGAGAGCAACACACAACATCACATAATTTTTCACACACTTGGGCAAATACTACCTCACAGTAGTGACATATGGTTCTTGTTTAAGTGTTACCCGAGCTTCTTGATCTACATCAATCTCATCGGGTCTTTACCATTCAACACGAGAAACCAAACAACAAAATCATTCACATCCCATCTATAAACCGATTTACATACCTTATGTAAACAACGACATTTTTTTTTCGAGTTTTGTTTTAATGTTAAAATTTGCATCTGAAAAAATCACATGTGATTTGTATGTTAGGAATCATGTGTGATTTTATATAATCACATGTTATTTTAAAATAACAAATCATATGTGATTTTTTCATACGTAAATCTCAACACTCACAAAAAAAAAGTCAAGAAAAACGTTCGAGAAAAGTATATAAAAATGCCCTCTATAGAAAGATGATTTAATCTTGTCGTGATTGTATGATTCTTATGGCGTGATGATTAACGACTTGTGGGATGTACTTTTTTTATTTTATTTATTTATTTATGTATTTTAATAGAAAAATAAATTGTCGTGATTGATTCATTAGGTTTTTAGAAAATTTGGGATGGATATTAAACTTTTCTTTGTTACTTTAACTATTCTCTATTGTAAACTCATAGAAATTTTGGATTTTGATTAACAAGTTATGCAAATGCGACATTTATTTATTTATTTATTATTTTTTTATTGAGTTTAAGCAAGTTACAAGTGTAATTTCTAATCAGGAAAGATAAAATCCAACTTGAATGACAAACATACTATCATATACACTCGGGAATTTGAGCACATATTATTTATCTATATTAAACCGCTACGTCGGTGGTATTGATTTAAACGTTTTTTATTGTTTTTTATTACGCTCTGCATGTGGGCTTCTGAGGTATATGTTGGGTTCTCATTCTTGGTCCAGTGTGCAACCATCACTTTGCTTATAGATAAGCTTCACCGATTCCTTTCTTCTACACTTTTCTACACATCGGTTTCTTCCCAATATTGGTGTAATCGGATCTTGAGGTATTAATTGTTGTTGTCGGATTTTGTTGGTTGTGATGAGCTTTAATTTGTGATTTTTTGTTCATCTACGAGTTAGGGTTTCAATCTAATTTTTGGGGTTTTTGTGAAATTGGTTGTTGTTTCATCGCTCGGATTGGGTCTGTGATTCTTTGGTTATTGTGGTTGTTATCGTCAGGTTATTTATCACAGTTTCAAGATTAGAAAATCTCAATCTTATCTTCATACCTGCCAATCGTCTTCATCAACCTCGCACCGCCACCGTCTTCGCTACTTGAAGTGATTCATCAGGTGGTTGTGATTGTTCTAGTTTATGTTTAGCAACGTACTTTAATTTTGTTTAATTGATACTTTTTATTTTTTTTTCCAGGGTACCAGTAACAACTCGGCGGTGTTGCACACATTGCTGCTTATGGTAGTTCAAACCCTTTTTTTTACACTTTCAATAACTTTTGAAATTGGTCTTACAAAGTGCTTTTGTCTTTTGAGTTTGCTTTGCAATATGCGCGTGTATGTTTGATGGTATTGCTTAATTCTGTTTGTTTGATAGTTTCTCCTAACTGGAATTTGTTTTTGACGCGGGCATATGTTCAGCAAATGGAAAGTGGTAGCATTAGGTACGACCAGTAGGTTAAAGCACTACGCCGGTAGGTATACCAACTATTAGCGAGTTGAATTTTGCCATTGTGTTTTAAAAGGCTTTTTGCTGATTATTGTCTTTTAGGTCGTAGGTAATCAGCGTATTGCTCATCGTGGAGGAATGTTGGAGGTCCTTGGATTCTTTGTTGTTGATGGTCTTCTAACTGTTGTACGTTTGTGCTTTCCTTCTTTTTAAGACTACATAAACATGTTGGCATTAAGACTGCAAATTTAGCGTTAATTGTTGCACTTATGGAGTTTCTCTTTGAATTCTTGTTATAGCAGGGTTTTATCTTCGATGGCCTTGTTGAAAGGTGCTTTGGGATGATTGATGGTCAGACAAAGAGTTGGTCAACTTTAGCTGCTCCTGATATTATGAGGTAACTATTACAACATTGACGTAGAATGACCTGCAAGAAAATTCAAAAGGATTTTTTTGGACATAGGATGACCTTTGCAGTTTTGGTTGTTCATTGTGAATTGCTACAGCATACGTGATCTATCTAAAATTGCAATGCCAAAGACCCGATTGTACTTTTCTATGTGTGGTCATTATCTTGATATTCAGATGCTAACTTCATATGTAACTTTTTTAGATTTTCGAGGAAGCCAAAAAGTTCTGTCATCAATCTAATGTGAAAGTTATTGCTGTGTACATAGTCGTACAAGTGTATAACCAGGTTAGTGTCATGTCACAGTTTTTTTTCACGCTGAGCTAAACTATTTCTTAGATACGTTGATCCTAATCCATTGCATTTTTTTTAATTGGATCTTATGTAGTAGAGAAACTGCGAAAGAGGTGTGCACATGTTGGTTGCTTCAGTCCCACATTGTGGAGCGTGCGTGTTCTTCTTCCATTAAAGTAGTTTTATAGCGTTAGCCGTTTGTCGTGCAGCTCGTGTTATCTTTATACATTAGCTTGCATGTAAAGTTATTCTTCACCATCCATGGAAATTCATTGAGGGATTATGGGCTACCAGATCCTCCATCGGGGCCAAGGCAGTTTGGAAACTATCTGCCTTCTGCTACCACTAAAAGGTACTATCCATGTCTTTTGTTGTTGTGTAGACTGTGGAAGGGTTAATGTAATATGACTTATGGGTGAGCATGGGGTGGTTTGGGGCGGTTTTTGGCTAAAACCAAACCCCGAACCGAAAATTCGGTTTTAAGTTTTTGAAAACCGAACCCCGCACCAAAATTTCGGTTTGATTTTTGGTTTTTTGCGATTCGGTTTTTGGTTTTTTCGGTTTTCGGATATTCAAAATTTGAGTTGGTGGTTTTATGTTAGACCTATTAATTTATCTAAGTTCTTTAAATTCGGATATCCAAAATTTCGTACAACATTTTTATATATTCGAATATCCAAATATCTATAATTTTCCGAAAACTTTTATATGAGTTTCAAAAACGACATTTCACAAAACCCAATATTTTATTAATTTTTCATCAATTTTTCGGATATCCGAATACGAATATTTTCTGAACATCCAAAACCTAAATCAAGAAATCGTAGAATGTAAGTCGAATATTTTGTCGTATTATAATAAGATTACATAACATGTATATAAAGATGAGATGCGTGAAAATATATGAAATAATGAAACTTTACGAATTTATAGTGTTAGCTAAATAAACACCTAATACGAATATCTAATCTCTTAATTTTTGGACTTTGGTGGTTACTTGTATCAAAACTAATATGTATACATTTTTTTTAGTTTTATGAATAGTATGTGGCGGTTCGGTTTTTTCGGTTTGGGTTTTCATAAAAGACCAAAAACCAAATTAAAACTTTCGGTTTTTTAAAAAACCAAAACCGCGCCATCGGTTTTAGAATTGGTTCGGTTTTTAGGGGCGTTTTTTTCGGTTTTTTGGGTTTTGGTTCGGTTTTTCGGTTTTGTTGCTCTCCCCTACTTTAGCTTAAGAGGATTCTTCCAAATACTTTATCTTCTTCCAGCCTTCATTGTATCTTCAGCCTGCTGATGTAACACCCCCAAAATCTCAACATAGCAGCGGAAAGCTAATTCGGGTGTTACTATTCCAACGTGTGCATGAGAAGTGAAACACGAGTTTGTTTCATCCCTTGACTTGGTCTTCTAACTCTTCAGCCACGTATCACTGTTCCTTCTCAACCTCCATTGGCCTAGATGCCCACAACAAAGACAATCCATTGCAACCATGGCAACCTAATCGGTTATCACCCTTATTGGGGTTAGCCAACAAGAATGCCCTGTTGGGGATTCAATTCACTTCTGTCTTGCACGTTCGATCCGTGAGTGAACCCCATGGTGGTGGACTAGTCATTCGAAGGTAGCACCTTTGATGCACCCAATTCGTAAAATGAGCTACACTAATACTCGAGCAAATTTTAAAAGTTCCTCTCACGTTATAGAAAATAAGGTTGGACATAACCTCTCTTTTAAGTTCTGTAGAAACATTTTGTGTGAATTGAGCTGAAACAGATATGTATTTGATCACAACGGCTACCGTCTCCTCATGCCTTACAGAAAACGCTTGAATAGATTGATTCCCTATCACTGTATCTTTAAATAGCAACTCCATGAATGCATCTTCGAATTTAATGTTAATTTTCTTGTTGGGGTTGGAGATACGTGCTAGAATTACAAATTCTCCTCCTACAAACTGGTCATGTGTAGAAAAGCGTAAGCTGTTTTGGTTCGCATGAGTAATGTCAAAAACAGGTGGTTTTGGATTGATAATTAGGTAAGTGATCCAAATGGTGGAACATAATAGAATAAATAACACTATAAAAATTATGGATAATATTGCGTAACACCTTTTAGCACGATTTGCAGCGGCTGGCCTAAACATGGTGCCTGGCAAAGAAAAGTGAAGCAAAGAATAGGGAACTGGGAAGAAAGGAATATTCGGCCCTTTTTGAAGGTCGAGGAGGGGAAGAATTAGTAATAAACAATGTTGTTATGGTTGTTGAAACAAAACAATGGAGTTTTTTTTAAAGAAGATATATGTGAGCAGAGAAATGTTGAGTTCATCTAAAAGAATACAAAATAGAACATCAATTTTTTATTTTATTTTTTGATAACTGTGAGGATCTAAAACACACTTGAGCCTTGTGCTAAGATACTGTGGACGTATAGTCCGGACTGGGCCAGGAATAGGTCAGGCCCGGAAGACAGCGGCCCACTCTACGCCTAAACCCTAATCCATGCCTTATAAATACATGGCTGGATCTCCTTCTTGAGGACATGATATATGTGACGATAACATGATACAGGTTACTCAAACCCTAAATCATCACATCACACCGATACTAACTTGACCGTCGGAGGTGGACCCCGGGGTTACGGCCTCGGGTCTACTCCTAACGGGTTCTCTTTGTTGAAAGTTCTACTTAGGGCTCGAGAAGACGACGAACGGCCAAGGGAGAGTCGTCAAATCTAGCCCGCGCCAGATTATGCATCAACAAGTTGGCGCCATCCGTGGGACTCGAACCCACGACCACGTGTTATATGTTGCGATTATTAAGCAAATAATACGAGTGATCTGACTATGTAATAGTAATAATAATGTATGAACAATGTAATAGTAATAATAAGAACAAACTAATTTACCAAAATCTTCAATATTATTAAGCAAATAATACGAGTGATCTGACTATCACTAGGGTTTACAACCTTGAAGCAAAACGCATGAAAAGATATATCTAACCTTAACCTAGGATATCCTTTTATAGTCAAAAGGAGTCCTTTACAAGATAACTATTCTAAACATGCATAATATTCGTATAAGTCTAACTATATAATATATCTTCTGAATATCTTCTATACATATCACATTACACGTTTTCTATCACAGCAGTACAAATCTTTATCCTTCAGACTTAGCAATACAAAGTTCCTTCTAGCAGTACTAACCCAATTAGTACTGTTAGTGTAAACTGCAGCAGTACAAAGTTGTTTAGTGTTTTAATTCCCAACAATCCTCCCCTAAACTTGTGATTTATCTCCAAATCAGCAAGTTTCTAGAATTAAATCCTTTAGCTTAGGGGTGAGCATGGGGTGGTTTGGGGCGGTTTTTGGTTAAAACAAAACCCCGAACCGAAAATTCGATTTTAAGATTTTGAAAACCGAACCCCGCACCAAAAGTTCGGTTTGATTTTTGGTTTTTTGCTGTTCGGTTTTTGGTTTTTTCGGTTTTCGGATATTCAAAATTTGAGTTGATGGTTTTATGTTAGACCTATTAATTTATCTAAGTTCTTTAAATTCGGATATCTGAAATTTCGGACAACATTTTTATATATTCGAATATCCAAATATCTATAATTTTCCGAAAACTTTTATATGAGTTTCAAAAACGACATTTCACAAAACCCAATATTTTATTAATTTTTCATCAATTTGATATCCAAATACGTATATTTTCTGAACATCCAAAACCTAAATCAAGAAATCGTAGAATGTAAGTCGAATATATTGTCGTATTATAATAAGATTACATAACATGTATATAAAGATGAGATGCGTGAAAATATTACAAATTTATAGTGTTAGCTAAATAAACACCTAATACGAATATCTAATCTCTTAATTTTTGGACTTTGGTGGTTACTTGTATCAAAACTAATATGTATACATTTTTTATTAGTTTTATGAATAGTATGTGGCGGTTCGGTTTTTTCGGTTTGGGTTTTCATATAAGACCAAAAACCGAATTAAAACTTTTGGTTTTTTAAAAGACCAAAACCGCGCCATCGGTTTTAGAATTGGTTCGGTTTTTAGGGGCATTTTTTTTGGTTTTTTGGGTTTTGGTTCGTTTTTTCGGTTTTGTTGCTCTCCCCTAATACGACTCTTAGTCTTATTACCGAACAAAACTTTCTATAGTTTCGAGTTGGTCAAATACATGCGGATTGACTATCAACAGTTTAGTACGCTCAACGTTAAACCAAAAAAATTGCGACGAATACTGCCACCTACCCATATTGACTTACACTTTTCTTATACCTATAGGTACGAGTTGGCCAATAGGAACAAAAAATTAACAGAACATGTATTAACAACACCTGCTTCCATGGGATAACGCCTTTCTCTAATGTGGCTTTACCAAAGAAAATGAAAACTTTTACAAAATCTCATATTTCACACGTCAACTAAATAATTCTTTAGATGGATGAGTGTTCATTCGGTGACCTTTCCTGACAAATGACCTTGGTCATAAATTATTTTTTCATGCTGCAGTGGGTTCTTAACGAGGTGAATGATAGATTACCATATCCTGATTTCGTATTTGTTCTTATTTTAGGAATGCGTATGCAAATTTTTGGATGACAAGTGGTCTCCTAACTTTCTCGTGGTAGTTGCTCAAAAGAATCACCATACAAAGTTTTTCTACCAAGGAACAGAAGATAATGTTCTACCTGGTAAGTTTACTTGAACAATACACGGTTGTTTGATTTTCTTGTAATCTATTTACCCAAATGATTGGAAAGTGTATCTGTTAGTATGATTTAAACCAAGTGTACATACAATGATTTTCACCTTTCATTTTAACAGGAATGGTGATTCATAACAAGGTTTGTCACCCGCGCAATAATGACTTCTACATGTGCGCACAGGCTGGGATGATTGTAAGTATTATCTATTCTGTCCTTCTGTCGATTCAGATAATTACATTAAATGATTATCAAAATATATGTTGTAACGGCATTACAACTACTGTCCTTGTATGTTCATTTTCCCACAATGGCATAAGGCATATCATGAATGTTCTCTCATTCGGTAAAATAAATATCGCTTTTCCTGAGCTATTAGATGCTACTTTGTGAGACATAAATTTAATAAACCAAGCGATCTGTGTGTCACAAAATAGCATTTATGTTAGGAATTAGAAATTCCATAGTGAAGAGTCGGTCACCCCAAATATAATCTAGCATAAGTTAGCTCGTAGACATATCGTTATTTACTTGTTTATTAGTTAGTTATTAGCATAGTTTAGTTTAGAGTAACACCGTGGAGGACGGACGGGTCTTTACCCACTGTATGCCTTATCCACAGTCCGAAGGAGGACGTTTAGTATGTAACTATAAATACCCTCTACCTCCCAAGGTAGAGGGTTGGACCTTTCACTCAATCCAACCTTCTTTCTTTTGTTTACTTTCTCTCTCTAGAAAGGCTCCCATCTTCCACTTTCTCTCTCTAAAATCTATCTCATTCGAAACTTATATGTGCTTGATTATGTGTTTGTGAAAACCAATATGTTACAAATGGTATCAAGAGCCATGGTTTGATCACTCATCTTTCATGTTCTTGTATTTCT
Source organism: Chrysanthemum makinoi (assembly GCA_910596185.1). Lineage (NCBI taxonomy): Eukaryota > Viridiplantae > Streptophyta > Magnoliopsida > Asterales > Asteraceae > Chrysanthemum > Chrysanthemum makinoi. Next base: position 205,373,811 of record OU343219.1, read on the forward strand.
AGTGGTTTTCATAAGGTTTTTGGGTTTGAATGAGTTTAGAGTAGTTTGCATAATTTGGATTATTTCTAGTGTTAAAGTTTGGATTTTGATTGTAGTTTTGTGTTTAGAATCATTAGAAGTGTTTAGGTTTTGATTTGGAAGGCTTGAATCAGCGTGGTTGGGTTGTTTTTGGAAAAAGTGGTGTTTTGGAAAGCTTCCTGGAAGCGATTTGTGTCTCGTACCTTTGTTTCTTCTAAGCGATTTGTCCCATAATTCTAGCGACTTGTCTCTTCTGAGATTGCTTATTGAAGTGATTTGTCAGTTTCAAAGAAGCGGTTTGTCCAGATTCGATGTATCTGAAGCGATTTGTCAACTTAAGCGATTTGTCAACTTAAGCGATTTGTCAACTTAAGCGATTTGTCAACTTAAGCGATTTGTCCCTTAAGCGATTTGTCCCTTTAAGCGATTTGTCAACTTAAGCGATTTTTCCCTTAAGCGATTTGTCCATTAAACGATTTGTCATCAGAGCGAATTGTCATCAAAGCGATTTGTCAAGGACTGAGATTTATCTATTCCTGCGATTTATCTCTAAACCTAACATACAAAACCCTTGTTTTCAAACCCTAATTCTCCAAAAAATCCTTCGGGGGCGCGCTACCCCCTGAACCCCTAGCGCCGGAACAGGGGGTATATATAAAGAATTAGGGAATATCACAAACTCAACCATAACACCAACTTAGTTTCACTTTCTTATCATCTTCTAGTTCCTTTATTACATTCTACTTCTCACTCTCTTACGGTTTGGTCTTGATTTTAGTAAAATCCCGAGAAAGATTCTATTTCTCGGTTTAAATCACAGACTTGTAAAATCCCGTGTATTAAACAACATCATGTCTTGTACTCCTGATTCAGTGATTTCGGAAATACTCAAACTGTATGATGTTGTACACGACCATGAGAATATTAGCTATACTGAACGGTTAAAGATGATGGAATCAATCAATGAGGATGTGAGATCTCCGTGTTCTGAATCTGAAGAGAAAGGAGGACACCAGTATACATTAAAGAATACTATTGATAAAGGAATGGAAAGTTGCATAGAACCTTATCGACAACTTCATTCACACCTCATGTTACTTAGAATTGATGACAAATACACAATAGGTGTAACACCCCCAAATCTCGGTACAGCGGAAGACTTAGTCAAGTTTTCGGGGCGTTACTATTGGATTGGTATCGCACACAAGTATAATAAAACATAACCATTTAACCATTCAAAACCAATCCCAAATTTAGATATTCAAAACATTTAATCCAAAATATAAATATTAGGCCCAAAACATAGTTTAGTAAAATAGGTCCCCATAGTTTATCCGAGTCAGAAATGATCCTTGAACCCCGCCTTCTTGCCAAGCTTCCACAATCCACATAATCCAAACATCTTTCAATTACCTGAGAAATCATGCTAAAAGGTCAGCTAACGCTGGTGAGTTCATAGGTTTAAATTCAACAAAATCATAGTGGACCAATAAGAGTTGATTTTCTATGCAAGACCTAAGATAGATAAACACCGTTTTCACACCGATCCATGCCGGATCACCAATCATAACACACGTCCCGCATCCAGGGACAACTCGAGCTTGCGACTCTAGTCCAGCACTGTCGTGGCAAAATTTAGAACAATTGCCAACCCCGAACTAGGTCGATGTAGAAGTCTATTCTTAGTTAGGCACGGCTAACCTAAACTAAGGCAACAACTACCATGCATCTATCTAAACAGTCAAGCATATAAGCAAATCCAAAATAGTTTTCACGGTCCAAAACAGCAGCATGATTCTAACCCCAAAGTAGTTCAAAACGTAATTAAAACGTAGATAAAAGTGGTGCTATGAAACTCACCTCAATCAATCAACGCACAATCAACGCACAAATATCACTAGCAGAAGATAACAGAAATCACAGCACAACAACTATAGACTCGGCACAACCTATTAATGTAGACCAACTTTAATACACATATTCCTCAAAATCAACGTTATCTACCCCAATATATTCCATTTCTTTATTTCCAAAAACGTCTCATTTCACCATTTAATCCTAGTGTTTGGTATCCTCATGTGGGTGTATCGACTCAATATGATGCCATGAATGCACTCAAACAACCAATATATAACTCAATGCGACACAATGACACCTCTAAACGATAAACTCCATTGTTCAATAAGTTTCGGAATAAATAGTAGACCTTATCGAATTCGTCAACTTGATAAACTCATTCATTTATTCGTGTCGCTTATTATCCCATAAATCAATCGTATCCTAAAGAGTCATAAGGATAATTCACCCATTAATAAGGTTACCCAACGTACCTAGAGGTCTCTTATTAGATTCTTCAACCTAATAAGTCTGCTACCTACGTGGATCAACAATATTAACGTTAGGTTATCCGTAACCCATGCACACATAACGCAAATAAATAATTACTTATCCAATATTAAATGTCCACAATTGACATTTATTGATAAACGTGTACTCGAAACCTTATTTACTTATTTATTACAAAACCTTTCCAATTTAGTCGTTAGTTTCCGTTTAAAATAGTAAATAACAAGATAAATCTTGTTATTGATATTTTTGGTACAAAAGCCCATTATTATTTACATTTCATAGTTTTATTAGCATTTTCATATATATATATATATATATATATATATATATATATACTAGTGGCAAAACCCGTCCGATGGACGGGTATGACTTGTGGTTTTTATTTTTAGGATTTAGTAGAACAAATATATACTAAAAAGTAATTAAAAGTTAAATGAAATGGTTAAGATCTATAATTGATGTTACCATAATCCATAAAACGGCTAAAAGCAGGTAAGTAGTTTGATTTGTGGTTTTTATTTTTAGGATTTAGTTGAACAAATATATACTAAAAAGTAATTGAAAGTTAAATGAAACGGTTAAGAACTATTATTGATGTTACCATAATCCATAAAACGGCTAAAAACAAGTAAGTACTTTGATTTGTGGTTTTTATTTTTAGGATTTAGTAGGAAAAAATATACTAAAAAGTTATTAAAAGTTAAATTAAATGGTTAAGAACTATAATTGATGTTATCATAATCCATAAAACGGCTAAAAGGAGGTAACTACTTTCTAACATTTTGTTCTAAACAATATTAATTATGAACATTTTTTACATTTGATAGTATTATTAACATTTATTATTATTATTATTATTTTGTTAATTATGTTTATTTACTTATTGTATATAGGTGCTTCCAGATTTTTTTTACCAAATTTAGATGATGTTGATGAATTTGAAATATCTGTGATATGGTTTGGTTTGATGTTCGTTGTGATGAGAATATGTATGTATTGTCGGGTGACAAGTAGAGTTTTGTTGTTGATACCCTTTGTTTGTTAAGTGGTGATGTTTATTTGTTTATCATGAATAGTGGAAAAAGGTTGTGGTTATATGCTTTTGATAATGATGGTAGAATCTTTACAGAAGTGGTTTTCAAAAGGGCGGCTTCTTTAAGGAGGCTCCAATTACCATTTGCTGAGTTAAAGCAGTGTTAGTGTTTTTGTTCAAACTTCTTAAATTTTATTGTTAAAATTTGATTTGATTATTTTGTTAGTTTACATTATAGTTATATTCTGGTGTGTTACGTGTTTTAATTTATTTTTTGACGACTTAGTTAGTAGTTTATAAAATTTTATTGTCCAGCTTGTTAGTTAATCCATTAACATTGGAAATTAATTTAGCGTTATTAATTATGAAACAGTTAATATGTTTGTATTTGTTCACTACTTATAAGTCCCGTGCACGCACGGGGTTTTGACATGAATCAATTTTAGTTCGGTTATTATTGTCGTTTATTATTCAAATACAGTTTCTTCAATGGTATAATCAATACCTTGAAACGCTTTATGATCAAAATTCAAACATTATAAGCCGCATTTGAGTTGTCTCTAGTTGTTGGACTACATATGATCCTTTTCATGTTTTCGACTTGTGCATAGCTAAAAATTTGCAACCATTTTGAAGAAAAAATTGAACAATCTTGAAGGTTTGACATTACTGACGCCTTTTGATAATCTCCCACTTCTCTCAAAGAAGTTTGCTTTTCCTCTGTCGAACAAACATTTTATGTTTTCAAAAAACCACAAAGTCGTTTATTTATGAACTACTTACTGAAGTGAGATAAACTGCGTCCAATCAAAAGGATTTTCTAAGTTTTACTTCTTTTAACAGCCCAATGGAACCTGTTAATCGACATCGACATTATTATATACTGTTTATATGACCTGAGATTATGACATTTTGGTCAGGTTAATGGAAATAAGTCACACCAAAAGACAATTAACAACAAACTTTATGTATTGGCTCGTAAGTGTTGCATTCATGTCAATTAGTGCACATGGAAGTGATTCACAAACAAATTCAGTCTCTATTTCAAATGCTTTGTGCACTATTTCATCGACTTTTTCCAAAGGAAGCTGCTTTCGTAATAAACTGTAAAGCAATATCAGCAATTTTTTTAACAGTTGTATTTACAAATTATGTTTGATCAGTGAAGATATTAGTATCAAATCGGTGGGTTGGGTAGGCCAAAACAGGTTGTTTTATTTCTTGAATATAAAAAGTAATTTTGGTTAAATACATAGAAATAAACTTTTTTAAAAAGAGCGCGTTCAAAGTTTAAGCATTAAAAAACACTTTAGGTGACTTTCGATCCATTTGACCAGCCCGTTTCTATTTAAATAAGTTTTATATTCTAGTATTTTCTTTTACAAGTTGACCCATTGGAGAAAAATACAACCAAACCGGCCTATTTCATAAATGTGGAGACAAGTCAATCATTTCCAGAAAACCAAAGTAAGTGGGGTAGTAACGGTCACCATTTTCCGTCGTCCTTCATTTTCTGCAGAATTTCCAGTTTTGTGTTGCCAGTCTCTTTTACCATTTTGGTATGAGCAATGTTTTCCTCAATGGATCCAATGTCCTGAAGAGAAGAAGAACACATCGATATGTCAACCCAAAGCATGAGAAGCATGCTCGGCTAATTAATGAAAAACCTTTTCTAATTGTTTTAAACAATATCGGCTTATTCAAATATTATAAAGTGAATTTTGCTAGTATGATCACGTACCTTATACCAAGTAAGTGGTTGTCTTTGAGCAATATAAGAAGCTTGAACCCATTCAACACATGAACTTCCACTAAGCGAGTGAAGACTTAAAATTTCGCCTTTAAGTCCGACCCGATCAATCATTTAAAGCTCAAGAACAACTGAAACACTTTAAAGATAGTCATTTAACAATGAAAAGTAAAAACCTTATAAGACTATTTCTGCTATGATAAGTCTCTTTTCCCTTCGTTTAGACCAAAAATTATAACTGGACCAAGAACGTCAGCATTCCACGCCTCAAAATGCACATAAAAAAAGAAACTAAAGAGTCATAAAAAAGAACAGGGTCACAACCGAATTAATAACTCATAACAATTGGTAAAACAATCAAAGTATTATTTTAATTAAATTTCCGTTTACATAGCAAATGTCAACACTCTTATTTAAACTAAGCATTGGATGTAGAATGGTAAGAATTATCATGTATGTTTTGTCATTACTGATTTGACTTGGATGTAATAATACCATAGAGGATCATTCTATGTCACCAAGCATTTTCAACTTCATATGACCACCTTGGTGTTTCCACATGCATAATTCTTCTTACGTATAAACAAAAGGAAAATATTGCAAAAAAAACTATCAAAAGTTCATGTCTTTAGTATTTGACACTATAGCTTAAATATTGGATAAACTGTCGTGTCTGTATTAATACTTTTGAGGCAAATTTGACTTGACCTTGTTTATTTTAAAAATAGTTTCCATAAATACTTTAAAGCTACTTGCAAGTTTTTATCGAGCAGAGTCTTGATAGATATGTTTTAGTTCTTTATCTTCCTCATTCTATGATTTAGGAAGCTTAGTGCTATATTTGTTTCTAAACACAATACAGTCTAACAAATGGGATTTATCGAAGGGCTTATTAGCATATTTATGTAGAATTTAATGGGTTTTTTGAAACTACTCAAGCTCTTCTAGTTAAGCTAAGTAAAACCCTCCATATAGCCAGCCTGACACATGTAAATTCACTTCTTAACAACACTATAGTATGTTTTATTATTAATTCTAACATAAACAATTATGTTATAGAATAAATGTGTCCTAAAAAAGTTGCATACCTTTACTCTTGCACTTTTTGTAAAGCTCAGTCAATTTGGGGTAATTTGCATTTATAAATCCACCGTTTCAGCCCCAAACAACAAAACATATAATCTGTAACAAAAAAACACATTATCCAGTCACATGTCATATAAGAAAGTAAAAGGGTGTTTAGCATTGTGTTTCTAACTTTGGCGGTTTGGCCACTTTACTATTGTACATTTTACATGTGTCACTAAACTCAGGATAAACTATATCAAGTAAAAAACTAAACTTGCAATAAACGTTAAATAAATTATTAGAGGATCACCTCATTAAACTTGTTAATCATTCAGAATGTTACATTTTAATACGTATAAAAATAACTAAACTTACAATTAATTAATACCTCGCAAGTTCTAAGATCCAAGTGACCCATTCAACATGCATCTCCACTTCAATGATAAGAAAACAAAGGTTGCTGATGATAAAATAATACACAGATGATAGAATATTAGCTTCCATTTAGTCTACCGACTTCGAATGACACTCAATTCATGATGAGACTTGCTCTGTAACTTCCATTTGTCCTATTTATATGTTGAGAATGAAGTTTCAGTGCTAGTGGTTATAAAATGTTTGACAACCATTTTTTTTTCTGTGTTTCAAGTAACACACCAAACCTTTCTCCTTTATAGCGTTTGAATATTTTTTATGCTTTTTCCAAAGCAAACTTACAATCCTCTCCACTACGGAAAAACATATAGTCGTTTGTGCATATATACTATCCGGCATAACTTAATCCTTTTCGCTAAGACCCACTTACCGTGGATGCAAGTATTGTTTAAGTTAAAACATGAATTTATATTTATTTCGATGAGAATCAACTGCATTTGCATATCATTAAGCTAACATGTTTTAAATAAATAGTATTTACTATTTACTATTTAGCATGAGTAAAGTAGTATCTGTTTACATACGTAAGCTACATATGATTATGAGAGATGTAGGTTTTCAAAGTGATTTAGCCCAACCATCTAATAATTATAAAAAACTAAAAAAGTGAAGGGTTAGCGAGTAGCTACAAAAATGTTGGGTGATGTTCCGAATACTAATATACACATTATCAACAACATATCAGACCATTGCTTCGTTTTATGTGTACTGTTCAAAGAGTAATATACGCATCAAGTGTATGTAACAATCGTTTAGTAAAAATAAAAAACGTTATGTATTTACATATCACCTATAAAATATTACAAAGCTCGCGGCTCTCGCATAATATTTTTATATGTTGAATCAAAACAAAAACTAAAGTCTAAACATAGGAATTAATCAGTTGCAAGTATCATTGGTTGTGAACATGATGCCCAATAGTCAATTCTCGAAATCCGTGTTAGAGACGTGTTACCTTGCTGGAAATGATCAATAAATCTTCCAAAAGTGTGGCTACTACAATTTCTACTCTTGCCCGAAGCTTAGACCTCTGTAAGGTACCCACAAACAAAACACACTATATGAGTTAGTAGCATGAGAATTTTGACCGTTGCCATCAACAATGCCTTTCTAACAAAATGTAAAACTGGGAGATTTAACCAGGTTGATGCTTCATTTTCGAACTACATCAAGAAACAATTCCGGGTTTAATATCTATAAATAGTGATTCTCCGTACAATGATAAAAACAATACTAAAATAACATTGAAGTTAATTTTATAGGTCTTTGAACATTTACTTACTATAGGAAAGAGTAATGTTGCTAGAAGACTAATTAAGTAAAAGGCTTTCATCAGGCTTATGTGACAAAACATGAAATTCACCAAAGCTATACCCCATGGAAAGCACTTCCTAGCTTCAATGATCTTCCTGTAATTATCGTGGAAGTTCGGGTCTAAAAAATTAACCAACAGTAAAGTTATAGGAATTATAACCATGATCATTAATATATGACCAAGCATATACTAATTAAGTAACCCACTAACCGTTAATCGCAGAGATTTCCCTTGTAAGGTTACGCTTTCAAACCGAGGCCTCGAATGCTTAGAAGATACTCCATAAATCACAAACCATTAGTGTTATTCAAACCGGTTAATAGGGTATGCGTTATAACATGTTTTGCTCATAGGGATTAATTTGTACATTATGTTTAAATTTATTTTGTTTTTGTCACATTGTTGTTTCCTATTCCCACACAATTACATATAAACTCCTTTGCACTGTCATTGAACATCTTGAAATCCAAATTTTTGGCCAGTAACCCACCACTCTGGTACCTCCGAATACTACAAAACGAACATGCATAACTTATAGCTCGAAAAAGGTTTTTAAACATTAAATGTGGAAAAAGATATGTTGCTACTACTGTTAAAAATGGAAGTCGTAGTTGCTATAAAATGCATTGAAAGCTCATGTCATTTGCATGAAAAAGGGCCTTTCATATACGAATCTTAACTAAGTTGATACTTATGATAGGTAGTGAATGATGTTAAGATATTACCTTTGCAATTAGAACTTGGACGCCAACCAATTTGTCGTTCGAAGGGAACATGGATCAAGTGCCACCTAAATATGGATCGTGTACGCCTTTGGAAAGCCAAATTTTACGTTGTCTCCAGCTTCGAGTTCTCATGTTTTACCAGTGGTTCACATGTAAACGACTATTTCACCCCATTGGCTTTGAAGGAATAAGTGAATTATGAAAACCAAACCTCTTAGATATTCAAAGTCTGTCAGTTTCAATTGACTGAAAGTAAAAAACACACATCCAGAGAACTCCAGCTAAGGGAATTATTTAACATCATAAATAACGACGAAAGAATTGAGCTAAACTTCATGCTAATCCCAAGCTTTCAAGCTTGTGACAATGAGAAATTGACAAGTTTAAAATAAAAGTAGATACCCCGCAATGCCTTAATTAGTACAGTATAATAAGAAAGTTTTATAACTAAAATACTTGAAGTAACAAAAAACCTATATACATAAGAGTTGTATCTCGGCATAAAAATGTTTTATTTGAAAGCTACATGCTTGGCGGGTAAAGATCGGGTTAATGTTATTAGTTGCTAACTAAAACGTGGAGATGTTGAAGTCTAGGTGATAGATTAAGCAGGTGCATGTTTAACTAATCAAAGTAAAAACATTGATGTTTAGAAAAAACTTATTCAGGTGCTAAATCAAAATCAAAGGCTGCCTTGTTGAGTGATTTAGACAATCATGTCCTTTCAGCAAAAGTCAGCCATTTAAACTGTTAGAAATGTAACCGAAAAGGCCCATTTATAGGTTAGAATTACCACCTCTACTCATCACTCATGTGATTGCTGAGCAGTACTCCCAACATCACATGCCCTCGTTGAAAATAAGAAAGAAAAGGATACTCCCTTGGATCACGGGAAGCATGGAACTGGTGCATTTGCAAGGAAATGATGACAAGTTGAGTTATTAAATTCGGGCAAAGCTACAAAATTGATTTAGCCATTTTAATGAAACACAAACCTTGTTATCAATCAAAACTTCCATCATACCACCCACCGATTCATATTTAACCCATACAGTTATCTTTGATCCTTCACCACCGGTAGCGACACATTAGTACCAAATAACAGTACACACTCTAATTTTCCATCAAACCAATCATTCTCCTTTATCTTATTCTGATGCTTCGGATCAACCACCATCAACTTGCTCATGGACCGTCTTACATTCAACTTACTCATTTCTCTCGAATGAGTGAGTAAAGTGTTGTTATAATAATGTGTTGTTTCAGCATCTGAGGCTTACACACATTATTGTTAGCCAAGGTGAGAGAGTTTTGGTTTTGGCATCATTAAAGACACCACATAATATCGGGGTAGTCATTTTGTGTCTTTGATATACCACCCCGATTTAAAAAGGTGATGCACTTGACCATTGATCATTAGCAATATATCCCAAACACCACCTCTGATTGCTATAACCCGTTGATTCAGTTTAGCCAATCATTAGATGATAAACACCATCACTGATTTTTAACACGTACACCCGGACATAAGCTTGTGTACCATCTATTTCATATGCACACCTATCGAGACTGAAACGTCATAAACACCCTTACTCAATGAGGTTCAGAGACATGGGTTTAATTAGTGTCTCATTTGGGTTCAAGATTTAACTTTTTAGGGGTTCACATTCAGTCTCCAATGGTTCAGTGACACCATGGTTTCAAGGAATTTACAGATTTCAGAAACCTTATCAGACCACCTGTTAAAAACATTTTCCTTTACAGCTCAGCCCGACGATCACATTTGATTTCATGTAACATGTTTATGGTTTCAGGTGGTGAACGGTTTTGTGTTGGGTTGTAATTATGTTGAGGTTTATGGGTAATCTTATCAGATTGATTTGGTGGTTATGGCTTCCAGGTTCAGCCCGAGACCATTAATAGCACACCACACATACGCTCTTTAGTTGGAGACTCGAGTGTGGCTGAAGTGAGGTTTTAGGTTTGGATGGTTACATTCTATGATTGTTTCAGAGTCGTTTAACATTCAGAGTCTCAATACGCGTTAAAGGATAAAAATTTACGTGTAATAACTCAATTAAATTGGCATCTACATGCCAAAACTGCCAATTTTTTATGTGCAGACTTATGAAATAGAGTCGGTGTGAATACAATTATAATATTAAAATATTTCAATTCACTTTCCTGTCTCCAAAAAGGAAGAAGTCTCTATTCATCATCCAAGTCATTCAAATGTTGTGCATGCAAAGTAATACGAAAGAAATAAACAACAGTATGCATTGATGGAGAAAGAGGTATAGAAAACATATTAGTTCTTGGAGAAAACTCATTCGACACATTACTGTCCCATCTGATAACACACTACCACTAACATTAACCAGAGGATGTTCATTTGTACACACTTTGCTACGACTACTGCTTGAGCAACACACATGCTCCAATTTATTATCAACTGTCATTTTGCCTTTAGTAGATACCAATACAGGTTCCAAACATTGTCTAACAATTTTATTATTTAGTTTTGGCGCACACCAGTGTTTTAACAGTATTACGACACACCGTAACAAATAAATCAGGGAAAGGTGACCGTAAATTATTGGTACAACTATATAACATTTCAAACAAAATGTAAGCTAAAACCTTGTAAAATCAAAAGCTGGTACACCTTGTTCATGAGTAAGAACCATAATAGAGTACAAAAAGAAATTCCCTTACCAACTTCAATTGATCAGTCTCGAGAGTTGGGACCCTCAGATCCACTATCAAATGCCTCGGGTTTGGAATCCCAGCCTCTAGAATTGATTCGTTTAATCTTTTCGTCGCATTTTGTTTCTTTTGGATGGAAAGTGGCCCAAGGTTAGGATATAAGGCTTTTTGAACTCGACCTACTCCGTGATCTTAATGATGAAGAATCATCGAATCGCTTTCTTGCCCATACAAATGAACCATAGAAGCAATACCCATCTGTTCTACATTTATAAAATAACCCGTTAAACTTCAAAATTTTGAAAATGGAAATTTAAAGATCATATGAGATGCAAATTACCTCAATACAGATTATCAAATCCTGGATACTTGATTTAAATTCCAACTATTGTGCTACTGGACTTCTAGCTAAACCAAATGAACATAGAATGGCTATAGCCACGCCTTGCCACTAAGTCAAAAAAACATACTTTAACGAACAGAGAAAGTGAAAACAGATGATTATAACAGCTCTATATCACATGTTTCCATCTGCAAGTGATGAAACTCTTTCCAAATCATGGCCTCTGAGAAGACCATGTATGTGATTATGCTATGAATATATATTGTATATCATGTTTGAATGTATTCAACTCACAGTGCGAAATATTCAATACGGCGTCAGAGTTGATGTAGCTTGATTGGCAGTCTCCTAATCATGAAAAAGCGAACGACATCAGTTGCTCCAATCTTACAATACTAACCAAAAACCTATATTATCTTGTGTGCGATTTTTTTGTAGCTATTCTAACAGAAAGATGATATACAAAATCAGTAAAAATTCTTATGAGAACGGGAATAGTCAAGGTAGAAACAGTAAAACTCATAGGGTTCTTACTTAATTTTCTTCATTGGAGTTTTCGTGACAACATCAGCCTTGTTCAAGCAGCGTGGAATCGATTTGCCAACCGAAAAAGATTTAAACCTGCACACAAATAATTTGGATTTATTGTATTCGGCAAGAGAAAGTATCCAGAAATTAATTAGAAACTTACTTGTTTGACATATTTTTAGCCCAACAATGACTTCACTTCCACAATAAATGGGTGTCCTTCAAATACTTGGGCGCTAAAATTAGACAGTAGTTCCAAATGTGATTTCAGTTTTGCACTAATTTTGGAGTATTTATACATATCATCTTTTTGCGTCTTAGGCACGAAAGTAACAAAGTTTCATCATTAGGGTTTTAAAAGAGAATAGGCTTACCTTTTTCCTGTAGGTGAAAAACCATAAAACCTGATACAAAGATTCATACCTGGCAAACACACATAATATTAACAAAATTATGAACGTAATAAAGCAATAAAAAAGCATAATAAAATTAAGATGGAAGATATAAACATGTGTCGAAGGCACTTTCAAAGCGAAACCTCAGTCTGTATAAAACCATCAATGGACCATTGACATTCAAATTAATATATGGTGGAGAAAATAAAAGTTCATTTTTTTACCTTTTTTATGGAATGCATCTTTTTTCGGCTTGTTAATGACAACCTATAGACACAATAAACAAAACAAAGCATGCATCCAACCTGCAAAATTACAACAACATAAACGTACATTAGGGTTTTTAGAAAAAAAGAGGCGCACCTAGCACAGATGATAGGATTATGTTAAATTTTATAATTATGAAACTATAATTAAGGAATGATATGTGCTATATAATTTTTGGAGATAAACATTCCTTTTCAAAGTTTTTTTAAAATTGTTATCTTAAAAAAAAATACATACCTAAAATACAAATTCCAGAATTTTTTTATAATCTCCTTATTTATATTGATTTGAAAGATATAAATCAAAAAACAATTTACTCTAGTGGTAAGTTGTTTACAAAACACATGAATAACCCAAGTTCAACTCCAACAAATGTCTTCTTTTTAATAAAAAAAATTTTAAATTCAAAAATAACAAAAAAAAAAAAAACGAAATTTATAATTTATTTATAAAAAAAATACATATATTAATTAAAATGCCACATGTCATTTAAAAAAATAAAAAAAAATGCCACATAAATATAATGATGACATGGAAATATGACTTGGCATTATGGGATGCCAAGTGGCATTTTATGTGGCATGCCTCCTCTTATTAATCTCATATCGTTATTCGTTTGGAGTCCACAAGCACGAGTCATAACTTCTCGGCTTTTAATCAATCAATAGTCCAATTATACTAAAGTCCATGTTACGGCTTTGTCGGAGTCAACTATTGACTAAAAAGTCAAAGTGACGCCGACGTAGCTCAAAGTCAACATTATATATATCAAGTCCAAATTAAATGTTACATATCGAAATTTAATCCCAAACCAACTCAAAACAATCTCGCCAACCAATCAATCAACCAATTATACTCGAAACCAATGTTATGACCCTAATGGTCATGACACGGTCGCGGTCAAGACCACGTGAACCAAACAAGCTCTAGAAGCTTTTCGGCTCCACGCGTCTCATCCAGACCTCAACAATACCAATCAACAAGCTACCAAATTGACCCGACTCGGACCCATGACCAACATAGGCTACGTACACCAACCATGGGTTATGTACGTGACCATGGTGGTGCATACGCCTCTCCACTCCTATCCAAACACAACCAAATCCAATCCTCAACACTCAAATCCAATCATTCAAGCTCCAAACACTAGCCAAACACAAAACCCATCAACTATTATTAATCAAGAACATACAACTAAACCCTAAATGCACAAACCCATCAAATTAATACACCACACATGTACCAAACACTAATTACTTGTTTACTTAGTCACTAATTAGCTTTAATTTCATGTTCCACCCAAAAGCCCCAAATTAGTTAATAGGGTCGAAACCCTAATTCCCAATTCGTGGGTTTTTATTGCCCAATCAAGCTCAAAACATGTTCCCTTTACCTTATCTAATCACCAATTGCAAAAGCCCTTTGAAACCCTAAAAGTACGAATCTTAATTCTTGAATTTGAAGGTGTTAATTAAGTCCAAATTGAGTGTATGATATATGGTTGGAAAGAGGAGAAAGAGATCCATCTTTTGGTGGTGGACGCGCCGGCGTACGGCGGTGGTAGCCGGAAAAAGGGGTGGCGACTACAAAGGTGGTGGTATAGGGTTTCTAGAGAGAGAAACAAGAGAGAGGAAATGATAGTGTGTGTGTTTTAGAGAGAGAAATGAAAGGTGGGAATGAGGTGTATGGGTGGTATATATACTCATGGGCTAGGGACCTCAAAATAAATAATTTAGGAGGGGGGGGGGGGGGGCGCCGGCCAAGCTAAAAAGGGGAGGGTTCGGGTTGTAACTTTTCGTATCTATCTCGTTTACCCATTCCCGAGCTCACATATTGTCCCCCGAGTGTCCCACAACATATATTTAACTTTCCAACATCATTACTTACGTTATTCCACGAGTTTTGACTATTTATTTGTCAATTTTCGAGTTACGGTCTAAAAGTTACAATAACTCTTGTTTTAGGCTTTTCTAGTGCCAAATCGAATAGTGCCTACCAAATAGAGTTAAAACACATACAATAACTCATTTAATAATGAAATAAACCGTAAAAACCAATCGACGATATAAAATCAAGTCTCGGTTTATAAAATAGTGATAAAGGCAAATCTTAGTTTAATTTAACGTAATGCGGTTACCTAAAATAGACTCCCTAAATTGCCGGTTGTCACAGCCTCCCTGCCTCAGAAGAAACCCATCCGGGTTTCACTCGAGTGCTTGATGGGGTCATGAAAAGTTTAGGATACTCCCTACGGAAAAGCGTCCTCCGTTCCCAAGTGAACTCGGTCCATGCCGGGAGTTCCAACGAACCTTAATAATCGGAATACGGCTATTCTTCAGCCTCTTAATCTCACGATCCATAATCTCAATCGGTTCCTCAACAAAATTCAATTTCTCATCAACACGAATATCTCTTAAGGGCACAACTATGTTTTCCTCCGAAAGACATTTCTTAAGATTACTAACATGAAAAACATTGTGTACACTACTCAGTTCTGATGGTAGCTCCAAGCGGTATGCTACCGGTCGATTCTTTCGAGTTGGAAAGGGACCAATATATCGGGATTGAGTTTTCCGCTTCCCAAAACGAATCACTCCTTTCCAAGGAGAAACTTTCAACATAACACGATCTCTAACCTGAAATTCTAAATGTTTACGTCTCTTATCGACGCAAACTCTTTTGTCTATCACGAGAGTGGTTTGCAACGATTCTGAATCCGAACTATCTTCTCGTGGTTTTACGTACAGTTCGGGACACTTGGGTTGACTACCAACTTCACAACAAACAGGAGAACGACATTTTCAGCCATACGATTGCCTCAAATGGGGCGGCCTTAATGCTAGAGTGATAACTATTGTTGTAAGAGAATTCGGCCATAGGGAGGTGTCTCTCAGCCTTTTGCGAAATCAATAACGCATACTCTAAGCATGTCCTCTAAAGTCTGAATAGTTCTCGTTCGACCATCGGTTCGTGGATGGTAAGATGCTCATATCCAAATTTGTTCCTAAAACGTCTATAACGACTTCCAAAAGTGGGATGTAAAACGACTATCCCTATCAGAAATGATAGATATCGGTATTCCATGACGCGATACTATCTCCTTAAGATACAATCGAGCAAGCTTATCAAGGCTATCGATTTCACTAATAGCTAAAAGTGGCGGAGACTTAGTTAAGCGATCAACTATTACCCGGATAGCGTCTTGCCACTAAGCGTTCTCGGTAATTTAGTGATAAAGTCCATGGTTATTAGCTCCCATTTCCATTTCGGGAGTTCGGGTTGAACTAAACGTCGATGGTTTCGATGTTGGCCTTAACTTTAGAACAAGTCGGGCACCAACTAACATCTTGAGGCTATATGAAGCTTTCATATTGGGCCACCAATAAAGTTTCTTAAGATCTGATACATCTTATCGGCTCGAGGAATGAATAGAGTATTTTGACTTATGCGACTTCGTGCATAATCAACTCACAGTTCCACCATAAAATGGTATTCAACTTCGTCTTTGAAGCATAATGTTCAATTCGAAGCGCTTCAAAAGCCGTTTTCACTTTCTACCATTCCATGAAAATTCTCATAAGGACGGTTCTCTTCCGTCAATGCCTCTGCTTGGGCGGTTAAAATTTGAGACTGTAAGGGCGAAACAATGGTCATTCCTAACGATCTAACGAGTAGGGGTGGTGATGAGTGTGTAAATACTCATCATTTTTAGGTTAATCTGAACTGCAAAACGTCTAAAAATGCTCAGAAATGCATCAAAATACTGAAAATATTCCAAAATTGTATTTTATATGTTTCAGATGCAAAATGTTTAAAATCAGATGAAAAATGAGCTAAGTTTGCATAATTGGCAGTTTTAGTCCCCAGTTTCAAAGTTGTCGAAATAGTCCACGAGCACTTAATTTCAAAGTAAAATCACCAAAGGTCCTTTTAAAATCAAAAATTGTCAAAATTAGTCCTTTGGTGAAAAATATCAAAAGTTTGAGAAAATTACAAGTTTGGTCCTCCAACTTTGAAAATTGGCAAAATTGGTCCCTGGAAATTGGAAAATGTCAGCTTTGGTCCTTATACTTTTGGAACTTGTCAATTTCAGCCCCTAAAACATCTTTGATGAATTGGCAGTTCTAGTCCCTACATTTTAGAAATTGCACAAAGGTCCTTGTATTAAAACCTTAAACCTACACCCTTGGTACTTGTCATTTCCCTTTTGGACCCCTGCCTTCCCAGTGACTGTCAAATGCAATTTGGACCCCCTATTATTTAATCTCAGGTCAAACACATTTGACTTCTCTTTCCCTCTCCTCACGAGATACCACTTCACCATCATCACTTGCCTGCAACTCACCTGCTAACACTCCACCATCATCATCCCTACCCTCCTCCAAACACAACACTCCAAGGATGCATTTAATGCCCTCTAAACCTAACACTCAATCACCTCCAGCTGTTAAACCAAATTTGGCGCCAAAACCACTTAAATGGCCAAGATCAATTGTAGCAATCCAATGGTCCTTATAGCTGCTGGGAACTATTCAGAGAGGTGAGAGAAAGATAGTTTGGGTATAAAAGAGAAGGAAGACAGAGAAGGAAAGAGTAGTTAGTTTTATTTTCTTAAATGTATGTCGTTTTTAAGCCTTTCATGTCTTAAATAGCTTTTCAACTGTAATCTCAAGTTATTTTGTATCAAACATAATAGTTTTAATGTATTGCAACTCTGTTTAAATATCAATTCAAGCTAATGTTCATTGTCTATAATTTATATCCACTGTTGGAATTTTGATTTTCAAACTCCTTTGTTTAAGCTTTTAACAGCTCAGTTTCAATCTCAAACAAGCTTCTATAAGCTATCATAGCTTTTACAAGCTAATATTCAAGTCTCAAGCATTTTTGGAGTTTGGTAAATAAAAGTCAAAAATGGGCAAAAATGTTCTTGAGAGTTGGAAATGGGTTGAAGCGACCATGGATTTGGGTTGATCTTTAGTCATTGGGGTTGGTTTGAATAGGCTAGTGTATGCATGTTCTTGTTTCATTGGTTTCAAGCCATAGTGGCTAGGACCCTTTTGTAAGTAATTTTCAAGATCCTATTGCATATCTGTTTACATTTGTTATAATGCGTTCAAACCTGTTGGATTAGTAGTAATTAGGTTAAGTAAAGTTAGTTTGATCATAATCTATGCTTGTTCAGTGTTAGCTTAGTTTTAATTTACAAATCAGTGAAATCAAGGGTGTTTGGATTATTTGTCAATCTTGTCTCGGAGACCTATCATGGTTAGAACTTATGGTGTTATGTTTGTTTAGCTCAAGTATACTCATCTCTGTCTCATTTGTGCCTGCAAAGCTCTAGTCAACATTTCATATAATCCATCTCAAGCTTATCTGTTTGAAAATTTGGATAAGCAAAACCTTGTTTTGTGTTAAGATTCAATAAACATTGCTTGCTTTGTACTTGTTCCATCATATTACATCAATATCAGTCATAAAATTGGAATCAAAGTTCATGAAAGTCAAACCTTCTCAACTGTTGTCAAAAGTCAAAACTTGGAAAATCTGTTTTGAGCCCAAATGCAAGGAATTTTCATGAGCTCATTTTTGAGCCACATAAAGTGAAACTTGGCATTTTAAAAACTTCAACTGGTCTTTTTACTTATCACCATTTTATTAGATTTTTGAAATTTTTTAGAAGCCTCAAAAGCTGCTTCTCTTTTAGGTCCCAAGTGCCTGTTCACACTTCTCGGTTTAAACTGAGTTTTCTCAATTGTGCAAGCTTGCACAGCAGGTCATTAGAAACTTGTCCAAGCTTGGTTTTGGTTTTAAACTTAGTCACCCAGGTCTTGTTTAAGGTCCATTGCTTGGTCTTTGATTTCTAGCTTGTTTGAGTGCTTATTTTGTGGCTGCAAGTAGCCCCTCAGAAACTGCTTTTAGTACTTAAAATCAAATAAGCCAAATCTTGGTAGTTAGCATTGCAGAGGTTTAGAGTAGTTGTTTTAAGTTGTTTTTGAGTACTTCTAGCATATTATAGCTTTAATTAGCAGGTTAATTTGGCTTTTGTGGACTTTGGCTTATGTAGTGCTTTATTCATAAGCACATTCCATAGATTGCAATTTCTCACACATAACTCCCTGTTTTTCCATTTTTCCTAGATTCCTGATATTAAATTAGACTTAACTTGAATTTTTCAGATTTTTCGTCTTGTTTAGTATTTTTCTTGATTTAATTAGGTTTTAAGCATTTATAATTAGCATTTAATACAAAAATTAAGAAAAGGTTCAAAAAATAATTTTCATTTTATTAAGTTTAGATAAATATAAAAAGACAAAAAATATTTTTCTAGATTTTTCTTAGTTAAAATTGTATTTTTAAGCCATTTAAGTAGATTTTAATAGTTTTTAATTCATAGAAAATAGAAAAATAATCAGAAAATTACAAAAATAGTTTTGAAAATTCTCTTTTGATATTTTAGATTTTTCCAAGTCATAATTTTATTTTTCTAGCTTTGTTTCATATTTTCTTGTATTTTAGGTTATTATTTAATAGTTAAAATTAGTTTTTAATTAATAATAATTAATTAATTAGTTATAAAAATAATTTTATTTTTCTAAAAATTCTCTTTTATCATTAGGTTTGTAAAAATATCTTTTTCACATTTTTAGGTTTAATATTGCTTTAGTTTCACATTTTTTTTGTACGTCGCGTAGTTTTTAATTTCAGTTTTATAAAAACATAAAATCAAAAACATCATTTTAAATATAGTGATAGCGTTTATTTAATATTTTTTATCTTTTTGATTTCCTTTAATTTGCATTTAAGCCGTTGTAATTTGTTGGCTTTTTATGTAGTTATAATCATAATCAAATACTCTTTTCCGTTCAAATTCCTCGATCACTTATCGTTTGGTGATCCATTGCATAGCTCTGGGACATAACGACGGGAAACCCTATACTCCCAGGATCTTCATTGCATTAGTTTTGAACGTTTTAAGTTTCTTACGGTTCGGCCATTCACAAGTGGCGGTTTGTGTGAAAACGGTTTGAGGCGGATCAAATTTTGCGCCATTGCGGGGCTGTCAGCGATCTATCTTCCGTTTAGCAGATTAGTTGTTTGAATACTCACTCTTTGTTTATATCATCAATCTATCATCTACATATATATATATCCATATTTTCTTATAAAAAATCCAAAAACCCAAAAACATCCAAAAACGTATAAAACACAAAAATATTTTGCTTTTGTTTCTATATATGTATCAAATATAAAAATACAAAAAGATTTGTCGTTTTCTTTAATAATAACAACTTAAAAGATTACCACCGCAAACCAAGGCAGTGCACTACCTAACTGGGGGGTGCGACCATAATAAGTTCCCGAACTAAAGATTTAAAACTTGCCTCTGTGTCCTTGTGATTGGTGTACCTTTTTCAAAGAAGCCATTCATATTGTGATTATTGGTTAAGTTCACTGTTGTTTTGCCTCGAGTTTGTTTTAATTGATTTTGTTGTTATATCTACTTATCATAACCAGAAAACCCATAAAGATTCTTCTCACCCCATTTTTTATAAAACGTCTTCATAATTCCCATTTCTCTCCTTAACTCTGAGATCTCTTAGAGTTAACTCTAGTCATATATCTTTTCGCTCTTCTAGATCTGTGAGCCCATTTCGTGAGCTTGTCAAGATTCCAAAAAGGCGTGTCCGTAGACTTTCTTCTCCATCGGTCGAATCGAGATCGGTTGCTCACACTACTTCCGTTACCATGGCGGAGAAGCGCCCTATGTGTGAGCTTCTCCAGGCACCCATCGACGGGTATGGAGATGCTATCGTTGTACCAGCCATCGTGGCTGAAAACTTTGAACTCAAGACGGGTTCTTGAATCTTGTAACCTCAAATCAATTCTATGGTTTTGAGAGGGATGATCCTGGCGCTCATATTCGATGGTTTAACAAGATTGCATCTACCATCAAGTATAAGAATGTCCCTACGATCTTTGTTAAGCTTCTTACGTTCCCATTTTCTCTTGAGGGGCAAGCCGGATTTGGCTTGAAAAACAACCCCTGATCAATTGAGACATGGGAAGATCTGGTGAAGAAATTTGTGAATGAATTCTATCCACCTTCCAAAACCACAAGTCTAAAAAATGAAATCATCAAGTTCACTCGAAGTTTGATGAATCCTTGATGAATCGTGGGATCGTTTTAAGGAATTGCTCCGCAAATGTCCTCACCACGGTTTCTTCGAGTTGATGCAACTCGATACTTTCTACAATGGAGTGAGTCAATCTGATCAAGATTCTATCAATTCCTCCGCGGAGGAGAAATTTCCTAAGCAAAGCTGTCAAAAGCTTTAGCGATTATCGAAAACAAGTCTAAAGTCCGCCATTTGCACGAAGCAAGCGGTTGTTTCCCAAGTCAGTGTTGGTCCTTCTTCTTCATCGCTCGTGAGTCAATCTAGCACCGATGCTAAGATTGACAAACTCACGGAAGCTATCCAAGCTTTGGTTCTCTCCAACCAAAAGAAAGTCTCTTTTCCACAAACTTCACCTCCTGCTGAAGTTAAAAAAGTGGAAGTCTGTGTTACTTGTGGTGGCCCCTATGCTTATTACAATTGTATGGCCACCGATGGTAACCCTTTGAA
This sequence comes from Chrysanthemum makinoi, assembly GCA_910596185.1. Classification (NCBI taxonomy): domain Eukaryota; kingdom Viridiplantae; phylum Streptophyta; class Magnoliopsida; order Asterales; family Asteraceae; genus Chrysanthemum; species Chrysanthemum makinoi. The sequence continues at coordinate 205,395,370 of OU343219.1, forward strand.
GTTAATCTGTGGTGGGTTTTCTAACCAAGGAGGCAACCAATATCGTGCTCCTATGGGCCGAACCACCGTCCTAACCACTACCACTGGACCTCCACGGTTTCAATCAAAACGTTATCGAGAATCAAAATAGACCAAACCAAGGTTTTCAAAACCAAGGTAATTTCAGTCCAAACAACGGTTTTCAAAATCAGAATCAAAATTTCCAACACCAAGTAAATTTCAATAGAAACCAGTGGGGAAATTTCAACCCAGGGTATTTTCATGGAAATAATCAAGAAAATTTTCAGAATCAAGGCCCTAATCCTAACAATAGAGGCCAAAATTTTCTGTGCAAACTCAAACCATTGTTCCAATTTGGACCATCATCGATGAGTTGTTGAAACAATTCATGAAATCCCAAGAGGAAATGAATGGGTTGTTGGTCGGCAGATTTCGACATTAAGAAGTCTTTAAATGATCGACCCTCGGGCTCGGGTACTTTACCTAGCAACCGCGATCGCTAATCCAGAGGCGATGCAAAGGCGATCACAACCGAAGTGGTGCTTCATATCTTTGGACCGCTATTCCTACTACCTCTTCTTCTTCCCTCGAAGGTAGTGGAAAGTGAACGAGGCGACAAAGGACAAGGAACTTCCTACTAATAAGCGGAAGTACCGGCAATGTCCATCCTCGAGGTTGTCCCCGAACCAAGCCAAACACAGAGTTGTTTTGAACCTCCGGTTGGTAACCTAAATCAAAACTTCTATTCCTTACCCTCCGTTTACATGAGCAAAGCTTCCGCGAAAGCTAGTCATCAAATGGAAAAATTCTTTCAAATTTTCCAAGAGCTACATTTTGACATAAGCTTCGCGGATGCTATCATGTTGATGCCCAAGTTTGCATCTACTCTGAAACACATGTTGAGCAACAAAGAAAAGCTGTTTGAAATGGCTAAGACTCCTTTGAGCGAAAATTGCTCGGCTGATTCGTTGAAAAAGCTTCAGAGAGCTAGGAGATCCCGGAAAATTTCTTCTTCCTTGTGTTTTTACTGGGATGATTGAATGCTTTGCCCTTGCCGATCTTGGTGCAAGCATCAATCGATGCCTTATTAGTGTGGAAGAAACTTTCTCTTAGGAACTTATTCCTACACTGCATGACTCTTGAGCTTGCGAGATCGTTATATCAGCGTCCTCTTGGCATCGCCGAGGATGTATTTGTGAAAGTAGGAAAGTTCCATTTTCCGGCTGACTTTGTAGTTGTTGATTTCGATCTTTGATCCTCGGGTTCCCCTCATTGTTGGAATAGGATTCTTGAGAGCGGGCGTGCTCTTATTGATGTATTTGAGCAAGAAATCACTTTACGTGTGGGTAATGAAGGCATTACCTTCAACCTCGATCAAACTTCGAGGTACTCCTCCAAATATGATACTGAATCAATTAATCGAGTCGATTTAATTGATATTGCTTCAGAGGAGTACTCTCAAGAGTTTCTTGGTTATCTTCATAATTCCGTGAGTGGAGATTCCACCACATCTTCTCAACCTATTCATTGGACTCTTCCCCTCTCTCACTCCGTTTGAGGGAGGTGACTTCCTTACGGAAGAGATCGATGAATTTCTTGCTACTTATGAATCAATTCCGTGCGGAATTGATGGTGTTTATGATTCGGATGGGGATATTCTTTATCTTGAGCAATTGCTTAATGAAGATCCATTACCTTCACTCCTAGAAAGAAATCACGATTGAGGAAATCAAATCAGTACAAACTTCTCTTGAAGAATTTCGAGGTTGAACTTAAGGACCTACCTCCTCATCTTGAGTATGCATTCTTGGAGGGTGATGATAAATTACCCGTCATTATTTCTAAAGACTTGGTGAGGAGGAGAAATCTGCTCTCATAAAGGTCTTGAAGTCACACAAACAAGCGATTGCTTGGAAACTCTCCGACATTAAGGGTATCAACCATGAGTTTTGTACCCACAAAATCTTAATGGAGGATGACTTCAAACCGGCAGATCCAACATCGAGAAGGGTGAATCCTAAGATTCACGAGGTTATCAAACAAGAGGTTCTCAAACTTCTTGATGCCGGTTTGATTTACCCGATCTCTGATAGTCCTTGGGTTAGCCCAATTCATTGCGTTCCTAAAATGGGTGGCATAACTGTTGTCACGAATGAAGAAAGCGAGTTAATTCCAACTCGATTGGTTACGGGATGGCGTGTGTGCATTGACTATCGAAAGTTAAACGAAGCCACCCGGAAAGACCATTTTCCTCACCCTTCATGGACGGATGCTTGAGAGATTAGCGAGGGAGCGAGTACTATTGTTTCCTTGATGGTTTCTCGGGTTACTTCAGATCCCCATTGATCCATTGGATCAAGAAAAATCACATTCACTTGCCCATACGGGACATTTGCCTCTGAGGCGTATGCCTTTTGGCTTATGTAATGCTCCTGGCACGTTCCAAAGATGTATGATGGCAATTTTCCACGACATGATCGGGGAAACTATGGAGGTGTTTATGGATGACTTCTCGGTCATTGGGGACTCGTTTCATACATGTCTCTCCCATTTAGATAAAATGCTAAAGCGGTGTGAAGACACCAATCTCTGTCTAAATTGGGAGAAGAGCCACTTTATGGTCAAAGAAGGCATAGTCCTTGGCCATAAGATTTCAAAAATGGGATTGAGGTAGATAGAGCAAAAGTCGATGTTATTGCTAAAGCTGCCTCACCTACTACCGTCAAAGGTATTAGGAGTTTTCTAGGTCATGCCGGGTTTTATCGTAGATTCATTCAATATTTCTCTAAAATCGCTCGGCCTATGACCCATCTTCTTGAAAAAGATGCTCCTTTATCTTCTCTCCTGAGTGCATCGAAGCTTTTGAAACTCTAAAGAAAAACTACGGAAGCACCCATTCTAGTTGCCCCCCCGAGTGGGATTTACCCTTTGAGCTCATAATGCGATGCAAGTGGTTTTGCTATCGGTGCAGATCTTGGGGCAACGCATAAAACCAAGCATTTTCAGCCTATCCCTTTCATAAGCAAAACTATGGAGAAGCTCAAACCCATTACACCACTACAGAAAAAGAATTATTAGCTGTGGTGTATGCGTTTGAATAGTTTCGGCCATACCTTATCTTGACCAAGTGCGTGGTGTATCACGGATCACTCGGCTCTCAAATATCTCTTTGCAAAACAAGATGCAAAGCCGAGATTGCTCAGTTGGGTTCTCCTCCTACAAGAATTTGATATCATTATTACGTGATAAAAAGGGCTGAGAACACATTGGCGATCATCTGTCCCGATTAGAGAACCCTCACCAGGGATGTGTTAGAAAAAGGAAATTAATGAAACATTTCCTCTCGAAACACTCAATGTGGTTTCTTTTCGTGGAGACTCATCTACCCCATGGTTTCTTGACTTTGCAAATTACCATGCGGGTAACTTTGTGGTGAAAGGGATGTCGTCCCAACAGAAAAATAAATTCTTTAAATATGTGAAACATTACTTACGGGGCGACCCTACTTGTTTAAAATTTGTGCGGATCAAGTCATCCGGCGATGTGTGTATGGTCAGGAAGCTATTGACATTCTCAAAGCTTGCCATTCTGGACCTACTGGGGGACATCATAGCCCCAACTACACCGCCAAGAAGGTGTTTGATTTCGGATTCTATTGGCCCACAATCTACAAGGATGCCCATGAATTTGTCAAACACTGTGGCGCTTGTCAGCGTCACGGGAATATCTCACAAAGAAATGAAATGCCATAAGCGCCATTCATGTGTGTGAGATTTTTGACATATGGGGCATTGACTTTATGGGGCCATTTCCTTCTTTCCGTGGTAACAAATACATACTCGTGGCCGTTGACTACTTGTCAAAATGGGTTGAAGCTAAGGCTTTACCCACCAATGATGCCGAGTTGTTGGTAAAATTCTTAAAATCTCTGTTTGCTAGGATTTGGAACTTCACGAGCCATAATCGGTGATGGGTGAGTACGCATTTACTGCAATGACCGGTTTGATAGAGTCATGCAAAAGTATGGTGTAACTCACCGTCTCTCTACTGCGTACCACCCACAAACAAGTGGGCAAGTGGAAGTTTCTAACCGGGGGATAAAAAGAATTCTTGAGAGAACGGTTGGTGAAAACCGTGCCTCTTGGTCGGATAAGTTAGATGGCGCTCTCGGGCCTTCCGTGCAGCTTATAAAACACCCATGGTGCACTCCATACAAGCTTGTGTGCGGGAAGGCATGTCATCTGTTGAGCTTCGAGCACAAGGCATCTTGGGCCTTGAAGCATGCTAACTTTGATATTGAGACGGTGGTGATCATCGGAAAGTTCAAATGAATGAATTAAATGAACTCCGTAATCAAGCATCACGAGAACTCTTTGATCTATAAACAAAAGACAAAGAAGATTCATGACTCAAAAATCAAAAACCAGCGTTTTCAAGCGTCGGTGATCGAGTCCTTCTTTTCAACTCAAGATTGAAGATTTTCTCGGAAAAATTAAAATCCCGGCAGTGCGGACCATTTACCATTGCTAAAGTTTATCCTTATGGTACCATTGAGTTATCTCAACCCGATGGTCCAAACTTTAAAGTGAATGGTCATCGAGTGAAGCATTACTTTGGAGAGGACATCCCATCCATGGTTGTTCCGGACTTACAAACTTTCCCCATGAACCAATGAATGCGGGGATCGAGTCAAGCTAGCGACTCGGGAATCAAAAACGATAGCATGCCATATGGGTTTTCACCCATATTTCTGACTTCTTTCTATCTTTCTACCACCCTAGTGTGGGGGGGGGGTTGCCCCACATGTTGTGTATATAAGAATTTTAAGTATAAAAAATATATATATATATATATATATATATATATATATATATATATATATATATATATCTTCTTTCTAAATAATGGCGTAGTATTTCCTTTTACGTTCTTTGTTTGGCATAACGTAGGTACTTTGAATATTGAGGGCAATATTCATTTCTAAGTGTGGGGGAATTCTCACGAATTTTATCATGTAATTATACTGCCTAATTCCCCGTTTTTGGCCAAAATTTTTTTTTGGAGTAAGTGTTTTGCACTTACTCAATTGGTTATCAATCCGCCTTGTCTAATAAACAAAAGGATTGGCTAATCCAGGAGCAAACGGCTCTTGGTAAAGATATCTCAAATCCGTTTATACGGCTTGCAATTTGGCCCAAAATTGTATGGTATTCAACTCACCATATCCTAAAAAGTGAAGAGTTGGCTAGCCCGTAAGTTTATGGCTTGTGGTAAAGGCAGTTGGAAAACCATAATTGGTAATCGACTCACCAAAGATAATATTGATAATTTATCTAAAGAGTTGGCTAGTCGAAAGCGGCTTACGGTAAAGACAAATCAAATCCGTTGGAAGCCGGTGGTTTGCTCAAAATCACATGGTTATCGGTGTACCATGGTTCTTACTTGAACTGAAACATTTGGCTACTCGAGTAATTGCTTTTGGTAAAGAGATTCAAATCCATTAAGTTTTCTCAAAGATTGCTAGGGACTAGCAATAGTTTAGTGTGGGGGATTGATGAGTGTGTAAATACTCATCATTTTAGGTTATCTGAGCTGCAAAAGCGTTTAAAATGCTCAGAAATGCATCAAAATCTGAAAATATTCCAAAATTGCATTTTATATGTTTCAGATGCAAAATGTTTAAAATCAGAGGAAAAATGAGCAAAGTTTGCATAATTGGCGGTTTGAGTCCCCAAGTTTCAAAAGTTGTCAAAAATAGTCCCTGAGCACTTAATTTCAAAAGTAAAATCACCAAAGGTCCTTTTAAAATCAAAAATTGTCAAAATTAGTCCTTTGGTGAAAAATATCAAAAGTTTGAGAAAATTACAAGTTTGGTCCTCCAAGTTTGAAAATTGGCAAAATTGGTCCACTGGAAATGGAAAATGTCGAAGCTTTGGTCCTTATACTTTTGGAACTTGTCAATTTCTGCCCCTGAAACATCTTTGATGAATTGGCAGTTCTAGTCCCTACATTTTAGAAATTGCACAAAGGTCCTTGTATTAAAACCTTAAACCTACACCCTTGGCCCTTGTCATTTCCCTTTTGGACCCCTGCCTTCCCAAGTGACCCCCTCCAAATGCAATTTGGACCCCCCCTATTATTTAATCTCCAGTCAAACACATTTGACTTCTCTTTTCCCTCTCCCTCACGAGATACCACTTCACCATCATCACTTGCACCCATGCTACCTGCTAACACTCCACCATCATCATCCCTACCCTCCTCCAAACACAACACTCCAAGGATGCATTTAATGCCCTCTAAACCTAACACTCAATCACCTCCAACTGTTAAACCAAATTTGGCGCCAAAACCACTTAAATGGCCAAGATCAATTGTAGCAATCCAATAGTCCTTATAGGCTGGGGAACTATTGGAGAGGTGAGAGAAAGATAGTTTGGGTATAAAGAGAAGGAAGGCAGAGAGAAGGGAAAGAGTAGTTAGTTTTATTTTTCTTAAATGTATGTGGTTTTAAGCCTTTCATGTCTTAAATAGCTTTTCAACTGTAATCTCAAGTTATTTTGTATCAAACATAATAGTTTTAATGTATTGCAACTCTGTTTAAATATCAATTCAAGCTAATGTTCATTGTCTATAATTTATATCCCTGTTTGGAATTTTGATTTTCAAACTCCTTTGTTTAAGCTTTTAACAGCTCAGTTTCAATCTCAAACAAGCTTCTATAAGCTTATCATAGCTTTTTACAAGCTAATATTCAAGTCTCAAGCATTTTTGGAGTTTGGTAAATAAAAGTCAAAAATGGGCAAAAATGTTGCAGAGTTGGAAATGGGTTGAAGCGACCATGGATTTGGGTTGATCTTTAGTCATTGGGGTTGGTTTGAATAGGCTAGTGATGCTGTGTTCTTGTTTCATTCAGTTTCAAGCCATAGTGGCTAGGACCCTTTTGTAAGTAATTTTCAAGATCCTATTGCATATCTGTTTACATTTGTTATAATCTGTTCAAATCTGTTGGATTAGTAGTAATTAGGTTAAGTAAAGTTAGTTTGATCATAATCTATGCTTGTTCAGTGTTAGCTTAGTTTTAATTTACAAATCAGTGAAATCAAGGGTGTTTGGATTATTGTCAATCTTGTCTTAGAGACCTATCGATGGTTAGAACTTATGGTGTTATGTTTGTTTAGCTCAAGTATACTCATCTCTGTCTCATTTTGTGCTGCAAAAGCTCCAAGTCAACATTTCATATAATCCATCTCAACTGCTTATCTGTTGAAAATTTGGATAAGCAAAACCTTGTTTTGTGTTAAGATTCAATAAACATTGCTTGCTTTGTACTTGTTCCATCATATTACATCAATATCAGTCATAAAATTGGAATCAAAGTTCATGAAAGTCAAACCTTCTCAACTGTTGTCAAAAGTCAAAACTTGGAAAATCTGTTTTGAGCCCAAATGCAAGGAATTTTCATGAGCTCATTTTTGAGCCACATAAAGTGAAACTTGGCATTTTAAAAACTTCAACTGGTCTTTTTTCTTATCACCATTTTATTAGATTTTTGCAATTTTTTTAGAAGCCTCAAAACTGCTTCTCTTTTAGGTCCCAAGTGCCCTGTTCACACTTCTCAGTTTAAGCTGAGTTTTTCTCAGATTTGTGCAAGCTTGCACAGGGTTCATTAGAGCTTGTCCAAGCTTGGTTTTTGGTTTAAACTTAGTCACCCAGGTCTTGTTTAAGGTCCATTGCTTGGTCTTTGATTTCTAGCTTGTTTGAGTGCTTATTTTGTGGCTGCAAGTAGCCCCTCAGAAACTGCTTTTAGTACTTAAAATCAAATAAGCCAAATCTTGGTAGTTAGCATTGCAGAGGTTTAGAGTAGTTGTTTTAAGTTGTTTTTGAGTACTTGTAGCATATTATAGCTTTTGTTAACAGTTGGTGGCTTTTTGTGGACTTTAGCTTATTGTAAGTGCTTATTCATAAGCACATTCCATATGATTGCAATTTCTCACACATAAATCCCTGTTTTTCCATTTTTCCTAGATTCCTGATATTAAATTAGACTTAACTTGAATTTTCAGATTTTTCGATCTTGTTTAGTATTTTTCTTGATTTAATTAGGTTTTTAAGCATTTATAATTAGCATTTAATACAAAAAATTAAGAAAAGGTTCAAAAAATAATTTTTCATTTTTCTTAAGTTTAGATAAATATAAAAAGCCAAAAAATATTTTTCTAGATTTTTCTTAGTTAAAATTGTATTTTTAAGCCATTTAAGTAGCTTTTAATAGTTTTTAATTCATAGAAAATAGAAAAATAATCAAAAAATTACAAAAATAGTTTTGAAAATTCTCTTTTGATATTTTAGATTTTTTCAAGTCATAATTTTATTTTTCTAGCTTTGTTTCATATTTTCTTGTATTTTAGGTTATTATTTAATAGTTAAAATTAGTTTTTAATTAATAATAATTAATTAATTAGTTATAAAAATAATTTTATTTTTCTAAAAATTCTCTTTTATCATTAGGTTTGTAAAAATATCTTTTTCACATTTTTAGGTTTAATATTGCTTTAGTTTCATATTTTTATTTGTACGTCGCATAGTTTTTAATTTCAGTTTTATAAAAACATAAAATCAAAAACATCATTTTAAATATAGTGATAGCGTTTATTTAATATTTTTTATCTTTTTGATTTCCTTTAATTTGCATTTAAGCCGTTGTAATTTGTTGGCTTTTACGTAGTTATAATCATAATCAAATACTCTTTTCGTTCAAATTCTCGATCATTATCGTTTGGTGATCCATTGCATAGCTCATTTGGGACATAAGCGACCGGGGAAACCCTATACTCCCGGATCTTCATTGCATTCGTTTCTGAACCGTTTTAAGTTTCTTCACGGATTGGACCATTCACAAGTGGCGGTTTGTGTCGAAAACTTGGTGACGTTTTGGGCGGTCAGTGGAATGTCCTCGCTACGACTAAGTGCATCAGCCACAACATTAGCCTTACCGGGATGATAACGAATCTCACAGTCATAATCACTAAGCAATTCCAACCAACAACGTTGTCTCATGTTGGTTCCTTACGATCTAAGATAGGCTTCAAACTCTCTTATGGTGGTAAATACTACACACTTGGTTCCATACGGCAATGTCTCCATATCCTAAGAGCAAACACTCTGACGGCACCTAAATCAAGGTCATGGGTGGTGTAGTTTTCTCATGCTTCTTAAGTTGTCGGGATGCATAAGCAATCACCTTCTCACGTTGCATCAAAAGCGGCACCTAAACCTTTATGCGAGCGTCGCGATACTGCGACAAAATCTTCACTTCCTTGAGGCAAAGCTAGGATGGGCACTACACAACTTCTCCTTGAGAGTTGGAATGCTTCTTCTTCCTTTTCTCCCATTCATACTTAACATCCTTACGTGTTAATTTGGTGCGTGACTTAGCTATTTTAGAAAATCCCTCAATGAATCTCCTATAATAGCACTGCTAAACCTAGAAAGCTGTCGGTTACGATGGGTTCTTAGGGGTGGCCATTCCTTAATGGCCTTAATCTTAGGCGGGACAACATGAACACCTCGACTATCTATCACATGGCCTAGAATTGCGGACGGAATCCAAAATTCACACTTAGAGAATTTGGCATACAGCTTCTCTCTACCGGTAATCCTAAAATGAGCCTCAAATGCTCTTGGTGCTCCTCACTACTCTTAGAGTATATCAAGATCTGATGCGTGAATATTATCACAAACTTATCCGGATATAAGCGTGCATACTCGGTTCATAAGATCCAGAAAACCTGGTGCATTGAATTGAAACCAAAGCGAAATCACTTGGAATTCATAGTGTCTATAACTTGAGTCCTAAGCATTCTTAGGGATATCCTCTTCTCGAACTCTAAAATTTGGTGGTAACCGGTCGTAAATCGATCTTGGAAAAGACACTAGCTCCTTGGAGTTGGTCGAATAGGTCATCTATTCTAGGTAACGGATATCTGTTCTTCCTTTGTTAACTTATTCAACTCCTATAATCAATACACATCCGAAGCGATCCATCCTTCTTCTTCACAAACAACAGCGTGCTCCCACGGTGATGAACTTGGTCGAATGAATCCCTTTTACGACAATTCAGCCAAGCTGTTTTGACAGTTCCTCCAATTCTCTTGGAGCAAGTCGATAAGGTGCTTGGACTCACGGGTGCCGTACCGGAATTATCAACTCTATTTGGAATTCCACTTGTCGAGCGAGGTGGAATCCACAGCAGAATCGTCGGGAAACACATCGAAAATTATCTAACGGCGGGTACATCGTTGAGGTTTCTTTTATTCTTCCGTCACTTTTCCTTTTAGAAATTCCGGTAAGAAAAGACAACCTCCTCTATCGATGTACTACGGGCCTAATACAAGAGATGATGCTCAGCGGAAGGACTTCCCGGATCGCTCCGATATCCTTGTATGCTCAGAACTTTTCCGCCATACGGTAAGCGCACAATCTTCTCATCACAAATGATGTGTGCACCGTTCTTCGACAACCAATCCATTCCGATAATGGCGTCAAAACTTCCTAAGGTAGCGGCAATAGATATATACTAAACGGGCGGTCTAGGAAACTTAAGGTACAACCTCGAACTACGGTGTATATCTTCTCTCTATTCCCATTCGCTAATTCCACATCGTAACTAAACCCTAGAGGTGTTTGGGAGATTCATAGTAATGGCATAAAGTTGGTGGATACTGAAACTCATATCATAGTATCATCAAGCGATATGGAAGCATAGCGATTATTGAAGAAAGGCGTACCGTAACTATGTTAGGGTCCTCACCGGCTTCCTTCCCAATAAGCGTAAACCAGCGTTGTTCCCATGTCTCTCTGTGATTCCTAGCATCACGGTTTCCACGGTTTCCCGCAGACCTCAGCTTCGAGGTTTAAGCCATTACCTCCTACACCTCGGTTAGCAAATCCTCCTACATTACCGGGATTTCCTCTCATCCACGGCTCTCGGCACTCATTCATTAAGTGTCCCTTCTTTCCACATCCAAAAGCAGGTGGCGGTGGCCTTCCAGTCCGTTCCAATGTGCAGTTTGAGCTGCAGCAAGTGGTGGGACCTACGGTCTTTGGCCATATGTCCTACCTTAGAGCACTTCCAACACGCATTCGGGCACAGTCCATGGTGGTGTCGGTTACAACGACCATACACGGGTTTACTACCTTCATAATCATTCCTACCTCCATTTCCTATGGCAAACACCCTGGCTGACTCTTGCCGTTTGTTGCCATTTCCTTTAACAACTTCGTTCCTCTTCCTCTTATCACTCCTATCACTCTTACTCTTGCTTCCTACATCTAGCACATATGATTCCATCAAACTCTGAGCCACAACAATTGCCTCTTGCAAATTGACTGGTTTGGCAGCGATGACATCATTTCGAGTAGCCAAAGGTAATCCATCAGTATACCTTTCAATCTTAAGTTCTTCAATGCGAACCATTTTGAGGGCAAAACAGCGATAACTCTTGGAAGCAGCGAGTATAAGTCGCCATGTCAGTACCCTAACCTTATGGTTCCAGAACTCACTCTCTAACTTCTTAACTTCATTCCTAGGACGGTAAGTCTTAATCAGGAGAGCCTTAAATTGAGTCAAGTCATACCATAAGCTACATCATCCCTACTTGATGCGTGGTAATTGTTCCACCGGTCAAGCGCCTCGTCCTTCAAAGTGAAGGTTGCATACTTAACCTTACAATCCTCATCACGCGGTTACTCACGGCAAACCGATTGAGTTTTCTCCAACCACCTAGTTAGGTAAAATACTCCCTCAGTTCCTCCAAAATCAATGGGACCACAGAATCGGAACTCCTTATAGGTACAACCTCGAGTTCGATTTAGCACTGGGGTTCCACTAGAAGTGTTAGAAAGATTAGCCTCAACTAGCAGTTCAGCGACACGCTGCGACACTAGCTGGTCAATGTAGGTTGGGTTCACAAGTGGATGGTTTTGTGGAACAAGACCATTCTTAGCATGGTCGTTCACATTCGGGTTTCCTACAGCTGGGTTATCAACATGTGGTACGGTCGGGGTCGGACGACGACCTCAACGACCAGGGGCAACAACAGCAGCAGGAGCTGCTCGGTTGTTCCTAAGCGAGTTTCGTCTTGTTGCCACCATTCTGGGGGCAAGAAGAACAGTTTCATAAGTTCACAATTGACGCTCTAAAATAGATTTGGGTTCCAATGATCACTAAATAACGCTCAATATCATAATCAAGGTCAACAAGAACAACGCTATACAAAAGCGAAACAATCAGATACCCCGTCATAACTAAAGGATGCATGTTTCCATAACCATAACTCATAGGTTTCAAAAGTGGAAATACATGGAAGGATTCGAAGAAATCAAAAACGATCCTAACAACGATAATAGTAAACAACTAGGATAAACCTACATCTCGAACCAAGTACTACTCAGTTTCAAGATGGTACAAAACCAGGAATCTAATACTAACTAGCCACGTCTACGAGCACTCCTAAACGATCTCCAAACATCATCCATCACTCTCCAAAGTGATAGAATCCCCAATTTGAGAGTCACAATCCTTCCTAAGATTCACGACCTCCTTCTCCGAACCATCGACCTTGCGTTGCGGTAGCTTGGTCGCCTCCAAAGGTGTCGGGCACTCTGTATGCGGTACCCAACCGCTCATAGAGTCGACAGGACCTTCTCTCAGCCATCGACTTCTTCTCTACCTTAGTCAAATCTATCCTCAAATCCTCTACACCAGTCCTCATCACTCCATCTGTCGATCGACAACCCTCTGAGACTAATATTACGGGATATAATCCTCCTCCGTCGACCCGTACCTCCATACTCCTCGGGCTCGAAGCAATCTCAGATGGTATCTCGGATCCTAACGGGCTACCTATCTCCGGTGAATGTGGTGAGTCGATATCTAAAAAAGGCTGTCCGGGGACTCGAGGCTCATGCAGGAGAACACGGTCCTAGAGAATGTCGAGGACTTCTGCAGTGGAGGAGTACCCCCTTTTGGGATATCCTCATCATCCTCCTCCTGAGGCTCCTCATCCTCATCAACATCTTTGCTCCTCAATCTCATCCTCCTCCTCGACCTCATGCTCCTCCTCAAGCCTCATCCATAGGGAGAGTCCATGTCGAGTCTCTGTGTAGTAAATCCTAAGGTGGTACACTAGGAGATCTAGGCCTCCTAAGATATGGTGATCTTTGTTAAGCGGATAGGTGATGATGGTGGTCTCCACGGACATGCGAGGCGGTGCTATAAGCAAGCCTAGGATTTGTGCTCTCGCTAAAAACGATGTAAAGTGAGCTTCCTAGATGAGCTAGGGCGATCTGATGATGATGATGAACTAGTGTGATGGGAAATCTCATAAGGATCACCTGCTGCAACCGTCATGAGAGTCAATCTTTGGCGAACTAGCAGCGGCAAGGACCTCTCGAACACATCAAAATCTAGTGAAGGCATAGTCTGTGACAACGGCATAGGGTAGGTATAAGTGTTCGAAACAACTATTTTTAATAAGCGCATCAACTTAACCAAAACACATATCACATAATGAAAGCTTTAAAAGTAGAGGTACCGCATTACTCAAAACATGCCTTTAATAAAACACATAAGTTCCGTTCTATCACATAATCTCATATGAAATCAATCGAGTTCAACATTCCAAAATCATAATATATCGTTTCCTCAAATCAATTTCTGTAATATCTCGATAATCACATCTCATTTTCCAAAACCAATAATCATATCTCATTTCCAAAATCAATAATCGTATCTCGTTTCCGAAATCAATAATCATATCTCCAAATAATAACGTTTCCAAAATCAGTTCACAATATCCCTTAACATATCATCTCATAATTCAAATCGCAGTTCATACCATAATCAAATAAGAAGCTTTGGCTTGGCAAGCGGGCGTGCGTCGGTCGAGGATCAATTTTTCTCAAAAGTGGTTATAGTTTAGGGTTTATAAAAATACCTAATTCTCTATAACCTTGAGCTCTGATACCAATCTGTAACATTCCCAAATCTCGGTACAGCGAAGACTTAATCAAGTTTTCGGGGCGTTACTATTGGATTGGTATCGCACACAAGTATAATAAAACATAACCATTTAACCATTCAAAACCAATCCCAAATTTATATATTCAAAACATTTAATCCAAAATATAAATATTAGGCCCAAAACATAGTTTAGTAAAATAGGTCCCCCATAGTTTATCAGTCGAAATGATCCTTGAACCTAAGCCTTCTTGCCAAGCTTCCACAATCCACGTAATCCAAACATCTTTCAATTACCTGAGAAATCATGCTAAAAGGTCGCTACTTATTTGGTGAGTTAATAGGTTTAAGTTCAACAAAATCATAGTGGACCAATAAGAGTTGATTTGCTATGCAAGACCTAAGATAGATAAACACCTTTTTCACACCGATCCATGCTTGGGATTACCAATCATAACACCGTCCGCATCCAGGGGACAACTTCGAGCTTCGTGACTCTAGTCCGCACTGTGCGTGGCAAAATCTAGAACAATTTCCAACCCCGGACTAGGTCGATGTAGAAGTCTATTCTTAGTTAGGCACGGCTAACCTAAACTAAGGCAACAACTACCACGCATCTATCTAAACAGTCAAGCATATAAGAAAATCCAAAATAGTTTTCACGGTCCAAAACAACAGCATGATTCTCACCCCAAAGTAGTTCAAAACGTAGATAAAAGTGGGGCTATGAAACTCACCTCAAGCAATCAATGCACAATCAACGCACAAATATCACTAGCAGAAGATAACAGAAATCACATCACAACAACTATCAACCGGCACAACCTATTAATGTAGACCTACTTTAATACACATATTTCTCAAAATCAACGTTATCTACCCCAATATATTCCATTTCTTTATTTCCAAAAACGTCTCGTTTCACCATTTAATCCTAGTGTTTGATATCCTCATGTGGGTGTATCGACTCAATATGATGCCATGAATGCACTCAAACAACCAATATATAACTCAATGCGACACAATGAGACCTCTAAATGATAAACTCCATAGTTCAATAAGTTTTGGAATAAATAGTAGACCTTATCGAATTCGTTAACTCGATAAACTCATTCATTTATTAGTGTAAAGCTTATTATCCCATAAATCAATAGTATCCTAAAGAGTCATAAGGATAATTCACCCATTAATAAGGTTACCCAATGTACCTAGTGGGCTCTAATTAGATTCGACAACCTAATAAGTCGCATACCTCATTGGATCAACACTATTAACGTTAGGTTATCCGTAACCCATGCACACATAATGCAAATAAATAATTACTTATCCAATATTAAATGTCCACAATTGACATTTATTGATAAACATGTACTCGAAACCTTATTTACTTATTTATTACAAAACCATTCCAATTTAGTCGTTAGTTTCCGTTTAAAATAGTAAATAACAAGATAAATCTTGTTATCGATATTTTTGGTACAAAAGCCCATTATTATTTATATTTCATAGTTTTATTAGCATTTTCATATATATATAAGGTTTTGTAATTCCATTATTAATCTCATATCGTTATTCGTTTCGAGTCCACAAGCACGAGTCATAACTTCTCGGCTTTTAATCAATCAATAGTCCAAATTATACTAAAGTCCATGTTGCGGCTTTGTCGGAGTCAACTATTGACTAAAAAGTCAAAGTGGCGCCGACGTAGCTCAAAGTCAACATTATATATATCAAGTCCAAATTAAATGTCACATATCGAAATTTAATCCCAAACCAACTCAAAACAATCTCGCCAACCAATCAATCAACCAATTATACTCGAAACCAATGTTATGATCCTAATGGTCATGACGCGGTGATCAAGACCCGTGAACCAAACAAGCTCTAGAAGCTTTTGCTCCGCTCCAGCGTCTCATCCGGACCTCAACAATACCAATCAACAAGCTACCAAATTGACCCGACTCGGACCCATGACCAACATAGGCTACGTACACCAACCATGGGTTACGTACGTGACCATGGTGGTGCGTACGCCTCTCCACTCCTATCCAAACACAACCAAATCCAATCCTCAACACTCAAATCCAATCATTCAAGCTCCAAACACTAGTCAAACAGAAAACCCATCAACTATTCTTAATCAAGAACATGCAACTAAACCCTAAATGCACAAACCCATCAAATTAATACACCACACATGTACCAAACACTAATTACTTGTTTACTCAGTCACTAATTAGCTTTAATTTCATGTTCCACCCAAAAGCCCCAAATTAGTTCATAGGGTCGAAACCCTAATTCCCAATTCGTGGGTTTTTATTGCCCAATCAAGCTCAAAACATGTTCCTTTTACCTTATCTAATCACCAATTGCAAAAGCCCTTTGAAACCCTAAAAGTCTGAATCTTTATTCTTGAATTTGAAGGTGTTAATGAAGTCCAAATTGAGTGTATGATATATGGTTGGAAAGAGGAGAAAGAGATCTATCTTTCGGTGGTGGAGGTGGTGGTAGGCCTTATTTGGCGTCAATGCGGCGGTGGTGGCGGGAAAAAGGGGCTGACACAAAGGTGGTGGTATAGGGTTTCTAGAGAAAAACAAGAGAGGAAATGATAGTGTGTGTGTTTTAGAGAGAGAAATGAAAGGTGGGAATGAGGTGTATGGGTGGTATATATACTCATGAGCTAGGGACCTCAAAATAAATAATTTAGGAGGGGGGTGGCAAAGCTAAAAAGGAGGGTTGGGTTGTAACTTTTTTCGTATCTATCTCGTTTACCCATTCGAGCTCACATATCGTCCCGGCGTCCCACAACATATATTTAACTTTCCAACATCGTTACTTACATTATTCCACGAGTTTTGACTATTTATTTGTCAATTTTAGATTCTGGTCTAAAAGTTACAATAACTCTTGTTTTAGGCTTTTCTAGTGCCGAATCGAATAGTGCCTACCAAATAGAGTTAAAACGCATCGATAACTCATTTAATAATGAAATAAACCGTAAAAACCAATCAACGATATAAAATCAAGTCTCGGTTTATAAAATAGTGATAAAGGCAAATCTCAGTTTAATTTAACGTAATGCGGTTACCTAAAATAGACTCCCTAAATTGCCAGTTGTCACAATAGGAATCGTACATTCACTTGGTACACTCTTCCGTCAAGAATTATCATCGATTACTGGCACATTGTTCTTGAACTTGGAACAATTAGAACAACAACTTGATGGAAAAAAGGTTCAAAAGTCGGTTCCAAAGTTGCACTTCAGGTGATCAACAAACAACCAGTCATTCATAAAAAGGAATACACTTCAGATGATGATCATCTTATGACTTAAATGTGCTTTAAGAATCACACGGGGATGGAAACTAATGTGTTCGTAGAAACGTTAGTCCAACTCTTGGATAATGTGGAGAAGTATATTGAGGATGTTACTCAGAAATATGAAAAAGTGGATGAGTGTCGGGTGTAGTTGAGTGATTGTTGTGATGAGTTGGGTTCTGTATCTGTTGAAGGATCGGGAGTTGCTGAATGCAAAATATCAGATACAACAAAGAATGATGTAACCAACTGTTTAGTAACTCCTATTACACAAGAAGTGGATCTTGTCGAGAAGAGGAATGAATGTCAGGCACAATCAAAAGATTGTAGTGTTGAGTCGGGTAACGCATCACATGATTGATCAGTTGGAGCTGAACACAGAGGTTGAAAGCAGATAAGCTTGACACAGCCATTAGTTCAGTGATTCTTGTTACACATGATGAGGAGGCGGATGTCGGACCAGATAAATGAACATGTGTCAAGTGATGAGGTACCCTTAAGCATTCAACATAATGCATCTGAAAATACTCTTGTGCAAACTGATCACATCACAGAACATGTTCTTGATACATGTTCATAAAAGCGTGAGTCCGAGATAAAGTGTTTCAAAACTAATGATATGGTTGATAAGATAACTTTTGATGAACTTTAAAATAAATTCTCAGAACTTGAAAAACATTGCATTTCACTTGAAATTGCAATCCAAAGAAAAGAAGAAAGTTTTCAAACTATGAAACCTTGCAACAATCAGAATTCCACTGAATTTCGTGAATTTTTGAAATAAATGATTTAAAAGCTCGGCTTCAGGACAAAAACTTCGACAATCCATGAATTTGAAGAAACATATTTCTGATATGCATGTTAAAAGTAATTTGGTTACAAGTAATTCTGATGTTAATGCTATTGATGATATTCAAACGAGAAATGATGAATTATCAATTTATGTGGCCAAATTACTAAAGGAAAATGAGTCTTTGAAAAAGCATCACATAGAACTAAGTGACTCTATCAAAGAAGCTAGAATTAAGTCATTGGAACAAACTAACTCTTTGATAGCCCAAATTGATGAACTCAAAGCTCAACTTCAGGATAAGAGCTTCACAATAGTTTCCTTAAAGAATGAGCTCAGAAGAACAACAGGGAATAGTGTGAACACTAAGTTTGCAAAACCATCAATCTTGGGGAAACCAGTTATAAGACAACCAAATGCGTGTAGATCTGAACGACCAAAATTTTCAAAAACGCGGTTTGCCTCCCAAGGTGATGCGAAACAAGTTTTGACAAAACCAGTCACTTTACCTTACTTGCCTAGGAAAAATGCTATGAATGAAGTGTATAAGAACTCTTATCTAGAAATGGCTAGAAAGAAGGCACAAATTCGAAAAGACGACATTTTAGGTGCAAGACCTAGGGTGATGAATTCTTCGAGATTTAAAGGCACTGCTAGCATTAGTAAACCATTACCTAGGAACTCTAAACAAAAAACTATGAATTGGCTTGGATCTAAGAGTAGTTGCGTTTCAAATAAAGCTATTCCCATAGCAGATCACTCTAAGAACTCTAGATCACTTTCTGAACCCAAACAAGCTGTTTGCTCAAATTGTCTGAAATGCATCTTTATGGCAAATCATGATAATTGTTTTTCTAAATCACTAAAGAAAGTAAATGCTCATATAAAGGCTCAACCTGTTAAGTCTAGGATTTACACTAAGTCATCTACAGTGCATATGAAGCAAGACAAACCGAAAACTTCACCTAGATGGATACCAAGCTGCTAAATCTTTGGAAACTAGGAATAAGGATAAGTCTTCCACTATGCATAAGAAGCCTAACAATCCTAGACCTTGCAATAAGTGGATATCGTCTAGTAGAATGTTTAAGGATCTTTGGACTTAGGTGGATACCTAACGGAAAATTTGTTTACCAATGGCAAAATCAAGGTTGACCGTGAAACCCCAAAGGGTTTGGATACTAATGTCACTAACCAATATATATGCAATCAAGTTTATAATGTTAGTGCAGGGTAATCCTTACTCGATTCGAGATACTTGATCCTTCACTACATGGGTGGCTTAAAGTATGGATAACAAATGGATTGATATCTCATAACTCACGGGTTCAAGTAACTCAACCTTTGTAACACCCTAGGCAAATCCTACATCAGTGTGGCTGGAGATCTTGGGCTCATAAGATAACATTAAGCCACAATGACACAGCGTTTTGTGGTCTCTTTGCGGGTGGAGTTCTTAGGAGCTGGCGGTTAAGCGTGCTCATGTGAGAGTAGTACCGGCTTGGGTGACTTGCCGGGAAGTCTTCACATGAGGCCACAAAAACAAAGCCGTGAGCCTGCGGGTAAAGCGGACAATATTGTGGTCAAAAGGCGGGGGTATTACAAGTGGTATCAGAGCAACTCTTGAACCATTCGGGATGGTGGGGCCAACCTTATCGAGGACGATGAATCCTTAAGAGGGGGTGATTGTAACACCGTAGGCAAATCCTACATCGGTACGTGGCACGGAGAATCTTGGGCTCATAAGATAACATTCGCCTTACAATGACACAACGCGTTTTGTGGTCTACTGCGGGTGGAGTTCTTAGGAGGCTGGCGGTTAAGCGTGCTCATGTGAGTAAGTGCGGCTTGGGTGACTTGCCGGGAAGTCTTCACATGAGGCCACAAAAACAAAGCCGTGAGCCTGCGGGCAAAGCGGACAATATTGTGGTCAAAAAAGGCGGGGTGTTACAACCTTGATATTTAATCGGCAATGACGTCTGTTCACATCAGTTCAGGCCTCGTTCTTCAACACTATGGCGTCTGCAGATAACACTTCAGGCCCCGTTCCTCAAAGAAAAGAAAGACGTACAATTCAGTGCGTTTTATCTTCAGTTTAACAGAAATTCTCTCAAGAATGACCATTCTCATCTACATTCTCCATCAACAAGCTTCATGCGTTTCCCATGCTCATTCAATCATCAAGTAGATCCACGTTCATTGGAGTATATTCTTATTCACTTGTTCAAATCAAAAATGGCAACTTCAGATGCAATTTTTAAGGGGGAGAAGTGTGAATAAAATGACAGTTATCAAATGGATCTACTTATCGGTGATTGTATTCTTACTCACTTGCTCAAATCAAAAATGGCATTGGCAACATCATACGCCTGATGTTTCACTTACTAAGGATAACTGGGATGTATTGTTTGGGATTCATTGAGGGATTCAACTGGTTCATCTTCTTCAATTTCCATTGATCTAGATGCACCATCTAAGAAGTACAACTCAGACCACTCAAGAAGCCTAATCTCCAGTTATTCCTCAAAGCGTTGTTAATGACTATCATTGTAGTTGCACTCATGAATAATGATCTGCTCTTTGGTATTCCTTTGCCAAATCTTCACGGATTATTGTTCATGAATAATGATCCGCTCTTTGGTATCCCTTTGCCAAATCTTCACGGATTATTGTGCACTCTGTAAATCAACCACATGAACATTAAGGAAAATGACTACCTCATCCGCTTGAAGACATTATTGGTGAATCTTCCGGATCAGTCTCTATATGTATATCTTTAGGAAGATGGAATTGATGTTGAGGAATCATTTGATCCAGTTCATTCAATGGATCTATGTACATCCGATTGTATGTTTATTCACGTGTTGGGGATTTGACACAAATTGATTATTTTTGGAGTTAATCATTTATCACTTATTTGAGATTGAAGTTGACTTTCACAAAGGTGTGTTCTTATTTGATAACTTGCTCGGGCTAAAGAATTTGAGTTGAAGACTTGGTTTATCTAGTTACCAGCTGTACTATTAGGAGTTACGTTGTTTTACTCAGTGTTACACGTAGATTGCGGTGTGGATAATCTCAAGAGGTGTTAATGTCTTATACTTTGTTTGAGTAGTGAGTACTTAGAGATTTGCTTGAAGCATAGATTCTCGACACCGTTCTTCCATCATTAAGTGCAAGCTTAAGATACAAATGTAGGGAATTCGACTTCAGTTTCAAGTTTGGTATATCAAGTTTTCTTCATTAGTGATCACTTCAAATTGTTTACATATGGGTTGATAAAGATAGTTAGAGAGAGTTTACGTAGCGATTGATTCTCCACGATTGATTGAGCTAATTGTTTGTTCTTCTCTATTTCAAGAGTATTTGGCATGTATAATGTGTTCTTTGATTAGAGGTATCAAAACCGGCAAGGGGAAGGAGATATACATCTAAACACTTAGCAGTACACGTGATGAACTTAATACTTCTTCTCTATTGAAGTAATCCTGAGAAAGACAAATGTCATAACCGAGAGAAACTTCGAGTGTTTAACTTCGTAGCCTTTGGTGTATTATTCCAACTATTTGGGGGAAGGATATATTATTCCAACTATTTGGGGGAAGGATGTATTATTCCAACTCTTTGGGGGAAGTGGTCTCTGGAGACTTTTGGTATATGTTACTTCAGCGTTCAGTTGGAAGAAATGTGAGAAGAATATTTGGTACGTGAGATGATATTTCTTATCGACATCTTCGATATGACTTATGGTAAAATGCTTCTGGTTAGTGCTTCATGTACACAATGTAATGATGATTCAGATGAGATCGCGACCATCGGAGGAGATATGTGTACATCAGGGACACTGACATGTTCACATGATCGAGCTTAATCGAGATATTCGGAGTTGACATCATGAGAGAAGATCGATGATTCGGCCGATTCTTAATGATGTCGTTGTCTCTACTCTGGTTGGGTACTTGTATACATTATGGGCTGATTGGTTATATGGAAGATAACTGGAATGCACTTAGTAAAATGAAGATGTTGATATATTGTTCCCTGAATAGACAAGGTCAATCTCAAAGAGTAATGTGTACATTGGGGATGCACAACGGGTTCATGTGATGGGACTTAATCAAGTTATTCGGATTTGATAACCAGAGCGATCAATGTTTCAACTTGTTACTTGGTGTTCTCGAGTTCTTGAGTCTTGAGCCTCATTCAATGAGACCGTTTTTATCCATTTCTACTTCTTGAGGAAATGGTCTTTATTCTTAGTTTGTCGGTTTGGGGGAAGCTACCAAAGTCTCACTTTCAGAAGGCTCAAGTTCTTACGACGATTCAAGAGCCTCGAAAGCTTTGGTGGTGAAAGTTTAAGAGATGTTGATTTCTATCTTCTATAAAGTCTTGTCGATTTCCTTATCTTGGTACTTGTATCATCATCTTCTTAAACTATTACTCTATCTGTAAATATTTATCAAAAATCATAATACAAAAATATAAAATCAACAAAAACCCATAAAAATTAGAAATTAAAAAAAAATGTTTTTCAAGACATGTCTTCTGGTATCGATAACATCTACGGTCTTAGAAATGTCATTCAATAATGGCACGGGACTTTAGATGAAGTTCGAGCAGGAGGTGTAAATATTTCTTTTCAAAACATGTCACAAAATATGGCTTGCAGTTATTTCAGACTGTAACCCGTGCTTAACTATGGTTTGCTATTATTTCTGATAGCAACCCGCTCTTTTCAAAGAAGGAAATTGCAACGCTTAAATGATTTTCAAAATTCGTGCACTTATCCTAAATCAAAATGAGGAAAGTATGTCGAAGGACTGCTGTTCCTACACAAATATTTATCCGTCTAAAATTCTTCAGAAAAATAATTGCTGTAATAAAAAATGGTGGAAATTAAGTTGCTTGAAAATCAATCAGAATCAGAAGTTTCATAAATTTGCAAACTCAATCAATGACTTAAGCGCTTTTAAACTTTTCAGAAAATGAGTCATTGATTGATGGGGAGAATGTTTTCAAATCTATATCATCTAACGGACTTATCTAATTATCCTGCGTGCTTAATTGAAAAAGATGTTTACCTATGTTGAAGGACTAGGAATCTAGGATATGATTGTTAGGTTTAGATGGTTAGAGTTTGATGAAAACATAATTCCCATGCTTTATATGATCTGATTGATATGTTGAATTGACTTTTATTAGTCGATTGCTGTTTGGGTGTTGGCGACCACCATATATCTGTTTGTATGAACTAACGTATGCATATATCATGGTATTAAAGAATGTTCCCGATCCGGATCCCACATAAGCAAATGATTGGATGCCGAAAGGAAAGGGTAACTATCTCTTGGGTTGACAAAGAAGAAAGCGAGCTTAATTAGATCTCTATGGATAGTTGGCATGATAGATGCAACTTGAGAGGTCTCTCTTGAATCGTGACGGTTTTCTTCCAAGCCCTACAACAACAACAACATAAGCAGCTTCTACACCATCTAACGTATCTTTGTGCAGGATAATAGTGATGATACCATTTTTTAAACAATTTTTTAATAATATTGTTTTGAAAAATGGAAAAATATTGGTTTTGAAAATAAATTGGACTTAATTTTGGAAATCACCGGACTTCATTTTATCAAATCTTAAGTCACTCAATCATCGACTACGGTCATCGATTGAGGGGGAGAGTGATTTAAAACAAAATATTTTCAATCGATATTTCTTCATGAAAGTTCCGGTTTGTACATAATAAAGTGGTGATCTAAAAGATTTAATGTTATGTCATGGTATGATTTTCTTTAAAACTCAAAGATCTTCTTAGATAAAAAAATTTATGTTCTTGTTTGATTGTGAAATTATTTTATTTTACTTAAAGATCTCTTAAAAACTATCGTACCTGACACTAACAATCTTTAATGTCTATAATTGGTCCTCATCAGTCAATTTCAAAATCTAAATCTTGCCACGTCTTTCCCCAAAGCTTTTCTAAATAATTTAAATCAATTGGGATCACAAATCTCAAACGGTTTGAAATTTTTAATCGGGGGAGAGATCGTGATTTAAATCTCAAATCGGTTTTAAAGGGTGATTGTTTCAAAAGCACTCCTTCCTTCATATGCCAAACGATTTCAAATACATAATGCACATGATTGTGGAGGAGCATTTAACCAAAAACCAGAAGAGTATTTAAACAAGGCCACATATTATCCCATGTTTTTCCAAACCTTATTAAATCACTTAGGATCCAAAATCTTAAAGGGTTTGATATTTTTGATCGGGGAGAATTTGTGATTTAATAATGAAATTTGATAAAAGGTGATCGTTTTAATTCAAATGTGCATGCTGCTCTCCCATATGTGCTAAACGCTTTCGAATCTCGAAGCACATATTGAGGGGGAGCATCTCAAAAAGAAAATAAACTTTCAAGGTACAATGATTTCTATGTTTCAACATAAAGTACCTTGATTGATTTTCTAAATGATTTCTTAATGGCTTTTGTGATCGTGGATGTTCTTCAAAAGAACTCTTTCCTCTATGTGACAAAATGATTTCAAATATCCTACGCACATATTGAGGGGGAGAATTTACCAAAGAAAATCAAATGGCTTTTTCCACGAAAATTGTGATCAAGAAATTATTTCAAAGAACTCTTGCCTCCATGTGCTAAACAATTTCAAAATCATATGCACATGTTTAGGGGGAGCATTTCTAAAAGATCAAAAACAGTTAAGGTACAAAATTCTTTGATATTATATCACAAGTACCTTGATTGATTTTCCAAATGATTTTTCAATTGGTTTCAAGAAGGAAACAACAATACCAAAAGACCGACCAAATTACTTTATGCATGGTGATATAAGGATGGTTAGGTTAGGTATTTGTTCCCACGATCCCGCCAGAGCCGGAGGGATCTACCCAGGGACAATCCACTAGATAGTGTAGAAGTCCTTAGGTATGATTAAAAAAGGAGAAAAAATGAGAATATGGGAAGAGTGCCGACTGAGACAGAGCTAGTACTGGAACTTACCGAACAAGGTTCTAGTAATGAAGTCTCGGTAAGCACTGAAGGGGTTGAAGAATGAAAAAGAAATGAATGTGAAATGGGTGAAAAGAAATAGCCCTCCAATAATTCAACCTTAGGGCAGAAACCGGGTTCAATACATATGCTACTAATGGTTACCAAGGTAAGCGGTATTGAAGAAAAGACGTCATGGACCCATGGCGCACTTGCACTAAACTTCCCAAGCCACTCAAGTTCCTCTTAAAAGGACTTGTTTCATTCTCACGGGGAACCTACATAATCTATCGACTTTCTCTTAGAGATTGTTGATATTGAAGAAGGAGACCCTCTCCCTTGTCTCCGTCATAGGAACCAAATATGCACAATTGAGTCTAGAGCCAAGAGATCATCCACAAAATCTCATTAGGACACAAAATTAATGAAGACTTGCTGTTTCACACAATGTGGAAAGTAAGTATATATATTGAGAGTCCTACGCATTATCCTTGTGGTATTGCCAGAACATCCGAGTGATTTGTAAAATATTCACGATGAAGATGGAAATCCTTCTAGAGCCAACATCGAACAAGCTCTTGGTGGGTGACATGTGAGATCTTGTATAAAGATCAAACTTGTGACAACTGGATAGAAACAATTGAGCGATTCACTCTTGAATCAACCTTGGTCCAGGAAATGAATTGACGAATACTTTTGGAAAAACCGTTCGATGTGCAAATCTTCTTTTCTCTAGCACATCGAATGTGTATTCATTTTCAAACACAAAAAGTATCTCTGATTGAAAAATACTTTTGGAAAAATCGTTCGATGTGTAAATCTCTTCTTTTCTCTAGCACATCGAATGTGTACTCATTTTCTAATTCAAAAAGTATTTTGATTGAAAATTGATCTTTCTTATAAAACCTTCGTCGTATTGCAAAACTCTTTCTTCTAAGCAATACGCGATTATTTTCAAATCAATTTTTCATCAATAAGTGAATCTCAATTTCTTTGGTTCACTCACTCGTGTTGTCTTCTTTGAGGCGTTAGGGTTTGAGAATAGCTAGAACAGTGCGAAACCTGTCAAGGAGATTCTTGAATTATACGATCACGGTAGTACTTGTATCTTGATCAGCGGGAACCGTGGGTCGTGTACCTCAATTCAACGAAAGTGATCAAATACACTTTAGTGTATTTTATTGCTAGCTGTTGTTTGCGGTACATTTAGGCGGTTGCCGGTGATCGAATTGAGAAGTCAATTCACCGCATGCTCACGGCATCCACACTTAATTAAAGAAATCATGACTAGTGCATATCTACATAACTGGCTCGATATTTTTATACTATGCTTCTGCTACACTGCTGCAAATATCATGAACCAGTAAAGCTTCCGCTACTATGATGGAAAGATGTCATGATCCTGAAAGTGTGAGCTTGTCGGTTTGAAAGTCACAACTTCACATGATGGCAACACAATAAAGGGTGATCTAGAGATTTGTTGTGGCTGATGATCTCAAAGAAAGCTAGAAGATCATCAAAGATGTGGATCAGTTCAAAGACCTCCACTTAAAGTACAAAGCATTCTCACTTTGAAGTTGCACTACTTAAGCACAAAGATTGCGGAAGTGAAGAATTAAAGTCTACGAGCTCAAGACTGAAGATAAAATAGAATGCTAGGATTCAAAATGTAAAACATGGGGTGACCTCCCTTAGGGGGAGATTGTTAGGAATTAGAAATTCCATAGTGAAGAGTCGGTCACCCCAAATATAATCTAGCATAAGTTAGCTCGTAGACATATCGTTATTTACTTGTTTATTAGTTAGTTATTAGCATAGGTTAGTTTAGAGGAACACCGTGGAAGACGGACGGGTCTTTACCCATTGTATGCCTGATCCACAGTCCGAAGGAGGACGTTTAGTATGTAACTATAAATACCCTCTACCTCCCAAGGTAGAGGGTTGGACCTTTCACTCAATCTAACATTCTTTCTTTTGTTTACTTTCTCTCTCTAGAAAAGGCTCTCATCTTCCACTTTCTTTCTCTAAAATCTATCTCATTCGAACCTTATATGTGCTTGATTATGTGTTTGTGAAAACCAATATGTTACAATTTAACTTGACTTAGGAATATCGTGTTTTATTTGCTGTTTTATAAAGCAACCACTTCTGCTTTCAACTGGTACGTCTAACTCGCCAACTAATGTGTATCACATTATACAAAAAAAATACTTTAGAACTATCGATCGGACGATTCTTTGGATGTTTAGTGTATCATTACACTTTCCACAGATACGGTGTCTAACACGATTATCCATTGTTCTGGCGATGTAGGTTATGTTTCTAACAATACTGTCCTATGTCAATATAAAAAAAAAAGAGACACGATCTTTATGAGCTGTTAAATGCTATTTATGAGACACAAATCTCATGTAGCATGCACATCTATGTGTCATAAAATAGCACTTAATATACCACGAAGATCATGATCTTTTATTTTATAACACAATCGGTCATGTTTTCGGATATACTTCTGTCAGCGGTGATAATAAGGTATATTTACTTTTTGCAGCTGCAAGTGTCGCGGATAGCCTATTATACCATATGTTTAATTACTTATTTTAGTTAAAAAAAATTACATTCATGTATGCAAATCTAAATCATCTTCTTTTCTCACAGTGACAAACAAATAAAATGTACAAAGAAAGGCATTTAAGCAGAGCAATCACGAAGCAGAAAAAGCGATGTTGTTCCACAGCGAATCATCAAATGCAAAGACAATAAAAGGTAAACAATATAAACTTACTTAACGCAAACGATTTCTTTTATTTGATAAACTATTTTACATTGACCTACGAAGGGCTGGAGTGAAATATTACGGCACTCATAATAAAATTCAGTAGAAATACACAACCACAAATGCAAACACCAACATAAACAACACATCATGACCAACATTAGCTTCCTCATGTAGCATCTACACATTTACCAATCCATTAGGCCTTTAAATTTCTGGATAAACACATCATGATTACGAGCATTTAGCTCCAATTCAAGCTGCCAAATACGCATTTGCATGACCTTTTGCTCATCTTTTGCTTGGACTTCTCTTAGATACCATACTTAATCAGCTGACTCTCTCAAACTCATATTGTACATGCTAATACATTACCTTTTACAAGACAACTGTGTTCCATTTTCTACTCTTCCCATTTTTTATCGTCACATTAAAATTGGTATTTTAAATTTGGATTAGCCTTTAGACTAAAACTTATGTTTGAGTGGTGAAACTGACAAAAGTTTTAGAACTTTATTTTTTCAGTTATACACTAATAGTTCCTTTAATGTAACAGGTTCGGCTTTGATCCGGAAGTAGAGTCAAAAAATTACGGTACAAATGAGCGGTTGGCGAAAGTAATATAGCAAACCAGGAGGCCAAGACATGCGTCAGAAGACATGTAAGTTCCAACAAAAATAGTTTAGCACCGTAAATCTTAAATTATTTAGATACTAATGCATAAACTAAAATATCATATATTAAAATATCCATACACATAAACCCTACTAACTTCTATTCAAAAGACCCCCACAACCCTGCACATTTACCCCACACCTAAAACCCAAAACACACATCATAAACACCGAGCAGGACGGTCGATACACCATCGCCTTCAACTTCTCAATGAGCGACATAAGCTCGTGGCTCGCTTCTATTTCTTCAGCACATTAACCAAAATCATCGCCAGCTCTGTTAAGTCTTTGTTTTTCAAGTTGCTGAGCTGTGAAATGCTCTGCAAAGAAGACTCAAAAGGAAACAGAAGCTCCAAATCTCCCACAAAATCCCTCTCAGCTACACAGGACCTTATGTCTTGAGTTTTCTTCCTTAGTTCTGCTTCATCTGCCAAAGTAAAAGTAACCTCTATCTGAAACCGCACCACCATCATGTCTCTGACCAGGCTTGACCCAACAGCAGCAGCCAACTCCTTGCAAAAGGGCATTGGTGTGGTCATTTTTTTTGGTAAAAAAATATTTTCTTTTGCTATGTGTGTGTGTGTTTAGAGTGTAATTTTTCTTTGCTTATGATTGGAAATATGCGTTTGCAGCTGACTTGTATGAACATTTGATTTGATTGCCACCTTGAGCCACCCACAAAAACAGTAACTCATTATTAGTTTATCTTCCCCATGCATGAAGAAGCATTTACTATCCACCCTTTCACATCTCATGGCATTTTTACAAACGTAAAAAAAATTAAAAAAGGGAAGAAAAACGTTAGATTATCATTACCAGTTTCACCAAAAATGATCTACAAAAACTGGTGTGCAAAAAAAACTATCTTTTGTTTGGATTAAATATTGATTGTAGAGTTGCAACAAGAGAATTGTAGATGTTATTGGTATAATTGTATATTGGGTTGCAAGTTTTAACCTTTTTGCTTCATTTTCACAGGTCCCCTGACAGTTAAAGAGACGAAACATGGGATAAACAGACATGGACTAACAATAGTTTGATAGCTGAAATGTATATATGATTTTCCGGCATTATACTCGACATATGTATTTAAGTGCATAAGATTCCTCTCTTAAGCAATTAATATCAAATGTATTCCTTTTCTAATACACTTCTATGAAAGCGATGATGCAAACTATGACAAACCATAACAAAAATGAAAACAATTTATTTTAGACACATACATTATACAACACTCTTTTAAGCAATTAATATCAACTGTATTCCTTTTCTAATACACTTCTATGAAAGCATGGATGCAAACTATGACAAACCATAACAAAAATGAAAATAATTTATTTTAGACACATACATTATACAACGGATCATGACAAATAAAAAAAAATGAAGTATATTAACATAGAATAACAAACCTACAAAAACAGCATTTCGAAAATTATAGCCGGCAAAAACATTCCCGCAATAACGCGCGGGCACCTTATATCTTTTTAAAAAGGTACAACTTTTTTAACAAACATAAAATAAATGTTTAGCCTCATATTTTATGCAAAACTCTTGGAAGCAATCGGCTATGGCAAGTTTGTTCATATTTTTTGAATTAATTTCAATTTTTTCTTCTCTTAGAAACCCTTTTTGTTTCTAGGGTACTGCTATACACTTACAAACTCTTGACATATGTTATGAGCCCATCATCTAGACAAACATCTTATGATCGATATTTAAATAGTTGTGGAATACTTTTTTTGTACATTCTTATAAATGACAGAGAGATATATGTTTTTATTTCGCACTCGCACAACTTCTTATCACAGATTCTCGACAATGTTTTATCCGAAAGTGGTTAACCCATCGACGCAAACAAAAACAAAAAAACAGCCATAACGTTGGAACTTAATATATCACGCCTAATAAAATTAAAAAGACCATTTGGCGGGTTTCTACCTCGTTATATATATGTGTGTATATATATATATATATATATATATATATATATATATATATATATATATATATATATATATATATATATAAAATTCATAATTACTATGCCATGTCATCATAAAATTCGAATTTAATTTGTACAAAAATGCATGCTACTGGATTCGAACCTGGGTTGTTTATAAGTATCACATATATCTTAACCATCCCAACCATTAAATCAACGCTGTTTTTTGGTTTATAGTTTGCAAACATAATCCTATAAAAGAAACTAATTATTTACTTTAATTAGAGTTTTGAAGGATAAGTTTGAAAATTATTTTTACAAAACCATCACAGCATCATATCACGTATTAGATAGATATCTAAAACCCTAAATCGAGAAAAACCCACACAATTCATTCATTGCCATCCTTCTTCCACAAAACCCTAAATCAAATGTATGTTTTTCTTTGAAGGACTTCAGATTTTTCTTATTAATCATATTCTCTAATACATCTCTTTTTCTTCCAAAATATTTTTAGGGTTTTAAGAATGGCTACAATGATTGGAACGTCTACTAAGGTAAATTTATGTTCTATATCTTCTATAAAACTACATGTAAGAGATTTGCAACACAACTTGCAAGCCAAAAAATACGACCACATGGAGCTGGGAAAGAAGTAAGAACTGTTATTATTCCATCCACTTAGATAAGTTTTTTTTGTCTTCAGGATTTATATTTTTACATACGAACATATGTAATTTGTTTGTTGTTTAGTGTTTTTGTATTTTGATGAAATTACAGAGTCAAGATAGGTCAAACCAAGTGAGTAATAAAATCTTCTAATTGCATACATTATGCTTTATTGATTTGCTATTAGTTCTTAGTTTTCTTGTCTCATCCATTGTACATATTGTTTCATCTTAACAAGTACTGGAAAAATGGAAACCAGATTGTGTTTTCCCTGGATATTGGCTTTTTATGTTTGCGTTTAGCAATTTACAACCATCTATATATGTTACTGTTGTTTCTTATGGATGTAAATTAATTATTTTTATGTTCTATTAGCTAGGAGCAGGACATCCTAAATCATAAGCCTTTTCTATCGCGATGGTTATTATCTTCTCATTTTTGATCTCTTCGATATGTGTTATCATTCTCATAGCTCTACGACACGTCATTAGCCACTTTTACTGATGGTGAAGTAGTTGCAAATGCCGTATCAGAACTTACATTATCTTTGCAGTTTCAATCCTATTTAATGTCATTCAACCCGTCCTTTCAGGTAACAATTTTTATTTCCTCTACCAAAACTCAACTTTACCACCAATATATTTCTAGACATTTATGGATGTTTGCAGCTGCTAAGAATATCCTTGATCAACACCCATAGTGGGTATGGTTTGCTATCACTGATAACTATTAGACAACACCATCTCAACAAACCAGGCTTACAAGAACTTATGTAGAGAATCTGGTGAAATTGATGACAGACGATGGCCTATGCCTTCTATCATGCGGCTTTATTCACTTTATATATTTCAACAAACTGATGCGTGCGTTTAGTATTTGAGTTAATAAGCTAATACGGGTTTCAGTTTCACTTTTACAGAAACGAAGAGAAAGAATTAATGAAAGACTTGAAACTTTTCAGATCCTTGTGCCAAATGGTACAAAAGTTGACATATGTTCATTATGTGAAGTTCTTGCAGCTTTAAATCAAGGTAAGATTAGTAGAGTCTAAGATTATATTATATATCATATCGTGTCATTAAAAAGAAAAGGAAAAAAAGCCTATTTTTTAACTCACTTAAAGGTTAAAACATGTTACCAGTGTCTAATATATTAATTATAGTGTAATCTATTTGGTGTGAAGGACTGAAGATATATTCCCTAAGAGTATCAGTAGCCTTTTATTCAGGCTTGGCGCCTTGACTTGTTGCTCTTTTTCGCTAATCATGATATAATGTATTCAAGTTACTTAGATGACTTAATAGTTTCATTATGTGTGTCCTATTATAATGAAGACGAAAATGATTTGTCGGATTTTGATGAGGAAAATAAGGGTAAATGTCAATGAGATGTTGTTTAATAATCGTAGAGTGAACATGATGAAATAAGTGTCGCATACTCATACATCCTTCTTATGTAAGAAATGGTAGCATAAATTGAATATTAACCTCAAAGGCCTTTCTAATCTCGATGCATTATTTTAATTTCCAGTTTAAAACAGAACAAAATCAATGCATCTGAAACAGGAGACTGCACATACAAAACCAGCTCACTCAACAGATGGGGTATTTGGCATTACCTTAATAGAAAGATCATGACCAGCTCACTCTACATCATACAAAACCACTACTATCATGACTGAATTTAACATTATTGACCCATCATACATGTAAATTTTTGAAATCTAAAGAATTTTTTAAAAAACAAAGCCCTATAAATCTTATATTTTGTCACGTTAAGATAATTAATTATATATTTGGGGTATTTTGATTCGAGAAGGCTATCTCTCTATCAAAATTCACATGATTCCATACCTGCTGATTATCATGATATCGACCGACTCTCCGTCCAAAATGTTCCTGCTGACGATCATGCAATCGTTGACACAATCTCCATTTCGAAGTGGCCTTGATGCCAATGCTTCAGTAATGCTCATAAATCCAGTGGCAAACCTCTTCACAAGGTCTGTTATCCATATATATAACCTACTTCTGATTCATTTAGGCATGATTCTATTTTATTAATCATGTGGTTTTTCAACAGGTTTGTCTTGAACATATAGGGAAGTGGGAGATTATGATCAAGTTTGTGAGTATTATGGTGTTATTTTTTTGTACGAGGAGCACCTCAAAGGCCATTATCAAACTCAAGAGGTAAATATAACCGATGTTCTAAGAGTGGTCGAGTTAGGTTACCACTTCGAAGGTACTGTCCTGAGGTAAGGAACCATACTCATTTAAAAGCATCTGTCAAAAAAATTTGAATAATAAGTATTTTATATGTTTTTACTTTCTGTAGCTGTTGAAAAATTTGGTTGAGAGAAGGAAAAGTGTAAAAAGATCAATGAAGAGAGCAACAGGTCTCGAACACCAACAATTTGATATTCAACAACAAGCATTGAAACTCACGGCTAACAGTTTGATAGATACAACTCTTCAATGTTTGGTGACCATTCAGTGGTTGCTGAGGGGTCATGCATACCTTCTGACCCTTCGCGTTCGGTTGTTTCTTATGTAGAGCTCGCTAACGAGCATTCTGAACAACAGGGAATAGTTCCTCCTACATTCACATGTAATTTCCTTATACACTTCCACTGGTAGTAAGTTTTAATTCTCTTTCTCTAACATGATGGTTTATTCTTTTAATATTAGATCCAGATTTGCCAAATGCTTATGTTACTTTGGATTTTGAGGCGGAAGTGATTTGGACTAGGACTGTCACTTTATCGCCTACAGGTGTCAGCATTAGTTATCTAAGGACGCTATCCCAGAAAAGGCAACGACCGCGATATGGTAAACTCTACTGATCATATTAACACTATACTCTTCTTGCATATTAACACCATGACTCATGAAGTGAGAGGTCAGATGTCCTCTTTTCTTTTTTATCGTATACTTTATGTGAAATTTTTGACTCATTTAGTAGTGCAGTCCCAACCCGTCACTCTCTTCATGACTAAAATTCGTTTTTAATGATTTTGAGCAGATTCCTTAAGAACAGTTGATGAAGAATCATAGGATTTTGAGTTTCAATAGCCTGGAAACTTTTAGGTAATTACTTTTATATTTACTTTTTGCATGTTTTGTTTGTTTATTGAAGTATGCTTTGATTTTAGTGGAGTTTATAGCAATTAGGGTGATTGTTGTTGTAAATAAGCACTTATAAGTAAGCACTTTAGGAATTAGTGTTTGGATAAACTTGATTAACAAGTAATCTTCTCTATTTCTAAAACAAGACAGTGAACTAATAACAATGGTTACCAGCATACAGAAACAGATGGAACTCCAAGCATTAAAGGCAAAACATCGAGAACATGAAATAAGAAAACATGTAGAGGCAAAACATCAAGAACACGAAATAAGAAAACATGCAAAAGAAATGGTTAACAACATACAAAAGGAGATGGAAGGTCAAGCTATAGAAGCAAAACGTCGAGAACTAGAAATAGAAAGACGAGCAGAAGTCCGAGCTCATGCTATAATCTGTGAAATTGAAAGGCAACGGTCTATTCATAAGCAGAAGCAGAATGAGCTATATGTCTCTCTAAACCAAGGCAATAATGTACATGAAGTCGATACATCTCAAATTCTGCAAGTGTCTCAAACTTCATCCCATCTTCCAGGTGTCGTGTCCAAATCTTATGACCCGACCAGAGGCGATGAGATCCCAAAGGAGTCTTAGTCTCTCTACAGCAAAATATGAGGCCCAAGATGTTAGCAGCCAGGAGGTATTACCATTTCCCATTGTCCAAAGACTAATTATGCTGGTAAGATTACATGCATTTTGTTTGGGTGCTGATGATGGCATCTACAAAGAGCTTATTGTATTTTGTTTTAAGTTGATGATGCCATTTTTATTGTAGTAGGAACTATGGTTTAGACATTTATTAAGCATTTGAAATTTAGATCAAAGACATTAGCTAATAAATACGACATATATAATATTTTTGACAAAAAGGTTTTATTACTCTCACCAAATATGTTAAAACAGCTATACAAATATGTAAATTTAGATATTCACTTCAGGAATTCGTCCAGAGCATGATGAAATTGCTGCAAGCTTGACGTGGGAGTATACATTGCAGACCAAGGTTCCATTGAAGTTGCTTTGGTGCAAGTAGCCTTACTCCATCGAAGCTGTCAGGCGAATCTCCAGTCCTATGATTGAACTGATGTTGAACGTGTTGCGAGACGGGTTCGTTTAGACCAAACACTGTAGGGTTCGGAAGGTTGACTTCACTTCATATTGCATTTGGAAACATGGTTCCAAGAGTGTTGGATGCATTAGGTAATGATGCTCAAATGGTACTTTTTCTTTCTTTCTGTAATGCGTACAAGCTCTTAAATTGTTTTACTCAAATAATTAAGTTGTTATTATTACTATTTATTTTTTCTCATGTTTTCAAATTCAACACATCAATTAATTGAAAAATATGATAGTTAACGAAAGACTCATAACATCACTATGTATAAGATAAAATTGTTTTGAAGC
Organism: Chrysanthemum makinoi; assembly: GCA_910596185.1. Classification (NCBI taxonomy): domain Eukaryota; kingdom Viridiplantae; phylum Streptophyta; class Magnoliopsida; order Asterales; family Asteraceae; genus Chrysanthemum; species Chrysanthemum makinoi. Next base: position 205,431,107 of record OU343219.1, read on the forward strand.
TTTATATAATTTTGATTTATAAGTAGTTCGATGACTTTTAGCAGGAACCCAACTTTCACATTTAAGCGATGAACAATCTAAATTTTCAAACAAATAAGAAAATAAATGTTACAAATACTGAAAACTTGGGTGTCCTAGCCTAAGATGCCAAAGTAGAATCTCTTCATGAACAGGATTTGAGCTTATACCACAAAGGGCCTGAGGTATTTTATTGATACGCAAGGAATCATTAAAAAAGTAGTAAAGACCATCGATCAACTTAGAACTGCCTATCATCCTCCCCGAGTACCGGTCCTAGATAAAACAATCAGTATCTTAGAAAATGACATAGGAATTATAATCTTTAGAAAGTTTATTAACAGACAAAAGATTGCATGTTAACTTTGGGGCATAGAGGACGGATTTAAGTGTTATCTTATCAGACTAAAACAGACAAAAGATTGCAGTTTAATTACACCTTTTCCTGCAATTGGTTAATATCTTCCACCTTCTATTCTAAATTCTTCATGACTAGAACAAGGTTTATAGGTGACAAATTGATTAGAAAGATTAGTCATATGGTCTGAGGCACCTGAATCGATAATCCAAGGGGCTGAATTCAACGAATATGAGAGAGCAGTAAAGGTTTGCAATGGATTGTCCAACAAGTTTCTTTCGTATGGCAAGGTTTCTGGAAATGATCACACCAAACTCAGGGACGCTCCTCTAGCTTTTGTGAAGGGGTTGAAGTATTTACTTGAATTGGGATTTCCAGCAGCTAAGGTGAAACTTTTAACAGTAGCCAAATCACCTTTTTGTTCCCAGCATGTCACTTTAGCTTTCCTCGCTTCTTAATTCAGAAAATACCTCACCAATGGGTGTGAAGGGTTGTTTTCCAAGAATGCGACCTCATTTCACCATATTCAACGACCAATCCAGCCAGAAACTTGTAGATCCAGCTATTTTCAAAAAGATTCATAAAGTGTTTACTATCACATGTAGTTGGAGCGAATATCTTCCTCTATCAAAATCACAAGCCATGGCATCACCATTTTATTTTCAGCATCCCTAACTGCATATTAGGGGTCTTTAACATGTGGTTCTGTTGTTTCACCTGTTAGATAACCTATCTTTCCTCATCCCCGAAGATACATGCGTTTAGATTGAGACCAATGTGAAAAGTTATCGCCATTTAGGCTGATTGTGATAATCTGGACTGGATGATTTTCAAATGGTTAGTTATCGTCACCATAATGAGGGTTTTAATTACCTTGAGAAAGAACCAAGCTGTGCAAAGTAATTTGTATTTTTAAATGTGGTTAAATGACTATATATAAGAATGATAATCATAAAATGATTTGAAGGTTTTATGCATTTAGACTACATGTTTATGTAACTTTTTACCTCAGCCTGTGGTAACCATTTTTTGTTTAACTTGACCCATTTGAGTCAATAGTACCAAATTATTTCCGAAATGGCATGGAAATTGCTCCTTTATTTTTATCAAAAATCCTCCACTCAACTACATCCCTATTGCATATGAGCATGAAACCCTCTTTTTGCAATACTTTATCGGGACAACTTGTTTTGCCAGCAATATTCTGTTTTAGTATTTCAAATTTGGTCAATGATGATTATGTGTTCTTTAGCTTCTTGGTTACTTGGGTCCTTGTAATTAGTTACTTTTATATGATTTTTGCATTTTGTATAGTAGATGATTATAGTGATTTATATACAGATACTGATTAACTTCCGATTTTATAAGTTCATGCCTGGATACCAAAATATAATTGATACCTCAATAATATTTAACACTGATTTCCTGCACGCAAGTGGTTAAAGAGTATATCCAGTGTTTGAAGTTTCCTCGAGTCCTAAATGATTAATAATGGTCCGTTTAAGTTAGCACATGACCCGAAAATGAACAAAGTAAACATATTTACTAGAGCATGCAAGATGTTTTAATTAGCTGGAATATTGGAAGTTCATACTGTGAGCATCTTTGCAGGATCAAAACTCTGCATAGGCGGGCATGAACCAAAAATTGGTGAGTGAGCTGGAGAGCGAGTTCAACAACAGGTAGATCTTTGTCAACTTCCTCTATTAGATGGTGTGGACCACTATATGGTTTTCTAGGTCCACTAAAGGCACACGAGCATGCAAAGCCGAGTAATAATCAGTAAAGTATATTGATTCGATAATAATCACTAAAAAATCTTATTTAATCATTTTAATTACAAGAGTTGACAGCATTAATATTCTTATGTATGAATTCCATATATTACAGTAGCAGTTTTGATCTTCTTTATATTTTATCTTTAATCCTATTTTATACCTTATTTGACTATTTCATATTCTCTTATCTAAATATCAGGTGCCTCTATGTTTAGGAAGAAGCCTGGGTCTTCTGGTGGTTTTCGGATCCACCTCTAGGAGAACAATATACTGTCATACGCTCATCTGTACAGTCTTAATTGCGATTTATGGTCTTATGCTTTGGTTAATCGGTCAGATGTATAAGGAGCAGGATGGTCCGTTCTTCAGCCATCATGGTGTTATAGTCATAGTTTCTATGGTTTCAATGATATATGTTGTGTTCTCGGCAGTATTCTTGTGTGTAATCTACTTCTTAGCCACTGCAGACCCAAAAATTATGTATCCTAGACGTACGAGGTTTTTGTGGGGGACTTTTTGTATGCAGCATGCTTTGGCACCACAATGATGTGCTTGGAGTTGTTTGTTTGACCACTTGGTTTTAAAGTGTTTGCATGGGCAGTGTTAGGTGCTACTTTGACACCAGTGGGATTCCATTAGCTGGGGATACTTAAATGTTCATCGAGGAAATACCAAGTTTAGGAAAGAAGATTTTGTAATCTAAATTATAAACAAGATTTTGTATGCTGGTGGGTGGTGGGCCTTCCGTGGATGATTCAGATGAAGTAAAATCTCACTACAAAAATATTGTCGTTTGGTGACACTTACTAAAGGTAAAAGAGTGTCGTCAACAAGTCCCATTACATCATTTAAACCAATCATATTCAGATAAACAAATAACTAAACAATCATAATACCCTGTGCGTAAATGTAACAATACATAGAAGGGATAATGAGAGAATATATACATGTCTTGGCCGCTATGTGCCTTCATGCTTTTCGACGTATTGTGCTGGTGTACATAACCCAGTTGTCAATAACAAGTACATTTGAGGAGATGGCAAAGTATGAAAGAGGAGTACCCTTGTGTCTCTGAAACAAATCGGAACATGAACTGGGCATATCGAGTGATAACCGCCATATGACACATGTAATGCTCTTGGACTAAAAACACAAAAACATGTTAGGAATTGGAAATGCCATGTGAAAGTGTCGGTCACCCCAATAATGTTCTAGCATATGTTAGCTCGTAGACTTGTCGTTGTTTACGTTATTTAGTAGTTAATTAGTTAGTCACTAACGTAGAATAGTTTAGAGTAACACCGTGGAGGAAGGATGGGTCTTTACCCACTGTATACCTGATCCACAGGCCGTCAGGAGTTCGTTTAGTTTGTAACTATAAATACCCTTCCCTCTAAGGGAAGGGTGGTGCTTTTCAATCTAACCTTTCATTTGTATTGTTATTTTCTCTCTCTAGAAAACACCCATCTCTTATCTTTCTCTCTCTAAATGGCTAACATGTATTTCCATCATCCAAGACCACCTGAATCATCTAAACAACATAAAATACACGATCCTACAAATGGTATCAGAGCCAAGGTTGTGTTGTTCTTGATGATTCGTATGGTTTTGGCACTCGTTTGTGTATGCGGTTTGTACGGTTCTTAGTGCGGTTTTGATGCGGTTTGTTGTAGTTTGGTGATGTTTTGATATGTGTTGATGCTGTTTGATGATGTTTGGTTAATACGTGGTTTAAGCGGTTTTTTTAAGCAGACTGATCTTCATTTTAAGCAGTTTTAATGAGTGGTCGAATATGGTACTAAAAGCTTAATCTGAATTTTAAGTTGATTTTAAAACTGTTGGTGTTTTTTTGAAGTCGTTATAACCTGTTTTGATGTTTAAATATGCTCATTTTATTACCCTAAAAATATGTTTTTGAAAGCAGTTTGGCAATCGTGTTATCATCATGAAAGATTTATGGGTTTTCAGTTTGATTTCTTTGTAAGCGATTTGTGTCATGGTCTATGATGCGATTTGTCCTAAATCAGTCCAGATACAATGTATTAAATGCGGTTTGTGTCAAATTGCTTTTGAGCGGTTTGTCAGTTTTCTGCCCAGATTCAATGTTCAAGAAGCGATTTGTTTTGAGCGATTTGTGTCAATACTTTATTAAAGATGCGGTTTGCCAAATATTTTTTGCATTTTGATGCAAAGAAGCGACTTGTCAAACTGGAAATGTAAGTGATTTGTCAATAAGAGACATGAAGCGATTTGTTAAGAAAAAGATGTGGTTTGTATTAATATGCTGCGTTTTGTAAAACTAAATGGGTTATGCGACTTGGACAGATACAGATGTTGAAGAATGACAAACACAAGACCTCAACAGTCATCAATAGTTCCTTATGTCAACAATCAACAAACAACAATACAACTTTCATCAAATCTAAACATCCAACATCAAATCTAAATTCAATTTACAACTTACTCAGATCTACCAATACAATCTACTTCAAACAATCATCTATCATCTCAGATTTATTTCGTGGTATTAAACAGATTCATCTAGACCTTTTAAGGTCAAACACACGAAATACTAATCTTCACAGATTCGTGGTGAAACTATCACTTCTTGATATCCGAAAATTAAAAGAAGGATTTATAACAAAAGTGTTAGTTCATTTTTTTTTCGTCTAAAAGAGATATTAAAGAATAAAATTAATAATGATCGATAACAACATACTGATCTCAGAAAAGTCCAAAAAAATGTACTCGTTAAAGAGTTCTTATGAACTTATGTCCTCATAGATCTTTTCGAAGTAAAAGCTTCAAAAATAATGTTCGAAGGTAAAAGAGAGATCAAAACCAAATTGGTTTTAATCATCTCCTAGTTTCGATTGAAGGCTAAAGATGAACCGAATCATATACCTACCAGAGTTCCTTGGATAGATCGTGAAGCCTACACCATCTCGTTAAAGCGCTCAAACCATCTGTAACACCCCGCCTTATCTGACCACAATATTGTCCGCTTTGCCCGTAGGCTCACGGATTTGTTTTTGTGGCCTCATTTGAAGACTTCCCGGCAGGTCACCCAAGCCAGTACTACTCTCACATGAGCACGCTTAACTGCCAGTTCCTCAGAACTCTACTCGCAGTAGACCACAAAACGCGTTGTGTCATTGTAAGGCGAATGTTATTTTTATGAGCCCAACATCTAGGATTTGCCTAGGGTGTTACAATCACCCCCCTTAGGGACTCATCGTCCTCGATGAGGTTTGCCCCACCATCCCGAACGGCTCAGGAGTGGCTCTGATACCACTTGTAACACCCCGCCTTATCTGACCACAATATTGTCCGCTTTGCCCGTAGGCTCACAGATTTGTTTTTGTGGCCTCATTTGAAGACTTCTGGCGGGTCACCAAGCCCGTACTACTCTCGCATGAGCAGCTTAGCGCCAGTTCCTCAGAACTCCACTCGCAGTAGACCACAAAACGCGTTGTGTCATTGTAAGGCGAATGTTATCTTATGAGCCCAACATCTCTCCAGGCCACAGCCGATGTAGGATTTGCCTAGGGTGTTACACCATCCCTGTGGAGAGCCTATTTTATTGGGATATCAATAATAAGATGATGTTGCATCTCACCAAATCGGTTAGAGTCTTGATGGAGGCTGATAAGTTTTTGGTAGAGTGATATATTCGGTCTAGAAGGAGACTAGGAGAGAGAGTACAAATTTATTTTGGAAGCATTTTTGACTAAAGAGGCGAATTGGTATGAGTATTTTTAGTGAAAAATTGTGCGTGTTTGTGAGGCGTTTTAATACCCTCATTATTATGGTTAAGGTGAGAGTGGGCCAGATTTGGAATGGACTTGAAATCTTTAATGGCTTGAGTAACTATTGGGCCGAAACTTAGCACAATTATCTCATGGGCTTGGTGATTCTTTTGATATGATACGTATGGGCTTTTGATTAAAATTGTGATATCGTGATATTTTAAGTCTCGTGATATTGTGATTAATTGAAATTGGTGTATTTGAGTTGATTGATTAAAATTGGATATTGATTCATGATACGTATGGGCTTTTGATATGTGATTTCTGGATATTGTATCATTCTTTGATGGACCGGATTTGAATATGTGTTGGATTGGACTGGGCTTAATGAATTTTTGATCGGGTCTCATGGGCTTAAACGATATGAAGCAGGCTTAAGTTAATTGCAAGTTAGATGTTGGACCTAATATTATTATTATGGACCGGGTCATTTCATGCTAATTGAATCGGGTTGCTTGTGATTTGACAATGAGATTTGTCGGGGTATGAGATTTGATCATGAGGTATGATGATGAGAATTGTTGTGTTATGCTGATTGATACTTTGGAAGATATTACGTCACGGCTTAAATTGATATTGGAAAATGTTGACTACGGGGTTGTTTGTACGGTATTTCTTATTTGGCTTTGAAGTGGGGTTTTCCGGGCGCGTTTACTTATTTCGTCTTCTTTCTTTCTACCCTTCCGCGAAGATGACTTGTTTGGGCGTTTCTTGAGTGTGATAAAGACTTGGCCATTTAGTTACGGTTGTGATTCTTCCTCGCTTAATCCACAACGTAGCTATCACTTCGGTGTCTCACGCAGTTGAGGATATCTCAAGAGGTTTTGTACATTGGGTACATCATTTCTTTTTCACGAGGATTAGTTCAAGTTTAAGTAACAAATCAGGGGAATTCTACTTCATGTTCAAATTTGGTATATCGGGCTTATTTCACCAAGGGGTTACTTTAATAGCCGACAGAATTTGTGGAAGATGTGCTTATGGATGAGATGTGATCAGCAATTCCCATGAGATATTCGAAGCCAAAGAATGTCAATGATACTTCACAGTCTAAGCAAAATATTTCAAAAATCTTCAACGTCATACATGAATTTTCAAGATGTTTACTTATGACAAGAACTTCTCGTGCAAATGGTCATACACATTATGATGGTTTCGAAGAATCGTGTACTTTGATGTTTTACGGTCAACCTCAGGGGGAAGTAGTGTATACTACTCGACTTAGTATGGTTTGTGAAGCTGTCTACATATGGGTAAAGAATTGTTGACGATGTTGCTGATGTTAGATTATGAACCGATGATGAACCGCTGCATGTTCCCCTAAAACAGTTATTCACCGAAACCAAAGTTGTCATAACACATTCAAGCTGACATTGTTTACGGTTTAGTCTTGATTTTGTAAAATCCCGCGAAAGAAACTATTTCTCTGTTAAAATCATAGACTTGTAAAATCCCGTGACGATGGAAACATCCTAGTAAAAGTAAAGTGCATTTTTGGATCTTTCTTACGGTTTATTCTTGGTTCTGTAAAATCCCGCGAAAGAATCCATTTCTCGGTTTAAACCATAGAATTGTAAAATCCCGTAATGATGGAACCATCCTAGAGAAAGGAAAGTGTATTTCGGGATCCTATCTGATGCTGGTGCTATGGTTTCTGCTTCAAAGAAGGGATAAAAGGGTGTACTTCTTGAATTGGATGAATGTTTGGATATTCGTCATGACAGTTTGGTTATTACATGGTTTTACGGGGTTATGTGCTTTTAACCATGGTCGGGATGAAAACCATTATCATAGTTCACTTAAAACGTCAAAGGATGCTAGATTTGAGCTTTTAACTAGAAGATGTGACAACGGGGTTAATTCACTATTATTTATTTGAGGTTGAAGTGAAATATCACGGGCGAGTGTACTTAGTATCTGAAGGTATCGGGGATGGTTGGATGAAGATTCTTCAAGATCCTTGTTCGAGTTATTATCAAAAACGAAGACTTGAAAATCTAGTTATTGTTAGGTGACTTTTTCCTTTTCTTTTACCACTTGGGGGAATTGGGCTCTTACCACCACAAAATAACTATCAATTTAAGGAGTTACGTTGTAGTGCTCAGTGTCACATTCAATTGTGGATTTTCAAGAGGTGATGTACGTCTTATACTTGATGGTTGGTTGGATGAAGAGTATAGAGTACTTAGAGAGTCAATGGAGGATGAACTCTCGGCACCGCTCTTTGTTACATATGTGCAAGTTTAAGTCACGAGTTCGGGTTATTTTACTTCAGGATCAAATTCATTATATTGGGTTTTCTCCATCAGCTGTCACGACAAAGAGCCTACTGAATGATAATGGGGTTGATTACATGTTTTCCAAGAGTAGTTGAAAAGAGAGAGATTATGACGTTTGAACACAACAGTTCAAGCCTCGTACTCGAAAGAAAAGAAAAGTGTACGTCTCAGTGCGCTTTATCTTCGAAAGAAGAGAAATCTTCTTATGACGTCTGAACACAATAGTTCAAGCCTCGTTCTCTAAAGAAAAGAAAAGTGTACATTTCAGTGCGCTTTATCTTCCAAAGAATAGTAATATTCTTATGACGTTTGAACACAACAGGTCAAGCCTAGTTCCTCAAAGAAAAGAAATGTGTACGCTTTAGTGCGCATTATCTTCAGAAGAAGAGAAATCTTTTTATTATGACCATTTTCATCAACATGCTTCATGCTTTTTCCATGCGCTTTCTGTGATCAACTGAACCGAGCTACCGATGATTGTTTTCTTATTCCACTTGCTCAATTATAATGACGATGACGACATCATATGCTACCTTTGAGGGGGAGAAGTGTGAATAGAATACATTTGGATGATTTTCACTTATTCAATCAAGAATGGCAACTTCGTATGCAATTCTTGAGGGGGAGAAGAAGTTTGAATTTACTGCATGATTGATTGATATCTGAGAATAAATGGCCAAACGACTCCAAACTCATGTAAGAACCGATCTTTTCTTATCGGGTCATCTTCACATGGAGTTTCCTTCTAAGAGCCGTTGGTTGACATCTTCACATGGGCTGATTTGATTAATGACAAAGTGCTTCTAGTTGATGGGCTAATTTCCTTAATGAACATCTTTCTGTTCTTGTTTGATTGGGAGGGATTTGAGTTAAGGGGATTTGCTATTTGTAAGTTAACGGGAATGCATTTGGTGAGATGAAGATGTTAACTATCTATTCCCCAACTGAACAATCTTGAAGAAGGTAGAGTCTACAGTTTGTTCTACATTTTCTGATGCATGTTAGAAGACTAAAGACGAGTTGCATTTAACGATCTAAAGACTTCTTCTTAATTCGGGCATTTATCAAACAGATTGTCGGTTTAGGGGAGAGCACTAATTGGGGGAGAGTGAAACCAGATTCAATCTCATTTAGACTTGCTCATATTCTTCAGCAAATTGATTCTCACAAGAGTTCAAGTGTTCTTCTCAACAGATTTCTAGTATACGGGCTTATTATGTGTTGCTGATTCTGAACCATTAAAACCAGCAAGGGGGAAGGAGACACGCACCTAAACGCGAGTAAACATTGATGAACTTAATACTTCTAAGTGATTGAAGATATCCCGGGAAGACAAATGTCATTACCGCAGAGAAACTCAATGTTTGACTCATGGCGTTTAGTGTTCTTATTCCAACTATGTGGGGGAAGAGATGGAAGAGTTAGTTTCTGGTGATAAAAGAGGTACACAAGTTTGTGATGATTTCGATGCTATCGAAATCATCAGGGGAGAGAGATTGTGTACATTGGGGACGCTCAGCTGTTTCACTTGAGTGCTTAATCAGTGATTCAGAGATATAATCACTTATTCAGGAGTTGACATCCGCAGAGATTGTCATCCGCAGAGATAATCAGTGATTGGGCATGCTTCTTCAATGTTATCGGTTATTCTCTCTTTGGGCATTCGGGTACTTCGGGTTCTTGAGCTTCATACACTTTCTTCAGGGGAAGAGAAAAGTATACATCGGGGTTATTCTTTGGCTATTGGACTTAATCTGCTACTTCGATGGTATAAGTTTCTCTATCTTTGGGTATATGTGTATTCGGGTTCTTGAGCTTTTACCTAGAGGCTGACTGCATCAATTTAACTACTTGGTGGAATTGTTCTCTTGACACCTTTTGGAATGGATTGCTTCTGACTTCAGTGGAAAAGGAATTTGAGAAGATTATTCAAGTGTGGGATGATTCTTTGCTGTTCTACTTAATGATATAACCCCGAACGGAGACTTACGATGATCCTTCTTATATGGAGCAGCAAGATCGATGATAATGGTGTACTTCTTTGTGCACCTGGCTAAGGCAAGCTTGAAATAGAGCTTCGAATCTGCTCAACAAAAGGATTTACGGTTTGAGGGGAAGCTGCCAAAGTCTCATTTTCAGATGGTTCAATTTCTCTCAATTCAGGAGCCTCGAAAGCTTTGGTGGTGAATGTTTAAGAGATGATGTCTTCTATCTTTTACAACGGGGCTGCTCGATATCCTTATCTCGGTACTCGTATCATCATCTTCTTAATCTATATCATCTACTCTATCTGTGTATATTTATCAAAAAACAAAATAAAAAAATATAAAACCAACAAAAACAAAATAGAAAAATATAAAATCAACAAAAACCCATAAAAATCAAAAATTTTGAAAAATATCAAAAATATTGCTTTTATCAAGACATGTCTTCTGGTATCGATAACATCTGCGGTCTTAGAAATGTCATTCAACAATGGCACGGGACCATAGATGAAGTTCGAGCAGAAGGTGTAAATATTTCTTTTCAAAACATGTCACTAATCAATGGCTTACAGTTATTTCAGACTGTAACCCGGGCATCAAATAATGACTTGCTATTATTTCAGATAGCAACCCGCTCTTCAAGGAAGGAAAGTGCTGCGCTAAACCAATTCTCAAATATTTCGTGCACTTATCCTAAAAACAAAAACAAGGAAAGCATGTCATCAAAAAGACTGCTGTTCCTACTCAAATATTTTTCCTTCTAAAATTCTTTAGAAAAATATTTGTTGTTTTTCAAAAATTGTGGTAAATTGAGTTGCTTGTAAATTAATCAGTTTCAGAGTTTTCGTAAAAATTGAAAACTCAATCAATGACTTCAGCGCTTTCAAACTTTTCAGAAAATAAGTCATTGATTGAGGGGGAGAATGTTTTCAAATATATATCATCCAACGAGCTTATCTAACTATCCTATATACTTAAATGTAAAACATGTTAACCTACGTTGAAGGACTAGGTGCCTAGGATATGATTGTTAGGATTAGATGATTAGAGTTTGATAAACACATTATTCCCATGCATTTGTATGATCTGATTGATATGTTGAATTGACTTTTATTAGTCGATTGCTGTTTGGGTGTTGTCGACCACCATATATCTGTTTGTGTTGACTAACGTATGCAGGTATATTGGTATACAAGAATGTTCCCAATCCGGATCCCACAATAGAAGATGATTGGATGCCGAAAGGAAAGGGTAACTATATCTTGGGTTGACAAATGAAGAAACGGAGCTTAATTTGACATGTATGGAGAGTTGGCATGAAAAAAATGCAACGTAAGAGGTCTCACTGCATCAGCAGATAGTTTTATTCATATCAAATAAAGAAACGGAGCGTAATTTAACCTCTATGGAGAGTTGACATAAAAACATGCAACGTAAGAGGTCTCACTGCTTCAGTAGATGGTTTTCTTCCAGCCTTACAGCAACAACAGAAGCAGCTTCTACACCACCTAACGTATCTTTGTGCAGGATAAGTAGTGATGATACCATTCTTTAAACAATTTTTGAATAATATTGTTTTGAAAAATGGAAAAATATTGGTTTTGAAAATAAATCGGACTTAATTTGTAAAAATCACCGGATTTCGTTTTGAAACATAAGTCACTCAATCAACGACTACGGTCATTGATTGAGGGGGAGAGTGATTTCAAATAAAATATTTTCAAACGATATCTCTTCATAAAAGTCGGTTTGTACAAAATAAGTGGTCATCGAAATATTTAATGTTATGTCATGGTATGATTCTCTTTAAAACTCAAAGATCTTTCAAAATGAATTTTTTTTTGTTCTTGTTTGATTGTGAAATTGTTTTATTTTACTTAAATATCTCTTAAAAACTATCATACCTGACACTAACAATCTTTAATGTCGAAAATCTGTTCCTTATCCATCATTTTTCAAAATTAAATCATGCCACGTCTTTCCCAAAATTTTCTAAATGATTTAAATCAATCGGGACCCAAAATCTCAATTGGTTTGAAATTTTTGATCGGGGGAGAGATCGTGATTTAAATCTCAAATCGGTTTTAAAAGGGTGATTGTTTCAAAAGCACTCCTTCCTTCATGTGCCAAACGATTTCAAATACATAATGCACATGATTGAGGAGAAGCATTTAACCAAAAACCAGAAGAGCTTTTAAATCAGACACATATTCTCCCATGTTTTCCAAACCTTATTAAATCACTTGGGATCCAAAATCTCAAAGGGTTTGATATTTTTGATCGGGGGAGAATTTGTGTTTTAATTTGAAATTTGATAAACGATGATTGTTTTGATTCAAAGTGCAAGTTCTCCTTAATATGTGCTAAACTCTTTCGTATATCGATGCACATATTGAGGGGGAGCGAATGGTTTCTATTGGCAATCTTGAAATGTACTTCAAAAACCTCTTTCCTCTATGTGAGAAAATGATTTCAAATATCCTATGCACATATTGAGGGGGAGAATTTACCAAAGAAAATCAAATGGCTTTTTCCATGGAAATTGTGATCAAGAATATATTTCAAAGAACTCTTGCCTCCATGTGCTAAACAATTTCAAGATCATATGCACATGTTGAGGGGGAGCATTTCTAAATGATCAAAACTATTAAGGTACAAAATGCTTTGATCTCGTATCACAAGTACCTTGATTGATTTTTCAAATGATTTTTCAATTGGTTTTGAGAAGGAAAGAACAATACCAAAAGACCGACCAATTTACTTTATGCATGGTGTTATAAGGATGGATAGCTTAGGTATTCGTTACCATGATCCCGCCAGAGCCGGAGGGATCTACCCAAGGACAATCCACTAGATAGTGTAGAGTCCTTAGGTATGAGGAAAAAAGGAGAAAAGTGAGATATGGGAAGAGCGCGGACTGAGATAGAGCTAGAACTGGAATAAACCTAACAAGGTTCTAGTAATGAAGTCTCAGTAAGCACTGAAGGGGTTGAAGAATGAAAAAGAAATGAATGTGAAAAAGGGTGAAAATAAATAGCCCTCCAATAATTCAACCTTAGGGCAGAAACCGGGTTCAATACATATGCTACTGGTTGTTACTAAGGTAACACTGGTATTGAAGATAAGACGTCATGGACCCAGTGACGCACTGCACTAAACTTCCCAAGCTACTCAAGTTCCTCTTAAAAGGGCTTGTTTCATTCTCATGAGGAACCTACATAATTTATCGACTTTCTCTTAGAGATTGTTGATATTGAAGAATGAGACCCTCTCCCTAGTCTCCGGCATAGGAAACCAAATGTGCACAATTGAGTCTAGAGCCAAGAGATCATCCACAATATTTCAGTAGGACACAAAATTAATGAAGACTTGCTGTTTCACACAATGTGGAAAGTAAGAATATATTAAGAGTCTTACGCATTATCCTTGTGGTATTGCCAGAACATCCGAGTGATATATAAAAATATTCACGATGAAGATGGAAATCCTTCTAGAGCCAACATCAAACAAGCTCTTGGTGGGTGACATGTGAGATCTTTTCTAAAGATCAAGCTTGTGACAACTGGATAGAAACGATGGGGCGATTCACTCGTGAATCAACCTTGGTCCAGGAAATGAATTGACGAATACTTTTGGAAAAACTGTTCGATGTGCAAATCTCTTCTTTTCTCTAGCACATCGAATGTGTACTCATTTTCCAATACAAAAAGTATTTTGATTGAAAATTGGTGTTTCTCATAAAACCTTCGTCGTATTGCAAAACTCTTTTTTCTAAGCAATACGCGATTATTTTCAAATCAATTTTTCATCAATCAGTGAATCTCAATTCGCTGGTTCACTCACTCCGTGTTGTCTTCTTGGAGACGTTCCGGTTTGAGAACAGCTAGAATAGCTGCGAAACCCTGTCAAGGAGATTCTTCGAAATTATACCTGATCACAGGCAATACTTGTACTGATAAACGGGGAACCGTGGGCCGTGTACCTCAATTCAACGAAAGTGATCAAAGACACTTTCGTGTGTTTTATTGCTAACTGTTGTTTGCAGGTACATTTGGACGGTTGCAGCTGATCGAATTGAGAAGTCAATCCAAAGCCGCATGCTCACAGCATCCACACTTAATTGAAGAAATCATGACTGGTGCATATCTACATAACCGGCTCGATATTTTTATACTATGATTCTGCTACGCTGCTGCAAATATCATGAACCAGTAAAGCTTCCGCTACTCTGATGGAAAGATGTCATGATCCTGAAAGTGTGAGCATGTCGGTCCGAAAGTCACAACATCACATGAAGGTAACACAATAAAGGGTGATCCAGAGAATTACTTTGGCTGATGATCTCAAAGTAAGCTCGAAGATCATCAAAGATGTGGATCAGTTAAAGGCCTCCACTAAAAGTACAAAACTATGCGGACTTTGAAGAATCGCTACTAAAGCACAAAGATTGCGGAACTTGAAGAATTGAAGTCTACGAGATCAGAACTAAAGACAAAGATAGAATGCTAGGATGCAAAATGTATTTCATGGGGTGACCTCCCTTAGGGGGGGATTGTTAGGAATTGGAAATTTCATGTGAAAGTGTCGGTCACCCCATTAATGTTCTAGCATATGTTAGCTCGTAGACTTGTCGTTGTTTACGTTATTTAGTAGTTAATTAGTTAGTCAGTAACGTAGAATAGTTTAGAGTAACACCGTGGAGGAAGGACGGGTCTTTACCCACTGTATACCTGATCCACAGGCCGTCAGGAGGTCGTTTAGTTTGTAACTATAAATACCCTTCCCTCTAAGGGAAGGGTGGTGCTTTTCAATCTAACCTTTCATTTGTATTGTTATTTTCTCTCTATAGAAAACACCCATCTCTTATCTTTCTCTCTCTAAATGGCTAACATGTATTTCCATCATCCAAGACCACCCAAATCATCTAAACAACATAAAATACACGATCCTACAAATGTTAGCAAAAAGGCTCACCCATACTTCTCCATCCAGCCAAGCTGGTCCGACAGTCACGTACCTAAAAAAAATCAAAGTAGCAATTGTATTTCAGAATAATTTTGGAATTGGCCACATGACTAAATGTTTTCTATCATTGCCTCACCACTGTAATAATACCCAAATCATAATTTGGCCACAGGTTACACAATAACATAAACTTACTTAACCGAAGTCTTTACTTTCTTTAACACGCGCCAATAAAGATTTGATAAAATAATTAACTTAGGTACAACAGCCGGTAGACAACGAGTGTAATGACCTCTTACCATGGTTAAGGCACAAGTATGGGGCGGAATTTACGTCCCATCTGTCAATTGGGAAGTCAGGTTACGGCAGGTAAATTTTTAAACTACATTTCCCACCTTCTTAACATGTTAACTATAGGTACATTTACGGTAGACATATAACTTATGAACACCTTTTTTCATAGGTTTAACTTTAACAAGAAAGAGTTACCTCATTACATATACTCTGAAAGTTTCTATATATTTTCTACTCATCCATGTGTAGTGAATGCAAGTCATTGATCCATAACATGCCCACGTAGTGAAATATACTTGAGGTACTTAATTAATCAATTTAACCTAGCATAGTTAAATATTAAAATAAAGTGTACCACTTATAAAGATACAATGTGTACTTGGGGGGTGTTGAATCTAAGTTTTTGATTTTTTGCTTATGGTTATTTAGCAATTAGTTTTAGATAATTGTTTTCGTACTTGCTACAACAATACATTAAATGGTTTCATAATGATTCCAATTTACACTTCTAAAAAAATCTAAATTGAGTTTTGTTACTGCCACATCATATGAAAACTCTTTTTCTTACAAGAACATTCGTTTTGGAGATTTTATGTAAATTTGTCAACACTCAAACAACTAAGCACCTTATTATTCTACATCTACAAGTTTACAGATAAGATGCCACGCTGACCACCAGACATTACAGCAGCCAAAATAGCTGTCTTGCGATCTTTTCAAATGGTAACCAATGAAAGCAGACATAGACTCTTTCAGGAACTACATCTTAATAGCTCAACAAGGTGACCAGTTCGTTGATGAACTCAGGTTCAGGTTCAGTGTTTTACCTTTAGATATGATGTAAAACACTCAGTTAGACCAGACTTTAAATATACATAAATAAGAGAAAATGGAAATAGGTATATAGTAGGAAAATTGTATCAACACAAAAAAAATAATAAATGTTAATAATATTATAAAATGTAAAAGATTTTCATCATTAATATTGTTTATAACAAAATGTTATAAAGTAGCTACCTCCAATTAGCCGTATTATTGATTATGGTGACATCAATTATTTATTTTCGTTCTTAATACATTCGAGGTATATTTGTACCCTTTTCTATTCTGCTGATATGGATACCTTTAATAAAACTTACAAACTTCTATAGGTTAAGTGTTGGGTCAGTTAGAACCAGAACAAATGATACAGTTGTTACGAACCTTCATTGGGAATCTACTTATTAGTGTTCGGATTAATAATGGACATCCTTAAGGAAATCTTGGAGATTAGGTTGATACGGAAAGATATGTTCCCACTGTATCGACAAAAATAACATAAACACATTGTAGCTTTTCTTTAATAAACACAAAAAATTAACAACAAAAAAATAAATAAATAAAAAACACAAATCAAAGTACTTACCTGCTTTTAGTCGTTTAATGGATTATGGTAACATAAATTATATATCTTAACCATTTCATTTAACTTTTAATTACTTTTTAGTATATATTTGATCCACAAAATCATAAAAATAAAAACCATAAGTCATACCCGTTCATCGGACGGGGTTTTGACACTAGTATATATATATATATATATATATAAACATCTATTACTACTAATACAATTAGTATTATAATTATAATAATTACTATTAAAGCAATCGTAATACTAAAAATACTACCAACGTATACTTACATGTTATTGAGTATATGAACGAGATTAAATATAGCATGGATTTTGCTACATCCACATAAAAACCCCACAAAAAACTCTCACTTTAATAGTAATTATTATAATTATAATACTAATTGTATTAGTAGTAATAGATGTTTATATATATATATATATATATATATATATATATATATATATATATATATATATATATAGTTAGGATCAAATAAGAAGATTACTTAAAATAAGAAAGAATAAGAAGAACTATAACCGCAAATCCGAGATGCACCTACCTAAATTAGATGCATCCCTATAATCTTAGATGCATTATAACGCACCATAGTGTGTTTTCTAGCTTTTAATCAGTTGTATATACGTATATTAGATGCATTTCATGATTTCTCTTGTTTTTTGTTCCTCTGCACGTGCCGAAATCATGAAAATCAATTTGCGCCATCTATACACCAAATTAACTTTCGAAACTCAAGATGTTGCATCTATATGAATAGAAATGCATCCAATGCAAGTCGTTGCATCTCAAATGCGTGGTTTTGGTCACTTCTCACCACTTCTTATTTTATTTTACTTCTAACTGGATCACTTCTCACAACTTCTTATTTTATATATATATAGCACAAGTCATGTCCAAAGTATATTAAAATAATGTATTTGGGCAATTTGTTTTAACATTTGTCCATTCATCACATAATATAGATAAAACAAAAAGGCCCATGGACTTCTTTTGGCCTGGTGTTGTTGGGCGAGAACAAGAGCAAAAGTAAAAGGGTCTTTGGCCTGTTGTGGATTCGGACACAGCAGCACAATAAGAAAAAAAGACGGAAAAATGATATTCGACATGTCCAAAATTATATATATACAAGAGAAAAGTAAGAGAAGTGATCTCAACCGTTAGATCACCCCCTCTTCCCCTCATTTTTTACCACTGAACTACAGGGACCTGATTGTAAATTCCTTTATTCTTTATGGGAGTGTTTTGTAAATTCGAACCTTTCATATATAATGCCTAATTTTCTCTCATTTTTTCTTTTTATTCTTTCTATCATTTCACGCACTAGTATATTTTCTCTCATTTTATCTTATTTCTCTATGAGTTCCAGATTTGTTAAATCGAAGATTAACAAAATCACATTCACGAAATCATCGCATCATGAAATCATATCATGTTATCTGATAAGATATCATGTTATTAGATTAACAATATCATCGCATCATAATTTATCAAATCGAAGATTAAATTAAGGTATGTAACTAATTTTGATTGTAGTTATGCTGTTTTTGCTACTTAAAATCAATTATAAAGCTTATATATGTGATGGTTGTTGTTTTATCTGTACAAATTGTTATTTTTTATGAAATTTGATTCATTAATTATCATCTTTGTTTATAGATGTAACGATTTTCAGAATTTATTGACATGATTCATTGTATAGAATAGTTATTTTGAATCAAAATTGAGAAATAAATACATGGAATACATGATCACAAAAAACTGCACACCAAGTGTTTGATAAACTGTCTG
This sequence comes from Chrysanthemum makinoi, assembly GCA_910596185.1. Lineage (NCBI taxonomy): Eukaryota > Viridiplantae > Streptophyta > Magnoliopsida > Asterales > Asteraceae > Chrysanthemum > Chrysanthemum makinoi. The sequence continues at coordinate 205,449,793 of OU343219.1, forward strand.
AATGAAATTTTATAACTGTGATGCGCTATTTTTACATGTGGCTATATTACATCTTTCAATATTACATCTTTCAATAGTAGAAACATATTTCAAATGATTGTGCTTGTTTTGTTGATGCTGAATATTCGATTATAAAAATATCTAGGATAAGAACTTTGTGAAACACCCTTTAGAAAAAGAGTACTATTGGCCGTTGTTTATTTATTTTGGATAGGTTATTGAATCAATTGATAAGATGATGTTAGTGTTACTATATTGGCCTATTAGGATGCTTTTATATCCATTTTCCTTTGCAATGGTTTTTTGCATCCATAAGAGTAAAGTGTAATAACTTTTAAACATTAAAGTACAATGTTTGTTTCTTGACCACCCAAAGTCAAAATGGATTAAAAAATATAAATCTATTAGAAAGTCACATAATATATATTTTTGGATTTTATAGATAATGACTGTTAATCTGTCAACATGTATGTACAATTTTTAGCTTATATGAAGCTTGATATTGAAGTCGTTTGCAAGGTTGTCTAACAAGATTTCTGGAAACTTTCAGGCATGAATTATAATCTGATAACGGAAAATCTAATTGTAGAGTGTTGGGGATTGGGCTTGTGTTCAATGATCTAACCTCAGGTATTCTAGTGAATTTCATCAGTTTGTAATCCGTGATAATCAGGTAGTGTTTCTTTTGCTTTGTTTGAAATTCATTAAATTGACCAAACGGATGCACTAAAGTTACTCAAACAGATGCACTAAAGTTCATCAAACAGATGCAGTAAAGTTGCATAATATTGTATCATGTTTCCCTTTTGTGTGTAATTGCCGTATTTTACGTATGTTTTCTACACATGCATATAGTTTAATGATCTTGTACTTGTATGGGTATTGAGATGTACATCAGGATGTGGACTCGTTTGAGACTGATCTTGTTCAAAGGCTTGCGAACTTTATTCACTATGATTAGCGCCGCCCACAAGCAAATAATGTTGAAGGTATCTAGTTAATTAAGGTTATTTTATACTTATATCTTAAGAATGAAAGATTCTATATGATATATCAAATGTGAATTGATCTAAAAAAACGTATGCGTCAATTCATGTAATGAGAATGAAAAACAAAATAGCTAAAAACGAAATGGATCAAATGGGTCAAAAGTCTCCAAAGTGTATATTTAATGTGCGAAAATATTCCACATCTATATTCAGTCGTTAACCAAATCTGCCTAAACCTCTATATGCCACCTTTACTTGTAGTATATGAAGATGAAAGAAGCGTACTTACACTATGGGCCCATGCAGGTAACGAGGATCATACATGCGCTTCAGATCGATCATCGGGTGAGCATAGACTAGCGGTGGTTGGAGACATAGAGTTCTTGAAAACCCCAGCTTTCGAGGTGGATGAAAACATGCAACAGGTACATTACAGTTACTTGTGCGAAGGTTGAAAAAGTTACTTATCAAGGTAAATCTTAATTAACAATGATAGATTTTGTAATCCGTGATAATCAAGTAGTGCTTCTTTTGCTTTATGTCTAAAATTCATTAATCTAACCAAACAGATGCACTAAAGTGACTCAAACAGATGCACTAAAGTTCATCAAACAAATGCAGTAAAGTTGCATCATATTTTATCATGTTTCTCTTTTGTGTGTAATTGTCGTATGTTACAGATGTTTTCTACACATGCATATAGTTTACTGATCTTGTACTTGTATGTTTGACAGTGTCTGGAGTGGATGCTAAAGTGCATAACCTAATACCGAACAACATGGAACGTTCATACATAAAAGTTATCCCACTTCTGAAACTATCGTAAAGGAATTGGTTTTGAATAAGTGTAACATGAAAAGTAGATGATATCATTTACATCTTGTGTTGTAAACTCCCTGTAGTAAATAAGATATACAATTTGTATATATTAGTATCACGTTCAGAAATATGAATTGACTTCAGCTTCAAGATTTCATTAGAATAAAGTTTCATATTCTATATTTATGGTTTTAATATAAATCTGTCTCTTTAACACATTCATTTCTTTGGAATGTTGTTATCAGTGGATGATGTAACAGGTGGTATCTCAGTAGATCTTTCTTTGAAGACTCGTCAACTTGAATCTTTGCTTGGTCATTAACCATGTTTGTCTTATCCTTGTTTGGAGCATTCTTTTCGTCAATTTCATGAACCTAAAAGTATTGAACTTGTTTTACTTTTATGACACAAACGGATGCACTAAATACATCAAACGGATGCACTAAAGTTCCTCAAACAGATACACTAAAGTGCCTCAAATAAGTGCACTAAAGTTATAGATGAGAATGAACACATCCATTAATGTAAATGATAAACAAATGCATTTACTAAATGAAATGGAGGTGAAGGGCTAAAGCTGTATATTAACAAAAAAAATCTTGTGCAGTTGGGAGTAAAAAAATATAAACCTAAAAATATAGTTGAACAAAAAGATAGCAATAAACATACAAAGAACTAGTCATGTTACGAACGAATTAATCTTATTATAAACTTAACTTGCATGTACAAGAGATGCATTTTTCATTGATGAGTGATGCTAGAATCAGAATACAATGTCTTATAATATATAGTAAGCTAAACAAAAATTGGAAAATAAGATTTTTACAAGCTAAGCAACGACTATCTTCAAATTCTTGCAAAATCTGAAACATTCATAGAATCCTCTCAAATCTTCTACCTTTCGATACCTATAAAGTCGTCATCTTGTAACAAATAATCCTCAATGTTCAACCAATAAGCAATGCTATCTTCTCGTCTGACAAAATCATCTTCGTCACTAAAATTATCCATTCCAGGAAGTTGCATATGGGTAAGGTCAAATGTGTATGTTAATACAAATAAACCGTAAAAACGTTTATTAATATTTTGCGATCTCTTTGTGTTTTGTTGATAACAAATGTAATGTTATCTTAAGTATAATTATAAGGATACAGGTTATTTTTGTAAAGCATTTACATATAGCCATTTAAATACAAAAATGTAATAATTAAGCATTTGTTGTAATAGTTTATTAGGATGAGTAAAAACCATAACCCATGGACCATAACCCATGGATCATAACCCATACCCAAGTTGGCTAGATACAATGTATACTTAGATACATTGAATCTAAAGAAAACCCATGGACCAACCCATAACCCATGACCCATAAGCAAAAAACCCATGGGCAAAGAGGAGCGTGCCACGGATTCCTAGGATTACACTAGCCGGATCCCAAGTGGGAGGGATCCGTGGAACAGAGGAGAAATTTTCCTATAAATAGAGAGCCATTTCTTCATTCTAACTCACCCCTCTTCTTACTAAATCTCTCATACACTCTCATTCTCTTCTAACATATAGATCACTTGATCTAGAGAGTTGTTCTTCTTTCTTTCTATTTGTGATCCTCATATAGGTCCTTCTCTAAGGCGAGATCACGAGCATTCTACAAGTCATCCAAGCAAGGGGTCCTTGATTGATTTGTCACTCCGCAAGATTTCTGTAGCGAAGATCTTGTATTTGATATTTCACATATTTGTTGTGTAATAGTTGTGTTGGTTTGGTCCACCGTGCTACGGACTCGGTATCTAGCTTTGTACCGGAAAAAGTGTAAGCAACGTTGTGAAGGCTTCTCCGCCAAGTGAAGGAGTTTGTTGACATAGTGCTTGAACTCTCGAGTAGGTGACTCGGGGAGTGGAGTAGGGCAAGGAAGGTGACCTTGTAGCCGAACCACTATAAATCGGTTGTGTCTTTTCTATCCCTTAACTTTATTTATTTGCTTGCATTATCATTAGATCTATACGTTCTCAACATCCATACGATTTCACATAATATCGAATCTAAAGTTTTTGAAATCAACTTAAAATCGGCAAAACTATTCAACCCCCTTCTAGTTTTCCACAATTGGCATCAAGAGCTAAGTTTATAAAAGTTTTAAAATAAAATTGTATTTTAAAAACTTTTCGATCACTATGGGTTCTGAAAATTATAAGGAAGGGCAATCTATGCAACGACCACCACTACTTGAAACTAATGGTTTTATATATTGGAAAAATAGATTCGAAACATATGTGAAATCTAAAGATATTGATCTTTGGTACATTATTGTTGAAGGAGATTTTGAGGCCACCTCAAAAGATGATAAAGGAAATTTAGTTAACATACCTCATGATAAACTAAGTGATGATTTAAAGAAAAAGCTTTCTAAAAATAGTGAAGCAAAAATGGTTTTATATAATGCTTTACCAAAGAAGGAATTTGAAAGAATTTCTATGCTCAAAACCTCTAAAGAAATTTGGAATTCTTTAGTTGTAACTCATCAAGGCAACCAACAAGTTAAAAATAATAAAATTGATTTATATGTTCAACAATATGAACAATTTTCAATATCGGATGAGGAAACTATAGATCATTCATTTGCTAACTTTAATACTATTATTACATCGTTACAAGCACTTGATGAATCTCTTTCTAGCCGTAACCATGTTAGGAGATATCTAAGGGCACTTCCATCGAAGTGGAGATCCAAGGTGACGGCGATCGAAGAGTCAAAAGATTTGACAATCCTCACCCTTGATGAACTCATAGGCAACCTAAAAGTCTATGAGCTTGTCCTTGCTAAAGACTCCGAAACCACAAAGGTAAAAGAGAAACAAAAATCTCTTGCCCTCAAAGCCAAAAAGGCTTCAAGCGATGAAGAAAACTCCTCTTCAAATAGTGATGATGAGGAGTACGCTATGGCGGTAAGGGACTTTAAAAAGTTCTTTAGAAGAAAGGGAAGATACGTCAAACAACCGTATGACGATAAGAAAGGCTTTCGGAAAAGCAAAGAGGACGAGAAGCCGAAGGATGATCGTACTTGCTTTAAATGTGGGGACTCAAACCACTTTATTAGTAAGTGTCCCAAACGGGATGATCAAAAGGCGTTCGTGAGCAGCACGTGGGGAATGAGGGACGAAGAAGACGAAGAAATTTGTCTCATGGCAAATGACGAGGTGTGCTTAAAGGTCGACCTAGACCCCGATGAATGGGTCAAGGATAGCGGGTGCACGAGGCACATGACCGGCAATAGGGATCTATTCTCCACATATGAATCCATAAATGGAGGTAATGTGGTGTTTGGAAATAGCAAAAGTAGAACCATCGGTAAAGGTACGATTTCTAACAAATCTCTAACCATTAACTATGTGTGTCACGTAGAAAACCTAAACTTTAATCTCTTAAGTATAGGACAAATATGTGATAAAAAGTGCAATGTACTTTTTACCGAAACCGGTAGTAAGATACTTAAAAAAAGGCATAACCATAGGAAGAGGAATTAGGAAACATGGAGTCTATGTCATTAAAATCGGTAATGAACCCAAAGACAAACTATGTCTTACCTCTATGGATGATACTTCGACCTTATGGCATCGAAGATTGGGTCACGCCAACATGCGACTTCTTCAATCGCTATCATCCAAAGATCTAGTAAGAGATCAACCTAAGTTAAAATATGAACATCATTTTTGTGATGCTTGTAATGTAGGAAAACAAGCTCATTCGAGTCATAAAGCTAAAAACATGGTGTCCACAACTAGGTGTCTAGAATTACTACATATGGATTTATTTGGTCCATCCGCTATCCAAAGTTATGGAGGCAACTACTACACTTTGGTAATAGTGGATGACTATTCAAGGTATACATGGACAAAATTTTTAAAGAACAAAATGGAAACCTTTAACTATTTTGAAATATTAAGCAAAAAGATCCAAAGACAACTAGGAAGTCCCATAGTGTCTATTAGGACGGATCATGGTAGGGAATTCGATAATGAAGTGCAATTCGGAGCTTTGTGTGACGCTAATGGTATTACTCACAACTTCTCGGCTTCACGCACTCCACATTCGAATGGGGTAGTAGAAAGAAAGAATAGAACTCTACAAGAAATGAGTCGAACCATGCTTAATGAACAATCCATACCTCAAAAGTTTTGGTGTAATGCCGTTGATACTTCAACGTATATACTCAATCGAGTCTTGATTAGACCAATCTTAGGAAAAACTCCATATGAGTTACTTCGAGGCAAAAAGCCTACGTTAAATCACTTTAGAGTCTTTGGTAGTAAATGTTTTATTCTTAACACTAAAGATTACCTTACAAAATTTGATCCTAAATCAACCGAAGGTATCTTTTTAGGTTACTCGCCAAATAGCAAAGCTTACGTCATATTAAACAAAGAAACAATGAAGGTAGAAGAGTCATTAAATATAAAACTTGATGAAAGTCCACCCAAACCCTCTCCACCTCTTGTCGATGACGAGATTATAGAAAGTGAAGCCATAGTAATAAAGAAAAAGATAAGCGAAGAAGAAGAACCTCTAAGTGATGAAATAATAAACATTAAAGAGTCCAAAGATCACCCCGTAGATAAAGTCATAGGAAAACTAAACGAACGAACATTAAGGTCTCAAGTTCAAAACCAAAGTAGCTTGTTTTGTTTCGTTTCAACCTAAGAATACACAAGAAGCCATAAAAGATGAAAGTTGGGTAATGGCTATGCAAGAAGAACTAAATCAATTTGTCTCTAATGATGTTTGGACACTTGTCCCTCCACCTAGTAATCAAACCATAATAGGAACCAAATGGGTTTATAAAAACAAATTAGATGCAAACGGAGTAGTGTCTAGGAACAAGGCTAGACTCGTTGCTCAAGGGTATAACCAACAAGAGGGAATAGACTTTGATGAGACCTACGGCCCCGTGGCTAGATTAGAGTCTATAAGAATACTTCTTGCGTATGCTTGTGCTAATGATCTAAAGCTTTATCAAATGGATGTCAAAAGCGCTTTTCTAAATGGTTTCATAAATGAAGAAGTATATGTAGCTCAACCTCCGGGCTTCATTGATTTTGAAAAACCTAAACATGTGTATAAATTAAAGAAAGCCCTTTACGGTCTTAAACAAGCTCCAAAAGCTTGGTATGATAGACTCAAGTCATTTCTAGTTAAACACAACTACACCATGGGGTTAGTTGACAACACACTTTTACTAAGAAAAGAGAGTCACATATAATCATAGTACAAATATATGTAGATGATATTATATTCCGATCCACTTGTCAAGACATGTGTGATGATTTCTCTAAAATCATGCATGACGAGTTCGAGATGAGTATGATGGGAGAACTTAGTTTCTTTCTTGGTCTACAAATAAAATAAGTAGAAGATGGTATCTTCTTCAATCAATCTAAATACATCAAGGAGATGTTAAAGAAATTCGGTCTAGAAGAGTCAAAACCAATTAGGACTCCAATGTCATCCGACACCAAACTCACAAAAGATGAAGACGGAGAATTCGTAGATAATACTAAATATCGTGGCATGATAGGTAGCCTTCTCTACCTCATGGCAAATAGGCCGGATATCATGTTTAGTGTTTGCTTATGTGTTAGGTTTCAAGAAGACCCTAAAACATCACACCTAGAAGCCGTAAAAAGGATATTTAGATATATTAAGGGTACAACACAATTAGGATTATGGTATCCTAAGGGCACGGGAGTAGAAACAATTGTATATGCAGATTCTGACCATGCAGGTGATTACGTTGATAGAAAAAGTACAAGTGGGGTATGTACTTTTATGGGATGTTGTTTAACATCTTGGTTTTCTAAGAAACAAACGGCACTTGCAATATCAACAACCGAAGCCGAGTACGTCTCCGCCGACAAAGCATGCCAACAAGCACTATGGATGAAACAAGCGTTAGTAGACTACGACATCCATCTAAGCGACATAGCCATCCTATGTGACAACAAAGGTGCCATCGACTTAAGCAAGAATCCGGTATTGCATTCTCGCACAAAGCATATAGAGATTCGTCATCACTTCCTAAGAGACAATGTTCAAAAGGGGAACATCTCTATTGAGAAGGTAGCATCCGAAGACAACATAGCCGACGTCCTCACCAAACCGTTGAAGCGGGAACAATTCAACCTACTTCGTCTTGGTCTTGGTCTAATGGAACAAACGTCATAACTTATTTGACTCTACAAGGTATGTAAACACTAGCCTTCTTCTTTCTGATTCTAGGATTCCTATTTCACGCACAACTCACAAACAATACGGGAATTTTCAAAACCCAAGATGAGTTTTTCAACTTATAGTCTTCTTATTTTTTTTTAAAGAAAACCTACTTTCACAATGTTTTCTAAAAAGATGATACCTTCCCGTATCAATTTCACAAAAGCAATTTCTCACGTCTAGGACAAATCGCTTTTTCATTATTAATACAAAGTAAAACCCGTTTTCATTGCATCTCATGTCTTTTGAATGCTAAAGGGACACATAACTAATATGTGTTTTCGGGTACATTCATTTAAGCAACAATGAATTAGGAGCATTGATAACACAAAATTACGTACTCATGTACTAAATATGTGTTTTCGGGTTATCTCAATAGGATGGTTTTATACTTCTAGTTTATTTTCTACTTTTTTTTAGGAGTCGAGATAACCGAAACTCCAAATAGTTTGCATATAGGCACACACTAGGCAAAAATGTTTCCAAAAAGAAAATTTTGTGCTGCCTGAAACACCAGACCCATGGATCCCAGCCTTTATGCTTTGGACGGATCCTCAAGGGAAGGATCCGTGGGATCCGTGCAACAGAAGCTGTTTTCAACTTCTATTTTTTCACTTTGGATGAAAAATCCACATTTGTTTCATTTTTGGGAGTATGCTCTTTAATGCTTGTGTTCTCATGATCACATGCCTTGAATTCATATCTAATCATTAGATTTTAATCCACATTTTGGGTCAAGCATTCATTACAATGCTTTGTTTTTCTATATATATAATTCCCAAAATGCTTGCATACTCCATCTCCTTCTCACAAACACACTTCATCATGTCATCCAAATACCCTTTAGGAGAATCATCTAGTACAAACAATCATGATATCCAAACCTTTGTACTTCCACCATCCAAAATACCACAATCAAATGCTAGGATATCCGCACCGATTAGTATCCGATCTTGTTGTTTAGCAAAACCAACCTCAAATGGTTCATCCTCAACAAATAACTCACCACAAGATGCTTCCATTATAGCACCTCCCTCATCACCAACAAGTACACCAACTTCATCACCACCTAAAATAACTCTTTTGGAACTCCTTAAGACTCCAACAAGATCTAACCAACCTAAAGAAAAAGAATTAGTCTTTTCAACACCCCCACATCTCCAAATACTATATTTCAAGATCTTGAAACATCACCACCATTAGCTCCCATCACATTACAAGAACATCTAGGTTCTTTTCCACCACCATTTACAAACATTCCGGATATTGATCCATATTTTCCTATTTTTCCACCACAACTTCCGCATAACTCAAATCAAAACAACCCGGAAAACTTCCGCACTCATTACCCACATCATTTACATTGTGAACATTGCCAATCCACTAGGGAAATTGCAATAGAAGTTAGGGAAGAAATGCGTTTTATACTCAACCTCATCCTTGATCGCATCAATACCATTACTCATCAAAACCTCCATCCATAACCTTATGCAAGCATGGAAGGAATCACTACTACTATTTTCCACTTTTAGTATTATTTTTCTTTTGAAGTCATTTTCAAGAACAAGTCTTGTTCTTATTTTTACATGCTTGTAAGTGGCATACATACCACTACAATTTGTTGTTTTATTACAAGGCCTTGTTTGCATACCTTGGCTCCCAATCTTGATTCTCGGCAACCACAAGATTATATAAGCATGTTACTAACCTTTCTTTTTGTAGGATTTTTATTTTTCTTCACTTGACGCCCCAAACAAGGGGAGCTACCGTCAAGGGGGAGTTAGAAGTTTGTTTATTTCTTCCAAGGGTTAACTTTTGTTTCGACAAAAAGGGGAGAAGAAGTAAAACTTAGGGGCTTTCAAAACTTGCATCTATTCTTAAGTTTTACTCATCATAACATTATGTTTTGTCATCAACAAAAAGGGGAGATTGTTAATACAAATAAACCGTAAAAACGTTTATTAATATTTTGCGATCTCTTTGTGTTTTGTTGATAACAAATGTAATGTTATCTTAAGTATAATTATAAGGATACATGTTATTTTTGTAAAGCATTTACATATAGCCATTTAAATACAAAAATGTAATAATTAAGCATTTGTTGTAATAGTTTATTAGGATGGGTAAAACCATAACCCATGGACCATAACCCATGGATCATAACCCATACCCAAGTTGGCTAGATACAATGTATACTTAGATACATTGAATCTAAAGAAAACCCATGGACCAACCCATAACCCATGACCCATAACCAAAAAACCCATGGGCAAAGAGGAGCGTACCACGGATCCCTAGGATTACACTAGCCGGATCCCAAGTGGGAGGGATCCGTGGGATCCGTGGAACAAAGGAGAAATTTGCCTATAAATAGAGAGCCATTTCTTCATTCTAACTCAACACTCTTCTTACTAAATCTCTCATACACTCTCATTCTCTTCTAACATATAAATCACTTGATCTAGAGAGTTGTTCTTCTTTCTTTCTATTTGTGATCCTCATATAGGTCCTTCTCTAAGGCGAGATCACGAGCATTCTACAAGTCATCCAAGCAAGGGGTCCTTGATTGATTTGTCACTCCGCAAGATTTCTGTAGCGAAGATCTTGTATTTGATATTTCACATATTTGTTGTGTAATAGTTGTGTTGGTTTGGTCCACCGTGCTACGGACTCGGTATCTAGCTTTGTACCGAAAAAGTGTAAGCAACGTTGTGAAGGCTTCTCCGCCAAGTGAAGGAGTTTGTTGACATAGTGCTTGAACTCTCGAGTAGGTGACTCGGGGAGTGGAGTAGGGCAAGGAAGGTGACCTTGTAGCCGAACCACTATAAATCGGTTGTGTCTTTTCTATCCCTTAACTTTATTTATTTGCTTGCATTATCATTAGATCTATACGTTGTCAACATCTATACGATTTCACATAATATCGAATCTAAAGTTTTTGAAATCAACTTAAAATCGGCAAAACTATTCAACCCCCCCCCTTCTAGTTTTCCACAGTGTATTTGCTAAACATAACCATAATTAGTTAAAACAATCATTATGAATTGAAAAATCATTATGTAATATTCCATACATATGCCTTATTTTTTTTATACGTATGCCTTAAAATGTACATAAATTAGTATATTGACAAACACCGCTTAGTAATCCTCATGCAATTTTCCATACTGATGCCTTATTTTTCTAATAGAGATGCACTAAATTATACAAAAATTATTATATTGCCAAACACCCCCAATGTTTACTACATCGCTGAATAATCCTTATGCATTATTACAGACACATGCCTTATTTTTTTTAAATATAGATGCACTAAACGTACACATAGTAGTATATTTGCCAAACACCCCCAATGTATATTAAATGAATTCAATATTGCCGAACATACAAAAACATCAAATGATTTTGAATAATCCTTATGCAATATCAGTATATTGCCAAACATATAAAAATTTCAAATGAGTTTAATAATCTTTATGCTATATTTCATACGGATACATTATTTTTTTAAAAGAAGATACACTAAAATATACACAAAATTTTACTAACACTAATTCATATACTAGTTAGTTAATATGGGAAAAAAATGATAATAATATAAATTTTATAAAAATATTATGGTTTGATTCTTTACTTACCACCATCTAGAGTCTTGGCCCTCCGAAACTTGAAGAGCTTTTGTACTCTTTGCGGGTTTTCTTCATAATACGTACACCAATTCATTTTCATGATGTCATATGCATTCTTGTTGTACGACATAAACTTCTGGTTGACATTTTCGAGTTTTGGACTCTCTCCTATTATGATGTTCTTACAAGAGTTTCTGCACCACACTTTTTATGTATAATATATCATCTGAATATTCATATCTACTCATAATTATTATAATATAGATGCACTAAAATATTCCATACAGATGCATTAATCTTACACACAGATTCCTTAAGATCTGGCCCGTTAACCACTAACATATAACCTTCCACAATCACCTGATGCACCAACCACTAACATGTAACATGATGCACCTAGTGCATCACTACGTAAAATATACTGCATCAAACATACATCTGCACATACAATTTTTTTTTTGAAAATTATAACTAACTTACACATAACCTATTCCTAATGCACTAATCCAGACAAACGAATGTCTTAAGGTGTGTTGTGGTTCACTAATATACAAATTGGTATCATAACATGTAAGTTGATGCACCAAACATAAACACAGACACATTACTCTTACATACAGGTTGTCTAATACCTGATGCACCAACCACTAACATACATGTAACATGATGCACCTAATGCATCACTATGTAAAAGTTATTGCAATAAACATACATGCGCACATGCAAAAACTTTTTGAAATATAAAACAAGGATATACATAACCTAATCGAACTTTATATGGCATAAATAAACACTGACGCGTAGATGCATTAATCTTACACACATATTCTCAAAGAGATTGATGCACCAACCCTAAACATGTAACCTTACACAAGTATTTGATGCACTAACCACTAACATGTAACTTGATGCACCTATTACATCACTAATTAAAATCTACTGCATCAAACATACATATGGACATACATTTAACCTGGTGCACTAACCACAAACACAAATGCACTCATATGTGTTATAATTCAATAATAATACATTTTCGTGCCCTAACATTCAGCCTCATACATTAAGCATAAACATAGATGCCCTAAGATGCAATTTGATGCACTGATCTTACACACATTTAACCTGATGCAACAACCATAAACACAGATGCACTAACACAAGTTGGTGCCCTAAAATTGTGTAATCTGATGTTGCAAATATACACACTGATGCCCTAAGATATCATATAATTTAATATTAAACACATATGATGCAAATTAGTGCATCACAATTGTAAATTCTTATTCAAACATTTTATCAAACACCTGGTGAGCAATTTTAATAAACACATTTTTGATGCATTTTTTTGTCAAATTTGTTTCATATGTGGTAGAAAAACATGATGATATTATGATAAACTTTCAACAAAACCTAAAAAATCATTACATAATTGATTTTAACCTGACCAGTTGACAAAATTACTGCACTTACAAGTGATGGTATGCTAATCAATGAACCAGAAATATTAAGTTAAACACATGACCGAGAAGATCAATTCGTGAAGAAAACTAACCAGGAATCTGTTGTGGTTGAGGTACAATATTGATGTCGTTGTGGTGTCGTGTTGATTGCGCGGCGGTGCAGTGGTTGAGCGGCGGTGCGACGGCAGACGGTGGCGGTGGTGGTGGTGGTGATGGTGTGTGTGTGTGTTTGAATCTGGAGTGTGTGTGTGTGTGTGTGTTTGAATATCGAGTTTGTATTTGTTTGGATCTGAACTATACAATGTCAATTCCTCCTTTTTTGTGTTTTATTCTTTTTTTGCCCGATTGTTATCAAATTCTACCCTATAGCTTTTTTTCTCACTTTTCTATCTAATTATACTTTTCTCTAGAACCGGACTCTCTATCTCTCTCTCTCTCTCTCTCTCTCTCTCTCTATATATATATATATATATATATATATATATATATATATAGCTAAAATACAAAAAAAAATGAATAAATAAATAAAAATAAAATTAAAAAAGTAACAACAAAAAATAACAACGTTTCGACATAAAAAAAAAGCCAACCTCTGAGTGAAAATCATAAGCAAACGTTAATCGCTAAACGCAAATACACCCAAACTCCGAACTAAAATATATGCCAAAAATACCTGCCGCAGCGCGACGAGCGCAAATACCTTGTTTGTTCTATCACACATTATGATATAAAACAAACACTAGAAAACTAGAGTTGTTATTTTAATCCTTTAAATGAGGCTCAACAATGCTAACAAATAAAAAAGGTGGTGATCGCTGAGGAATCATATACACTCGGTGTTCATCAGTTCGGTTATCGGTTTGTTCGGTTAATTTTTTTTCTGGGTATAACCGAAAACCGAACCGAACCGAATTTAAATTTAACTAAACTGAACCGAAAACCAAAAACCGAACCGAATAACCCGAATTACCTAAATTTAATAATTTATTCATTTATTTATATATATTTTTTGAAAATTTTTTTTTCAAGCTTAAAAATATTATATATATATTATAAAAGAGTTTTAATATATTTTTTTAATATAAATATATAAAAAAATATATATATTTATTTAATTTCGGTTTTCGGTTTGGATTGCTAAAACCATAACTGAACCGAAAACCGAACTTTTATTTCGGTTCGGTTCGGTTTTGGCAATTTCGGTTCGGTTACGAGTTCGGTTCAGTTATTTTCGGTTCGGTTCGGTTTTCGGTTTTCGGTTTATTCGGATCACCCCTAATTTGAGCACATATTTAAATAGTACTTTTATGCATGTTTATATGTTACTCCTTAATATTGGAGTGATAGTTTATGTATTCCCTATATCACCAGATGTTAATGTAAATGAGGCAAAATGTGTCTAAAAATAAAATGCTGGGCTAAATGAGTAAATTTTTAAAAGATTCGGGCACATTTAGCCCCATACTTTTTTTGAAATAGGCACATATAGCCCATTGAAAATTTAAATGGGCACTCACGGACACATTTTTTTTTAATTGTAGAACATTATGATCGTTTTAAAGAAATATTTTTTTATATAATATACTTAAGTTTTTTAGTATAAATAAGATATTACGTTTAAGGAATTTATTTGATCGTTTTAGGTATTTTATTAAGCGATTTGTATAACATGTGCCCGTTTGGCCCTGGCCCGTGCCCGTGCCCGCCCGACCAGCCCGTTTTGCCACCTCGTTAATGTTAATAAGTGTGTGGATATGGATAGGTGAGGTTGATAGCTAGACTTTGTTCAATGAGCCATTATCTAGTCTCATGCCAAGCATTGTTTCGTGTTGGTCTTTAGTCAGGTCGCTGGTTCCACTTAGAATATTGGTTATATCTTAAGATTTGATTTGGACTAGTTGAATGTTTTATCTTCTGCAGTTAACTAGCTTAGTACACTTGATAACAATGCAATTGTTTCACAAATAAAAGCATTGCAAGCACACCCCTTGATGTCACGTCCGAAAACACAATGTTGGCCTAATTTACTTTTCCGTGTCTAAGTTTCTTTATGGTATCAAATAAACTCATCTCTATAAATAAATTATGTCGGCATACTTTATCCACTGTTCTAATGCTCCTCTTGCGAAAATATAGTTATTCTTGTACATACTAAGCACTTACCTTTCAACCTGTGTTTATAGTTTCTTTCTTACGACACATTTGTATCATTTTGAAAGTGACCTTAACATATAACCTCGGAAAGTTCAGGGTGTTTTTTTTTTGCTACTTTTAGATTTGGTCCAATTAAAATGACAAACATCTCCGACCCCATATGCCTTGGCCCACTGATCATCTCAGTCACCGGACCACATGGACCCTTTCAGCCCAAAATTTTTATATATTTTACAAAATCTATGTGTTTGTTTAAAGTGTACGAGTAATAATTAAGAAAAGAAATAAAAGTAAATGAGAATGATAAGAAATACACATTTATTTAAAAAAAAAATGTATTCCTCATAAATTTTTTTTTCTTTATTTGAAATGTATGACTGAAAATATTTCTTATTATTCTTATTTTTTTTTTATTAGTAGATCAAGTTCCTAAAGTCTATATCTATATATTTTAATCAATATATAGCAGTTTGACAAATACTCCCACCATTTAGTCCCTCTAAGCTTTTACTCAAATCCTACTCATATAAAATGTCCAACTTACTAATTTATAGGGGTGAGCATCAGTCTAAGATCAAACCGAATCGACAAAAATCGGACCAAATTAGACCAAAACCACGGACCGAGGACCGGACCGAGACCGAAATAAGGAAAAAGTTAGGACCGAAACCGGATCGTTGGTCCTTCGGTTCAGTCGATCGGTTTTCTCGGTCCGATCGATTTTAGGGTCTTCAATGCTCAACCCTAGTAATTTCGTATGTCTTTTCTGCTTGTTTATGAAATATGCAATTGTAGTTTACAAAAATTGCCACTCAATAATATGGTCAAAATATAAAATATGCAATTGCAGTATAAGGGTGTGTTTGTTTTAGGGGTTTGGGTTTGTTTTTGTGCTTCAAAAGAAAAATTAATTGTTTGGTTAAATACTTTGGATTAGGATTTACACTATGTTTTAAAGATTTTTTTTTAGATGAAAGTGAGTGAAACTTATGCGGTGTTTTTGAATTTTTTTAAGTGAGAAAAAAAAAAAAAAAAAAAGAGTAATATGTTTCACTCTATTATAAAGATGAAAGTTAGACACCTCAACATTTATAAAGATGAAAATTAGACACCCATATCCCACATATAAGCAACAAACAAAATACCTTAACTACTTGAGCTATTTTCCCCACAAATATTTATCCGCATCAGATTTCTTTCTTTCTTTCTTTAATCAAATTATCCACTTTCCAATCAATTCTTCAACACTTCTGTCTTATCCCTTTAATCAAACCCCCAAAAAGTGGCGGGAATAAAACAGAAAAAAAGCAGTTCCAACAGTCATCCCCGTACCACACTTTCCCTATTCCACAATCCAAAAACAAATTTCTTTATTCCAAACACTCATTTAGATTCCTTTCCTTCCAAACACTCCAATTCCTTCCTTGCTCAACCAGCAACCCTAATCAACAAGCAAAGCATCACACCACTTTCAAATATACAAATATGTTGCAGCTGCACCATTACACATTAACGAAAACAGCAACACATAGTTTTCGCGTAGTTTATTGGAAGAAATGGCGAGTACGAGCGGGACGAAAGATGACGTTGGACCGCCGAGGTCGTTGTCGAGACGCTCCATGACTAGGACTTCGACTATGTTTGATCCGAATACCGATGGGATTGATAGTGAGCTTGTTCCGTCTTCGCTTGCTTCTATTGCGCCCATTCTGCGTGTGGCGAATGAGATTGAGAAGGATAATCCTAGAGTTGCTTACTTGTGTATGTTTCTTTGTTTAACGGCTCTTTCGTTTATTAGGAGTGTTTGGATGTGGATTTATGATAATTACTACTTTTTAGGAGTGTTTCCATGTTTATTTATGTTAATTAGTACTTATTAGGAGTGTTTGGATACACGTTGTATGATAGTTAGATTTAGGCTATGTTTGGCGAGGGCTTAAATGGGGCTTGGGCTAATAAAATAAGTCTCGTTTGTCATAGGGCTTATGGAAAGACTTATAAAATAAGTCGGCTAAAAACTTTAGCCCAATAAAAGGGGCTAAAACCTTTAGCCCGGGGCTTTTGAAGAATAAATTACTTATTTACCCATAAAAATATCTAACATATACAAAAACTCATTTAATTATGTCATTTTTAGTAATTTTGCAATAATAAGCCCCAACCCTAGCCCATTTGCCAAACAAGTTTATAAAAATACAAATTTTAATTTCGGCTTATAATATAAGTTCCAGCCCTAGCCCTAGCCCCAGCCCATTTCGCCAAACATACCCTTAATGATAGAGTTACTTACTTGTGTATGTTTCTTTATTTAATGCGTTGTTTACTTTTTTCGTTTATTAGGAGTGTTTGGATGTGCATTTATTGTTTAGGATTAAGTTATCGTTTGGATTACTAGTATTGCGTATGAGATTGAGAAAGTTAATTATGGAGTTGTTTATCTGTGTAAGTTATTTAATGCTTTGATCACTTGTCTTTATTGTTAGGGAGTGTTTGGATGTGTATTACGATGATTAGCGTTTTAAGTGATAGTATTATGTTGTGATTTAGGGTTAAAATTGTTGGTTTTGAATAGTTCAATAAGGTAACTTATTACCCATAACAAAATTATATTGTAAGTGTAGAAGCGAAAGTAAGTAAAATAAACATTGTTGTATCTCTTACTTATTATATAGTCGAATTTGCCAAACAACCAACATTATTGAAACACCTATGATTGTTCATAGGGTCAAAATAATAAAAATTTAAGAAGCACTTTAGGAGTTGGGTTAGAAAACCAATTGACCAACGAGATCTCCGGTTGTATGATTTAGGTTTCTTCAAGTTGCAATAGTCACTCTCAAGATGCACGTCATAAGATTCCGTTTTTTAATTATTGTTAGTGACTGTATTTCTTAAAAAAAAATACTATCTGGCGCTATATGCAAGCTTTAGGCCTTACAGTCCCTAGGTATGGATAATGCGAGTTTTTAACAACCTGAAGGATTATTCACAAGCCAATTTTGGAGTTATTAAGTTTGGTTTCTGGCCGAGGATGTTAGATTATTTTAGAGCTGCCAATACATGATGTTGTAGTCATGTATTGGACTGTTTTAGTTATGAAAAGTTAGTAGACTATGTTTTTTTTTGACAAAAGGAACTTGCATTGAAGTGTATGTTGATTCCTATATAAGTATTCAAGGATGTATGGACTTCTTTTGAGGAAGTCAAGGACAAAGATTTCAGCAACATGAGAAAATGTACACTAATTGAAATACAAATAATAGTACTCCAATGGTGAAAGTATAAGGAAAAGACGAATGAAAAGTCCCACCATTGTTCTTATAGACACAAATAAAACAACTTGGAAAATGTAGATTAAGACTGCAAGCTCTAGGCAATCGCATGCTTAATTTTATTTATCTGTTATGTTTATAGATTAATGCATAACATGGTGCTTGTGCTTGATAGCCACTATAATGAGTTACTCGTAACATTACATGTATTTGAATTGTTGAATTAGGCCGCTTTCATGCATTTGAGAGGTCCCACAGGATGGATCCTAAATCTACTGGACGTGGTGTTCGCCAATTCAAAACCTACCTTCTACATAGACTGCAGAAGGTGCACTTATATAATTTCACTGTTTTCTTTTTATCAGTTGCTTGGAAATGACAAAAAGTTTTTAAGTTATAAATGAATTCGTGTTTATAATTTAAATGTCTTAGAAGATCTAATGGATTTTTATTATTTATTATTTATTTATTATTTTTATTATTTATTATTTATTATTTATTATTTTATTTTTATTTTTTATTACTAGTACTATATATATATTTTTTTTGTCACAGGAAGAAGTAGAGACACAACCTCAATTAGCAAAAACTGATCCCAGGGAAATCCAGAAATACTACCAACATTTCTATGAGAAAAACATTAGAGAAGGCCAATACACAAAGAAACCGTGAGTCTTGGCTTAAGTTAATGACCTTTTTTTGTATGTCAGCCCTTTAGCTTATTTAATCGGTAACTGATTTGTTATTCACTTTCTATAATCTGCAAGTGAGGAGATGGCTAAGATTTATCAGATTGCATCGGTTTTGTATGATGTACTGAGGACAGTGGTACCTCCTTCAAAAGTTGAGCCTGAGGTATAGTTGGTCCATCATTCATTAACTTTATTTGCCATGCAAGTCTAAATACCCTCATGTCTCTGTTTTGTGCCATCACAGACTCAACAATATGCAAAAGATGTGGAGAAAAACAAAGAACAGTATGCACACTATAATATTCTTCCTTTATACGCCGTTGGAATTAAACCAGCAATTATGGAGCTTCCTGAGGTTGTACTCGAGTGGACTTAGATTTAGTTGTTATTCATGTGTGTGTGTGTGTGTTTGTATATGTAGATATGTCCCTCTGAATCTCTTAACTCTTTAAATGCTGTTAGATCAAAGCATCTCTTCTAGCTGTTCGCAATACAGATCACCTTCCACCTATTAGACGGGCAGGAGATAGAGATAAACCTGCAGTCAATGATATTCTTGAGTGGTTGTCATCACTTTTTGGATTTCAGGTAATTTGTATTCATAATCTATGTTCAACTCATAGATAATTATGCCTGCTTTGTTGTGTCTCTTTATATTAGCCCAGCAAACTTTTTTAACCTAGTTTTTATTACTTTCCTGTTATGAACTCTGAAATTAAATGACCCATTTGAATTCCAATATAAGCTTTAGATAAATTATGGGAAAGAAATCACAGGCTTGTCAAATTATCTGTCAAGCCATGTAGGGATTTAAAGGAAGACATGAGTGTATAACAATAAAAGCAGGATATGTAGTTAATAGGCCTACTTAATTAATGCATATTGGCTCCCTTTTTTATTATTCCTTCTTATAATTAGGTTAGAGAAGTTCGCTGCTGGCAATAATTGGAAACTTCTAGGACAACCTTGCATTCAGTAATTTAGAATATTGGACACTGAACTTTCAGAACCAGAAAAAACACTTTCTAAACTGCTAGTAATTGTAACATTCCCTATAGTGTTACAAGTTTCACATTCTTATAATTTGAATTGAAATCCACTGATAGTGTTTCGGTGCTTTCTCCAAATGGTTGTGTAATCTTTGTTGAAGCCATGCAAAAAAGGCTTATTACGTTGAGTATATGGATGGTTACTATGACCAATTGTATAGTCTGGAATTTAATATCATATAATGTTCAAAATTGTCTTCCTGGCATTTAAATTGATTAAAGTGTTTACATATCTGACTTTAATCAAACTCTTCTCATCTCTGGAATGAAGAAAGGAAACGTTGCAAATCAACGGGAACACTTGATATTGCTACTTGCAAATATTGATAGAAGGTCAAAGGGTATCGAAGATTATGAACAGGTAAATCATCCATTATCTTATTGAAATATATGCAAATGTATGTGGTTATGTATAAAGTCTGTTCATTGTTACTCTTTGTCAGTCTTCTATATTGTTTTTTAGAGATGAACAAAATTCTGACTCAAAATTTTTGTTAGTTGGATAGCTCTACCATAAAGCATTTACTGGATAAAACTTTCAAGAACTATGTCTCATGGTGCCATTATTTGCATGTTAAATCAATCCTTGAGTAAGTTGTTGTCATATCAAGATGGCTTAAAATGTTTCTTGACTTTGAATGATGATTTAATCTTAAATTTCTAATTTTTCTGTACTGTTGCTGTTTTGTATAAGGTCACCCGATGTTCCACCTAGTGCTGATAGGCAGCAGTTGCAGCTTCTCTACATTGCTCTCTATCTACTTATCTGGGGTGAAGCGTCAAATATCCGGTTTATGCCTGAATGCATCTGCTATATTTTCCATAAAGTATGTTTATTCTTAAATCCCCACATCTTTATTTTTAGAATTATAATAAGCATTTATCTATCTTTATGATACTGCTAATTTGAATGGATAAGATGGCGAATGAAATGCATGGAACTTTATTTGCCAATGTCCAACCCGTGAGTGGAGGCACGTATGAAGCAGGACCAATTGGTGAGGAAGCATTTCTGATGACGGTTGTGACACCTATTTATGAGGTTATGCGAAAGGTAATAACATCTAAGCCCAGCATCAGTTCAATTTCAATTGCATGAACAGTTGTTCTTCAATGGAACTTATAATTTTATAATTGGTGACAGGAAGCCAGGAGAAATCAAGGTGGCAAAGTAAGCCATGCTTCATGGAGAAACTATGACGATCTTAATGAATATTTTTGGTAATGCTTTTTAATTATAAAATTGGCATTTGTGAAAAGTTGTTTCACAATTTTATAAAGGCCAGCCTTTAATTCCATCTGTTTCAGGTCTGACAAATGCTTCAAGTTAGGTTGGCCACTGGATCAGACATCTGACTTTTTCGTTCACTCTGTCTCGGATGATTCATCGCGGACTCAAGCTGTATGTTTAGATTTATGCATATATAAAGCTGTAATATCCTAGATTATTTTCATCTCTAGTCTTTACATTTGTGGATGTGGTAAAATCTTTCTAGAAACTTTTCTTGCAATGTAAAGCTGGAAATTTATGGTTATTTATTTGGTGTTCGTTACTTTGTTTTATAAAATCTTGACATTCAACTGCAGGGGCGTAATCAAGTAGCATCTGGAAAGAAGAAACCTAAAACAAATTTTGTTGAAGTGCGCACGTTTTTGCACCTTTACAGGAGTTTTGATAGGATGTGGATATTTCTTATATTAGTCTTTCAGGTATATAATAAGACCATGCAGTTGTTAATACTTTTTTAATTTGATTTGGTAACAGTTTAATTTCACCGTCCTATTTCCAGGCTATGGTAATAATTGCATGGCACGGAGACGGGTCGATTTTTGGGATTTTTGAGGAGGACGTTATTAAAAGTATCTTAAGTATATTCATTACTTATGCTGTACTTAACTTTTTCCAGTGTACGTACTGCACCATCTTTCATTAGTTAATATTGTCTTTGTGCTTTCCTCCTCAGGATTGTTCAAACTGTAATGAGTCATCTGAATAGCTTAATATAAAATTAGAGTCCAGTATAAAAAGGCAATAAAAGAAGACTAATATTCTATTAACTTTTTAATTTGATAACCGAACCACAATTGAATGAATCCTCATGAAGGAAACATAAAGGATCCAATAACTACTGAAATTTATAATAATGTACATTCACAATGCACGATTTACAAGTGTGTAGTCCATTAACCGCTTGGATACCCTCAACCTAGACAATGTCCTTTAACATTTTTTTTTCTTACATAATAGGCATCCATCATCATTACCGGACTGCTGATCATTTTACTAATTTTTTGAAAACTTAAATTTACATTTTACTAAATATCTCTGATATTGATGGCACCTTCCTGCAGCTACTCTAGACATAATCCTTAGTTTCAGTGCGTGGAGAAGCTTAAAACCTACTCAGATTGTTCGGTATCTTTTGAAGTTTATTGTAGCTGCCTTTTGGGTAGTTATTTTTCCCGTTTGTTATGCAAGATCCGTCCCAAATCCCACAGGACTTGTGAGGTTTTTCAGTACTCTAGGAGGAACTTGGAGGGAGCAATCGCTTTATAGCTATCTTATAGCAATTTACTTGATACCCAACATACTGGCCACGTTGCTATTTTTCCTTCCACCAATACGGAGACATATGGAACGTTCAAACTGGAGTATAATCACTCTTTTGATGTGGTGGGCCCAGGCAAGTCCTTTACCCGTCATTAGTTAATAGGTCGCAAGATGATGGGCCATATAATGGGTCAAAACAGGTTCCTCTTTGGGCTGGGTTTGTGTGACTTCAAACACTTTTGTCCACATCCACAACATTTATCTAAATCTTTTAGTAAAAAAGTTTTAGGAGGCTGTATGATTTAAAAATAAACTTTGAGCAGGTTCAACCCCTTTGACTCCTTCTACCCGTTTGAGAAAAACACAACCAAAACTCAAGTTGGTATCAATGTTGATGCTTCTTGTTTTAAACTAAAGTTCAAAAATTTTCTCAGCCAAAACTCTATGTTGGAAGAGGCATGCATGAAGACATATTTTCTCTTTTCAAGTAAGGATAGACAATGTGTTACTCATTTGATACTTTATATGATTATTCTTCTTTCTTACTTTTACTCTTGGTTTTAGGTATACAGTTTTTTGGATATTTCTGCTAGTAAGCAAGTTCGCGTTCAGCTACTATGTGGAGGTATTTCTGTCTATTTTCATGCAGTTACATCTAATATTATCATGCAGCTACATCAAATATTAGTTTTGTTGCTAATTAACTGCTAGTTATGCAAGCTATATGATTGTCATAGTTAGTTAATGCTCAACTTTGCATATTCACGGCAGATTTTGCCATTGGTCATGCCAACAAAGTTAATCATGGAAATGTCTGTTAGCAGCTACGAGTGGCACGAGTTCTTTCCCAATGGTAAAATTTAAAAGATTTTTAATATTTTACTTGATTGTGATTTTTTTGAGATATAAACTGATATTATATTTATTTGTGGATGTTGTAGTGACACACAATATGGGCGTTGTTATTTCTATTTGGGCCCCAATTGTCATGGTGAGTGTTCTTGACAACAGTTACTTTTGCATTTACAAGGCAGATAGATCTAAGTATCCAACATATGTAAAATTTCTGTTTTAGGTGTACTTCATGGACATGCAAATTTGGTATGCAATATATGCTACTATTATTGGTGGAATCTACGGGGCCTTCAGCCACTTGGGTGAGGTTAGTAAGCGTGTTCCTCTAATTTATTTGAACTTCAGGAGAGGAAGATGGCATGTATCAATGGCTCATGGACGTGATGAATCCTAACCATTGATCATGCAGAACTATTAATGATTGCAATCTAAACCCTGTGAAAACATGATATATCTCCTTACATTATCATTAAATGCTATTTCATTCTTAGATTCGGACACTTGGGATGCTACGTTCACGATTTGAATCGGTTCCATCAGCCTTTAATGAACGCCTAGTACCAATGCAAAATAAAGAGCCTAAACGAGATCCACAGGTAATGCTAATTTTCTTTTCTTTTAAATTGAACTTAAAGGGTGTTTGGATTTGCGTTTTGGAATTGATTATCTGAATATTGTTACTTGAACCTGAGATTAAACTGCCTTTACAGGAAGAAAATGAATGGGTAAGAAAGAACATAGCAAAATTCTCACAGGTGTGGAACGAATTCATATTTTCAATGCGGATGGAAGACTTGATCAGTAATGGGTAAAATCTGCTACCTATGCCATTTAGTTTATATAGAGGTGGCTATTGCGACCATATACTTATAACTGGGTCGATTCGGGTTGCGCTTTATCTATAATTGGTAAAATAAGATAGTGAAAAAATAGCTTAAAAAGAAACGAGAAAGATGGGTCGACAGGAACCCAAAGTTTATGTTATATTTGAACTTAAATGATATTTCTAATCATATTTGACACATCAATTATTCATTAAAAAAATGGACAAAGAGTGGTGCGGGTCAACCTGACCCTTACATAATATTGAATGTTTCAACCCGTCTGTTAGTAATCTAAGAGTTGAATATAAACATTTGTTGACACTTCATTTTTTTTTTTAAGTGAGAGGGATCTACTTCTTGTACCATATACTGTAAGTGATGTCCCAGTTATCCAGTGGCCACCTTTTTTGCTTGCTAGTAAGGTAAACATCCTTTATATCTCTACGTCTTATTGCTCATGTTTTTATTTACTATTTTTCTATATTAACTGCTAATTATCGTTGAATTGTTGTAACTTATAAAGATCCCAATCGCATTAGACATGGCCAAGGATTTTAAAGGAAAGGAAGATGCAGATCTATTTAGGAAGATCAATAGTGATGATTATATGCGATCAGCAGTGATAGAGTGTTACCAAACACTGAAAGATTTATTATTTGGCCTTCTGGATGATGAAAGAGATAATATGTAATATTTACTTACAAGCTAGAAAGGCCATTTTCATTTATCTTTTTTCTTCTATTAGAATTTTCTATTGAAATTGCATACTTTGCTCTTTACACAGGATTTTACAGTATATATGCCATGAAGTTGAAAGTAGCATTTCACAACGAACGTTTTTGAGTAAATTTAGAGTGAGTGAATTGCCTTCACTTAATGATAAGCTGGAGAAGTTCTTAGACCATTTGGTAAGAAGCATTCCTTCTAATTGTGAAATATCATATCACTCGGGTTTAGACTATTTTCTGACTTCTCCATTGGGTACCTTCCAGCAAGCAGAGTATACTGATGGTGAGAAATATGCTTCGCAAATCATCAATGTCCTTCAGGATATTATGGAGATTATCACACAAGATGTTATGATTAATGGCCATGAGTAAGTCTTATTTTTTAAACGGCCAATAAACCAATACAATGATATTTTTAAAGAGGTGGTACTCACAACCTAATGCTTGTAGAGATCCGGTCTAGAGGTGGCATTTGCCTAAAAATGGATCGCAATTTACTGTTATTATTTTTTTTAATCTCTAGTTGGTCAAAGGGGATAGATAATAAAACTAAGCTAAAATGGAAACTGGTTACATGGGTTGAGCGGGAAAACATGTCGAAAGCCACCAAAGTGTTTTCAGATACTTTAAAATTTCCTAAACCAACAACAACATACCAAATCCCGCCGGAGCAGGGTAAGGGGAGGTAAGATGTAGACAATCACACCCTACCCGATGGTAAAGGAATTGCTTCCAGTTTTGTGTTAAAATTTCCTAAACTATTTTGTTTTAAACAATATCAGAGATTATTAACGATCTACCTTTTTAATCTTATCTAACACATTAACTATTTTTAAAGTTACAAATTTGACCATAAAAACTGTGTTTCGGTTGGCTCTATTGCCATGTATACAAATCTTGCCTTTTTGATCCATTTCCCAATCCACAAGACCAGCCTATATTGCACCTCCAAGATTCATTTATACAATTTTCCCAAAGGTCAATTGCTAGTTTTACTCACATTCTATGCATGATAGTTTACTAGTATTATTTTATCAAGCCTCTTAAAATTACGTCTTGGTGTAACTTATAAATATTCTGTTACAACTTTCTTACGTCTGCCTTTTCGTGTAGAATACTTGAAAGAGTTCACTCTCTATATCAGGACAATGACAAAAAGGAAAGATTTGAACGGATAAATACACAACTAAGTCAGATCAGAGCTTGGAAGGAAAAGGTATAAATAGACACTCACAATATTGTCTTATTGTACCTTATACTAATATTTTTTTTTGTGTATTTGTAGGTGGTGAGACTTCGTCTGCTTCTAACTGTCAAAGAATCCGCAATTAATGTTCCTATGAATTTAGAAGCTCGCAGGCGCATCACCTTTTTTGCGAACTCGTTATACATGAGAATGCCAAATGCTCCGGTGGTCCGTAACATGCTCTCATTTAGGTCGGTGGTTAACTGTCATTCACTTAATACACTTTCTAAATTATATTACTACGTGAATAACCCGTAAAGGCTGGCAACTTATGTAAATTCCAGTGTTCTAACTCCATATTACAAAGAAGATGTTTTATATTCCGAAGAGGAGCTTGAAAGGGAAAACGAGGATGGAATTACAATCTTATTCTACCTTCAAAAGATATATCCAGGTCACTAATGATGATAATTTTGATTGTGGTCTCTTTTATCTAGAATTAAAGACCATTTAATCTTTAATGTGTATGTAAAACCAGATGAATGGAAGAATTTTGTTGAACGAACAAAAGGTAGCAATGACGTAAGGGAAGAAACACGTAAATGGGTTTCTTACAGAGGGCAAACGCTTTCCAGAACAGGTATTTTTATCTGCATGCTAGTTCTTCCTGTAAGTTATATATATTTTACAAGGCCATTTACAAAAGATTGTCTCCAGTGAGAGGAATGATGTACTACAAGCAAGCTCTTGAACTGCAATGCTTCCTAGACTACGCAAGAGATAATGGTTAGTGTTACTTGTTCCATATCTTTTGTCCCAATAGCCAGGGTCACTTTTTGTATTAAAAAGTGACAAAGTATGAGGGTTGAGTTACTGGCCAAATATTAGGATATCATAATGATTTAAAAAGTTACTGTATTTCATTGACAGTCTTAGGTTTTAAAGAAATGAATTGGTTGCTTTTATGTTTTAAAAAAAATGGGAAAACTGCAATAAAATGATATATAGTGTTCACTTTTGTACCCATATATGCAAGATCGTATTTGACTATTTGATAAACTTTTTTTTTTTTTTTGTTATAAGTATGCAATTTTAGTATTAAATGGTAAAAAGATTGCAACCATGATGCATAAAATGGTAAAAAAAAAAAAAAGTTTGTATGGCATTAGATGATCTATGATTGCATATTTTAGTAAACAATGTTAAATAAATTGAGTTGAGATATCAGTAAAAAGGAATATTACATTTCAGTTTCTTGCGGTTTGCACATAAATGTACACCTTGGTCGAATTTCCACCCATTTCGTTGCATTTTTTCTACTCATTAGAGGTAATACATAATTTAAATCACCCAGTTTATATGTAATTGGATTAAGATGGCCTCGTTTAGTTATACTTATCAACTTCAGTATCTTCTTCTCGTCAAGATTATTAGCTGACCCTATGCTTTTATCGACAGAAATTTTTACTGGATTCCGGACCTTCAATATGAATGAAAACCGCACGATTCTTAAAGAACGTGAAAGTGCAATGGCAGATATGAAGTTCACCTATGTGGTCTCATGTCAGCTTTATGGTGCACAAAAGAAATCCAGTGATGAGAGAGATCATAGCTGTTATGCTAACATCTTGGATCTCATGCTCACGTAAGTGTTTTAGATGGAACACTGGTTTTA
This sequence comes from Chrysanthemum makinoi, assembly GCA_910596185.1. Classification (NCBI taxonomy): domain Eukaryota; kingdom Viridiplantae; phylum Streptophyta; class Magnoliopsida; order Asterales; family Asteraceae; genus Chrysanthemum; species Chrysanthemum makinoi. The sequence continues at coordinate 205,477,940 of OU343219.1, forward strand.
TGACAATGCAAAAAATTGCAATAAGCTTTCATATCATATTGTGAAAATTTTCAGATATCCTTCTTTACGAGTTGCTTATATCGATGAGAGAGAGGCTACCATTGCTGGTAGATCTCAGAAGGTTTACTACTCTGTTCTAGTCAAGGGTGGGGATCATTTAGATGAGGTAACTACAATTTCAATGCAGAAGATTGTATAAGATTGGGTATTTGGGTGGCAAATTCAGTTATTTACTAATGAGTGGGTCAATATAGGTAGTGTTTTGTCTCCGATGGGTCGAACCAACAGTTTTAGCTAAACGAGTATGTGATATGTATCGAATGCGCCAAAACCTTTTGATGCATGCAACATCCTCAACCGTTTTAATCAAAATTTAGATTATTATTGTAATAGTAGTGTTGAATTTATGCATTCATCAATCAATATTTTTGAAAAATGGAGTGAAAAAAGTATGCAGGCCACGTCTAGTATTATATAAAGTTTCCTATTGTGTTATATGTTGTTACTGTAGTAGCTTAACTATAATCATGGCATACTGGTATGTTAGGAAATATACCGTATCAAGCTTCCAGGCCCTCCTACAGACATTGGCGAAGGGAAACCTGAAAACCAAAATCATGCCATTATTTTCACTCGTGGAGAAGCCTTGCAGACGATTGACATGAATCAAGTAATTCCAAAACTAAACCTTATTTTTGTCTATCAGAAACATTTTCCAATATCTTACCTTGTTTTGTATAGGACAATTACTTTGAAGAAGCATTCAAAATGCGAAATGTGTTGGAAGAATTTCATAAAGATCATCATGGCGGACGTAGACCAACTATTTTGGGTTTAAGAGAACATATTTTCACTGGAAGGTCAGTATTTATTTTATCTCAGCTTATTATGTTATCTCAAAGGCCTTCAAAATTGATTGCTTTTATATCAATGAAAAATGATGGTGAAGATTAAATTAATTCTTCACTTATCTCATGATTTTACAGTGTATCATCACTAGCTTGGTTTATGTCGAATCAAGAGACAAGCTTTGTGACCATTGGTCAAAGGGTTTTGGCTGACCCTCTGAGGTATGATCTTGATATGTTGTGCCAAGTTCTGTTAACTATTATAATGACACTCCTCACGCATTGGAGTGTGCCAATGACAAAACCGTAAAACAAACCAGAATTGATATACTCAATCTGATTCTTGGTTGCACTTATAGCAAAAATTATTTCTCGGTCCATTCTGGTCCAGTCCAGTCAAACCGAATTATTTGCCAATAGTTTGAGTCCAGTATCAGTCCACTTTTTGACCGAACCGTTTCTAAATGGTGCATAACTGGTACTATGCGCTTGGATTGTCGGTTCCAGTATTCTCAAACTTCTGGTTTCAGTTATATTTTTACCATCACACGAAGCTACTCTCGTGTTTTTTCTAAGAGCTCAAATTAATATATGAAGATATCAACCTATGCATATACTTCTTGACCTTCTTATGTCTGATTCTTGACTTCTACATGGTCGCAATATGATTTTCTAAACATCTGAATCTGTATACTTCACAGGGTGCGGTTCCATTACGGTCACCCCGATATATTCGATAGACTCTTCCACATAACAAGGGGTGGCGTCAGTAAAGCGTCAAAAACCATCAATTTGAGCGAGGATATATTTTCGGGTAACTTTCTCACTCTCCAATAGACCAGTTCTTGAATTTTTATTAACCTTGTAACATCTTTGCAGGTTACAATTCAACTTTGCGTGGTGGTTATGTTACGCATCATGAATATATCCAAGTAGGCAAGGGTCGTGATGTTGGCATGAACCAGATATCCCTTTTTGAGGCTAAGGTTGCAAATGGAAATGGTGAACAGACACTTAGCCGTGATGTTTATCGACTTGGTCGTCGTTTTGATTTCTATAGAATGTTGTCATTCTACTTCACCACAGTTGGTTTCTACTTTAGCAGCATGGTATACCAACAAGTCAAGTACTTATATTTACTATGCTAGTGGGTATATAATCAGATTGGATAATGGATCATAACATGTTCTGGCGTCCCATGGTCGGGTCAGGGTTGACCTGGTTTTTTTTAATCCTTTTTATAGTAACAAATGTATTTAAAATATATAACATTTTAAGCCCTTATAAGTATTTGAATACACTTTATTAATATGTTATAACCCGAATTGCCCTGTTCTTAGATTAATGGGTCAGTTTGACTCTTTGTTGGCCCTTTGTTGATCTTTATAAATAACTAATGTACTAAATATGATTACAAGAACTATAAATCAAAATAATAAATTGTTTTTTTTTGGTTAAATGATTCAGTAGATTATAAGCATTTCAATACATGACCACATTTGACCCGTTTGCCCCCATTTGACCTGTTTCATTTAAAGTTAACCACTTTCAATTTACCCATTTTACATTATAACTTGCACTTAAAACATCCTATTCCTTTCTTGCTATCCAGGTTACGGTGCTCATTGTTTATGTCTTTTTATATGGACGTATGTATATGGTTTTAAGTGGGTTAGAACGAAGAATAATAGAAGACGCTACTATTAGCAGCAACAAAGCCTTGGAAGAGGCCTTAGCGACCCAATCTGTTTTTCAGCTTGGATTAATTCTTGTTCTTCCGATGGTTATGGAAATCGGTTTAGAAAGAGGATTCCGTACCGCATTAGGTGACTTCGTCATAATGCAACTCCAACTAGCCTCGGTTTTCTTTACATTTCAGCTTGGTACAAAGGCACATTATTACGGAAGAACGATTTTACATGGAGGTTCCAAATACAGAGCTACGGGTCGTGGATTTGTTGTGTTTCACGCTAAATTTGCTGAAAATTACCGATTATATTCACGTAGCCATTTTGTGAAAGGGTTGGAATTGGCGATATTATTGGTTATTTATCAAGTTTACGGGAACTCATACCGAAGCTCGAATCTTTATTTGTTTATTACTTTCTCGATTTGGAATCTAGTTTGTTCGTGGTTGTTTGCACCATCTATCTTCAATCCTTCGGGGTTTGATTGGCAAAAGACTGTGGAAGACTGGACAGATTGGAAAAAGTGGATGGGTAATCGTGGTGGTATTGGTATAGCACAAGATAAGAGTTGGGAATCTTGGTGGGATGCTGAACAACAGCATCTCAAGGATACTAACATAAGGGGAAGAATTCTTGAAATTATACTTGCACTTCGATTCTTTATTTATCAATATGGACTGGTGTATCATCTTAATATAGCACGTGGCAGCACAAGTATACTGGTTTGTTTCTTCCTTCTAGTTCATCTGTTTTGTACATTCCAAAATGTGTTTTCATCAATTAATTTTGCTTGTTGGTCAGGTTTATGCACTGTCTTGGTTGGTCATGATAACCGTTCTTCTAGCCTTGAAGGTAAGAATAACTTGGCCATTACATGTCACGAAACTTTAATGAGTTATAATGATACAAATTGATGATGCAAAAGATAACCAATTGCTCCTTTTAATACTGTAATGCCCCAACGTGAACCGGCAGACTAATCAACCTCTAAGGGGTTTGGATTTGCATTTCGAAACCGATTATTCGGCTTTTTAGTGTTTAAATAATTAGTTTTGGAGAGTCAGTTTCATATTAATTGCAGCAACAATACCCGATTAACTCCCTATTTGTTTTTACAAGAATGTTACTTTTGGTCATTATAAATAATAAAATGTTACTAAACACATATCTAAATGTTTGTCTACTGCAACACATTGTATTGAAATTGATTTCTTTAAGCTATTTGAAATCACATAATCGCTTTTGTAATGCTTAATCCAGACACCCCGTAAAAAACAAATTTAAAACCCATGGGGAAGGTAGTAGTAGCCAACTACCTGAAGACTTGTTAAAGGCAATTTTTTTAAGAATAAAAAAACCAGATTGGTCATAAAAGATAGTGTGGCAGAACTAAAAACACAAGTTAATTCCTGAAAATTTAAACAGTTAATGTTTATACTCTCTTTGTCAGTTGGTGTCGATGGGCAGACGAAGATTTGGAACAGACTTTCAACTCATGTTCAGGATCTTAAAGGCACTTCTCTTCCTTGGATTCCTTTCAATCATGACGGTTTTATTTGTTGTATGTGGCCTCACCATCAGCGACATATTTGCTGCGTTCCTTGCCTTTTTTCCAACAGGCTGGGCATTCCTTTTGGTAAGTTGCCTTATGGCTTAGTAGCACTCTTAGGTTGTGAGTAGTTGTGGCAATATCGACTCGTGTACTTATAAACATGTATCCAGGTTATGCTTATCTCTAACGGGTCAAACAGATTGAAAGTTGTCCGAAGTTTTTATAATGCATAAAAGTATAACAAAATCCAATATCATATTATTCAAAGATTAAATTATGAATAGTATAATTTATGTTATCATTTTCATACATAAATTATACATAAAAACATCTAAAATATTTAGACGATAAGTGTTCTGGGTCAAGTTTAGCAATATTAGATAGTCAATGTGCTGAATAATCAAAATTATTATGCACTGGTGGAACTAGTCATGGTTTTATACTAATGTTGTTGGTTTTGTGCAATTATGAAGATCGGTCAAGCATGCAGACCTTGTGTAAAAGGCATAGGATTTTGGGATTCTATAATGGAGTTAGGACGTGCATATGAATGTGTGATGGGACTGCTGATTTTCATGCCCATTGTTATACTGTCGTGGTTTCCTTTCGTATCAGAGTTTCAAACGAGGCTGCTCTTTAACCAAGCATTCAGCAGAGGTCTCCAGATTTCAATGATTCTTGCTGGGAAGAAGGATAAAGACAAGACTCCTGCTACTCGATAGGTATATTTAGTTTGTTAGTAACCCAAAAGGAAGTTTTGAATATAGAATCTTCAATACGAAATTCAATTCTCTATATAGATACATAATTCTTTTCTAAGTTAAATGTAATTATAAATACAAAGTTTATTTACAGGCATCATCTTCTTTTTTCTCATATCATTTAGACCCCAAGTACAAATTTTGGGTCAACAGATATAAGTATAAGAGTCCTGCATTTTGTATTCTTATAAAAAATGTTAAAAACAAACTTGAATTCTTCAAGACTAATCTGAGGCAAGGGGTTAAAGGTATTCTGTAGTGTAGGCAAATATAAATCATGACATTTTTACAATGAAGATAAAGCATCATCAAAGATCCACAAAACTCAAATTCTTACAGGTCAGGAGTATTGACAACAAACACATGTCCAAGATGTCCTGATTAAGCTCAAATCAAGCCCAAACATAAAAAACCAAACCAATCAACACCACTCCTTACCCAAAGAAAATCCAAAAAGAAAAAAATAAAAATAAATATATGATGTATCCACCATAAGAAGTAACAAAAATAGAAGTAAAAAAAAAAGACTAATAACGTTTACCAAGAACTATACCGATGATGACCGATGCCAATGCGACTCCCATGATGAACTTAAAGCTTGTGCCAAAAGAATCATTAGTGGCTTGAAGTTGTGTGTTTGATGTAGAGGGTGTAGATGCGGGTTCGACGCTTTTCTTGCTCTTGCGCTTCGATGGTGTTGTTGGGATTGAGCCCATGTCCCTTGATGTTACCTCCCCGGTGACCTGTTATTACAATGTCAATATACCAAAATTAGCTATCTTTTGTGGGTGAAATAATCAATCACATATTAATCGTCACAAAATCTCATATCAAATGTAAAATACATGCTTTTTAAGATCTTTTATCACACAATAGAATAGCTGATCATCATATAACTCCTATCATATATATACCCATATGTCACAGGCATAGCATTATATCCCTTTAACTGTAACATGACACCTTTTAAATGTTCATATAAGGTTAAATCTTAGATCCATACTGTGTATGATGCATATAGATGTAGAGTGTTACCTGTTCTTTCGCTTTAGCAGTGACCGCCTGCAAATTTTGTGTGAGATCTTTGACTTGTTTCTCCAAATCCGAAACTGATGCCTTCTTTGCTTCAAGTTCTTTCAAAGCAGCATCGCGTTCCAACTCTTTATGTGAATGTGTCTCTTTCTGTATTACATGTGTCAAAAAGCCATTATATAAGGTTATTGTGGTTGCATTATCCTGAATATTTATGGATTAAAAAAAGCGGCTAACCTGTTCAACAATGGTGTTCTGGGCTGCTGCTAGTGTTTCTTCAAGATTCTTTAGGTTGGTCTTTAATGCAGCATGATCTTGGATCTCTGCCTTGAGATTTTCAAGCTCAGTCTTTAGAGTCGTTTCATTAGATGTGTGTTCTTTCAGTTGTACTTCAAGTGTAGCTATGACGCTCTGAAACTCCTTTTTAGCGTTTTCATGTGTTTCATTCAGCATGTTGTTCTCTTCCATGAGTGATGATATCTATCGATGGAATAAGCACCAAGTTAAAAGTAGTTATAACATAGGCATCCACGTAAACAGTTCTTATAATGTCGGGTATATGTTAAATGGGTCATTTTTTAATGTGGCCCGAAAGAGGTCAGAACGAGTTAGATTTACCAATGGTCATTCTTTGTCTGTTTATGGATAAAAGTTATAAATAGCTAATGGGTTCATTTGAAAAACAAAATTATCATAACAATAATCTAAATCTTTGTTATAAACGAACTTCAACCGATTTAACCCATTCCCCTTCTAGCTAAAGAAAAAGTTATTTACCTATTTGAGATAAAATAAAAAAAATTGAAATGAACCAATTCGACTCATTTATAAGTTAATTGGTTCTACGATCTATTATTGAATCCATAAACAACGGTTCAAGACTCGGTTAAGCGTTTAATGCAATTTACCTGAGACTGGAGCTTCTGCCCTTCGGAAGTAAACTTCTCAGTCAAATCATCCAATTCTTTCTTGCTGGCATGAAGCTGACTTAGTGTCTGATCTTTCTCGGTCAATGCTGCAGTCAAACTCGTCTCTAATTCATTCAATTTAGATTCGTAAGCTGCAAGTTCTTGAGTAAGCTTCAAATTCGCTTCTGATAACTCTTTTCCTTCCTTCTCGTGATGACCAGACTTTGTTTTCACTTCCTCCACTACACTTTCTAGACCACTTAATTTCAACAGAGTCTCGTCCAGTTGTTGCTTGTGATTATCAGCAAGCTCAGAGGCTCTAGAATGTTCTTCGGTCAAACTAGCAATAGTCTTCACATGAGATTCAAGTGCTTGACCTGCGGATTCCTTTTCACTTTCAAGTTCATTAACCTTGTCTTTTAGCTGAATAATTGTTGCAACCAACATTTCGTTTTCATCAGATAACTTAGCAACATTATCTTCTACCTCAGATAATTTTCTTTTGAGGTTTTCATTCTCGGTTTCTAGATTAGTCTGTATAAGCAAAAGCTGATCTAATTCATCTTTTAGTAACTCTGCTCTTCCTGTAGCTTCAGCTAACTGTGTCTCCAAAGTGGCTGACTTTTCTAACAATGATTTGGCCTCAGTGTCTTTGCTACTGAAATTGGCAACTGCTTCTTGGAATTTAAAGTCAAAGTCTCGAGTCTTGGTCTCGTGTAGTGTTTCATACTCTGAGCACTTTGCTTTAGCTTCATCTAGTTGCTCTTCTGCTGACTTAAGCTTATTCAGGACTTCTGTTTCTTTAATTCCGGAGGCTGCAAGATCACTTTCGATTGCTTCTATTTTCTGCTGAGACACTTGTAGTTCGTTTCTCAGTACTTCAACTAGGTTCTCTGCTTCTGCATGCTGTTCCGAAGTTTTTCTTGAAATGTCTTCCAGCTGCTTTTTCTCGGTAGTTGCTAAATCCAAAGATTCACTCAATTCTTTCTCATTTTTAGAGACGGTTTCCAGTGCACTCTCGAGAGCTGTTGCTTTTGATCTCAAGGCATCAATTTCTGCTTCGAGCTCAGATACCTTGTTAGAATGGACACTAGAACCTTCTTCTGTGACCTTGCATTTCTTCTCAAGTGTTGTTATCTGTTCTTCAAGCTCCTGAATTCTGTACCTTTCTGCTTCTAGTAACAACTCCAACTCGCTCGCCTTTTTCCCATCATTCTCCGATTTGGAACTCAAACTCTGGATTATATCTTCAAGTTCAACGCTACGTTGATGACTTGATTTGGCTCGTTCTTCATGATCAGTCGACTTTTCAAGAACACTCTTGAGCTCCAATTCAAGTTCTGTGTTACGTGAAGATGATTGAGTCAATTCAGATTCAAGGTGAGATACCTTGTCTACAGAGTCTTGCACTTGCTGGTTCAGCGTTTTCTTTTCTTCTTCAAGACTGGCTAGCGTTGAGGTAAGATCAGTTATCTTGGAAGATAACTGTTCAAGCTCTGTTTCAGTTTCTTTGGCTTTGATTTCATGGAGTTCCTCTAGCGATTTCAACTTCTGTTCCAGCTCTTCACGATCTGCCTTAGCTTGAGACAAGAGGGTGTCGTTTTCACTCGACAATTGTAACTTCGCTTCAAGATCACTGCAACGCTCCTTAGTTTGTGCTATTTCACTTTTCAAATCAACCACAACCACATCTAGAGCTTCTTTTTGAGCGGTTGATTTAGCTAATTCTTCTTGAACCAAAGTCAACTCATGAAGTTTGACTTTGACTTCTTCCAACTCGGATTCTTTAGCTTGTAGCTCTTCTTTAGTTGATGATTCAGAGGCCTTTTTCAGATTTAGCTCTTCAGTAAGTTCACCGATTACAGCCTCTTGTGAAGAGTATTTTTGTTGGATTTCAATAACTTGTAATTTTGAAGCCTCCAATTCTTCTTGGATCACAGATAAGTCAACAGTGGTCTTCTTGAGTGCTTCTTCAACCTTTTCATGATCAGCAATTTTTTCATACAGACCCTTGAGTTCTTCTTGGACTAAAGCCATTTGATCTTCCATCTCTTTTGCACTCGCTTGAGCCAAATGAAGCAATCTTTCAAACTCTAATGCTCGTTTGGTCTCTGATTCAGCATGTGAGCCGCTCTGCTTATGTAACTCTTCATATTTTTGAGCATCACTTGCAGAAAGACCAAGATCTTGCTCCAGGTCTTGCATCCTTTTTCTTGAGCTTTCTAACTCGCTGTTTAGTGTTTCAAATGATTCCTTTACTTGGGCCAGTTCCTTTTGGTTCGACTCTTGAGCTTGCAGTTCCTCTTGCAGAGCAGTAATCTGTGAACTGTATCTCTCTTCGGCTTCTTTTAGCTGATCTTGTAATTTCTTATGGTTGACTTCAAATTCTTCTTGTTTTTTCTCTTGTTGCTTGAGTTTCTCCTTTGTAAGTGAGATTTGTTTTTCAACTTCAGTATTTTCAGACTCGGATTGCTTCAATGTTGTGGTGACTTTTTCCAATTCGAGCTCGAGTTCATTTATTTTCTCCTTTGCCTCAAGAACTTCTCTGCTTGGTTCAGTGATGGATTGTTTGTTGTCTTCAACAGGCAACGCTTGAGTTGTCTGAGACACATCATCGTTGACTTCTACAGTTTCCTTCTCTACTTTTATAAATTCTCCGTCTAATGGTGCTTCTTCTTCCTTCTTGACATCCTTGTCTGTTGGGATTGTCTTTTCAATAGTTTCCTATATAAAAAAAAGGAGCCCATTCTTTAGAACATACACATGTAAGAACTCAAACGAAATGATCTAGTTCATCAAAACATATTGCCACATCCTTCAAACTGGGTATCTATAGTTCCGTATTAGTATGTTGTTTCGAACTTGAAGCTAAAAACATACTAGCATTTTCGGAATTCGAAACACGCTTGGATAGTGGTTTTGTTTCGCTCTTAATTAAATCTAAGAGGTCCAAGATTTGACTATACAGGCAAGCCTTTAGAATGATTTTTTTAGGAAAAAAAAGCCGTATAATCAGATTTAATAAGTGATTCAAAACTGGATAAGCCATCACAACCGCTCTTAAACTTAGATAGGCAATCACTCTAAAAAAATCAGTAATCGTATAATCAGTTTTAATAAGCGATTCAAAACTTAGATAAGCAATCACAGTCACTCCAAAAAAAACCAATAATCATAAAATCGTTTTTATGAGCGATTCAAAACTTGGATAAGCAATCACAAGCACTTTTAAACTTTCAACTACAAATATCATCATAGTAGAAAGCATTGTAATTCTTTCAGCCTGAGTACTTGATCACATATTCGATACATACAACAGATCATTAAACATCAAAAGAAAAATAATTAGTGGTCACTTTCTTTCTTGTTTCATCAACACGATAATCCGCAAGTTAAATAAACAACATTCTGCTAGCAACTAACCTCAACAACCTTGGTGACGGGCACTTCCGAACTTGCTACAGTTTCCTCTTCCATGACTACTGATTGAATGATGAAAATCAAGGTCTGTTATACAAGCCTGAAAACATGAAACTGTTAAATCAGGCAATGAAAACAAAACACAAGTATGATCAAGAATGCATTTAATAAGACAACATAAGTTACAATGTAAGTACTAAATTATAGCTTCAGTTATGTGTAAACCTTTAATTCTCCATTAACAACATCATTTATTTTGGTGATCACTTATTAAGTTTGAGTTATATATATCAAAAGACATAACACTTTGTACCATAATACTCCCTATATTTTTTTTGCATCAATACCCAACCATAAATAATACCAGTAGTAAAATGGGAAATAATTCGTACATTTTTTTCCCCCTACTTTTCTACATATTATTATGTCTTGGTCCACCATTAAAGATATATGGTTAAGCTTATAATTGTGTTTTTAAGCTTAACTATACTATTTTTTTTATTAATATGCATTTAAACATTTGATAAATAGTGGTATACTGGTATGTGAGTTGCTCACGAACTAAAATTTTGTGAACTTAAGTCTCGTTACAGACATTTGTGAGATAGATACCAAAGAACGTCCTTCAAAGAAAAAAAATAAAAAGCACAAAAACACAAACTACCCATTTATTGTCTATACATTTTCGAGTTTTTTTTTTTTTTTTTTTTTTTTTTTTTTTTTTTTTTTTGACTATACATTTCTTATCTTGCACATAACGAAAGTTATGGTGTGCAAAATTTTATGAAAGATGAAAAACAGAAACTAACCTTGGATACAAATAGCAAAAATTTGCAAATAAAGATAAGAAAATATTTAAAAGATGTTAGTGGATATACATGGTTGAAAAAATAAAAGAAAAACAAAGAAATATTGTAGTTTGTGCCAGGAAACATGTGCAAGCACTTATTGGATGATAAAAATGATTAAACGACAATATTGGGAAAATAGTATCACCCAGACCGACACTATCATCGGCATTGACAAAGGATACGGGTAACAGGATAATTTTTACTTATACAGCTGGAATTATAATCTTTACAATTTTTAAACGATTTGTTTATTTTTATCATTTATATAGGAAAATATTTTACAGAAATGTAACACGTCTGATATTACCAAGTAACTTTGTTTATACAATTTCAAGGAACATTCATTTTTTATTTGATTTTTGTAGCTGAAAACAAAAGGTACAATGTCTTGTCAGTCCTATGTGCATCGTTTAAAGCATGTAAAATCTACAATGTTAGGACGTCATTTTTCATGAGTCACACCGTCCTTTTGGTGTACTTAACATGTGCCCTCGAGGCACATCTTAGAAAAACCCTTGTAAATATAATAGTAGTCTAATGAGTTAGTTAGTCACATCATCTAATACTAGTGAAAATGTTATACAAATCTCACTTCATTAGTCACATCTTGAACCTATTTTAAAAGGGGTGGGTTATTGGGACGGTACCTAGTTTTTTATTGGGACCCCCCTAGTTTTTTTGTTTTTTTTTTTATTTATTATTATTATTATTATTTTTTTTATAATTTTGTTTATATCAAAAAGCTATAAACCTAAAAATGCGGAACTGTAAATATAAAGTTTAGGCAAGTTTAATAAGCCAACGCTTAAAATAATGAAATACCGAATGAATCGACAAAAATCTGGTTGTATCGAAAAATGGGGACAAAGGAATATTCCCTATGGATGTGACTCTATAGGGAGGGTTCCAATAGTGTATCCCTTTTAAAATGCCATTACAAATCTCACCTCATTAGAATATATTAATTCAAAAATCATTTATTTTTTATAAAGCTTTTGATAACTCTCTAATTATAAATAATTTTAACGACATAAATCATGAACATTTCATATTTTCCTAAACATTTTCTTTACAAACTTATGCTGTTTTATTACATACAATTTTTAATAGTGATTATCAACCTTACGCTTAATAACTAGATACTAGTAGACTAGTATGGCCCTTGCGCAAGGATGATATGCACAAATCTAGAAATGATTCAAATTTTTTTGCCTTTCAAAAAAAAAAAAATCTAGAAAGTAGAAACACTAGTTTCTAGTTTTCGTTTTGTAACTCGATAACTCCTAATCACATCAATTAATCTTTTGATAAATCAAGTGAAGGTGGTGGTGGTCCTTGGATTAATCTTTTGATAAATCAAAATCACATCAATTAATCTACCAAAATTTTGATATATAGAACTTTCAACAATACTAATCCACCAAAATTTTGATAAAAAACAGAATCACATCAATTAATCCTTTGAGAAGGGAATGTCTAACCAATGCCCTAAAGGCATTGGTTAAAATTTGTCATTTTGTGGTTTTAGTTACACAAATGGTCCTTATAGTTGACACATAATTACATATTTGGACGGAGGACCCACATGAATAGTTATTATAAACCACAAAATGACAAATCTTAACCAATGCCCTTAGGGCAATGGTTAGACATTCCCTTATGAGAATACTCCTACTACTGTATTATTACTTGATCAATCAATCACTTTCACTAATAGAGATGTTTGAGCCTAATATGTAATTCGACAAGCACTATCATCCAACCACAAGAAACCAAACTGTTTCTACAAAAACTATCAAATCTTACCAAATTCATGCTACCTAAAATCGTACATCAAAATTCTATAGGATTTCAATATTATATTATCATGATCAGAATCAAAACCTGCTTTAGACTAAACAAATAAAACGATAATCATAGTAACACAATCAAGTACAGAAACGGAGCAAATCCATCTCAACATATCAACAAAAATGATCAAAAAATAAACTCGATATATAAAAGTGAAATATAAAGTAAAAGTATCAAAAATTAAGTCAAAAAAAAATGATCTCAAAGTTGTTCATTCAAATATACTGTTATTTTGAATCGAGCCGATTCAAAATAACAGTATATTCAAAATTCGATTCCAGATACTTTAACCATAATTTAAACTTCTAGATCACTCTATTTACATACGTAACAAACAAGTAAAACATAAGTAAATGAAGATGAATAATAATCAAGTAACATACCTTAGATCTATGAGACTTGATAAGAAAATTTTCACGATCAACTTTATTAATATCTAGAGCTTTATTTAGCAAGAAGAAAAGAGAATGAATGTAGAGAATCTGTAGTGGGTGTAAAGGGTATTAGTAGTCATTTGAATGTGGTGGGGTCGTTAGCCAGCCAATTAGGAATTTTTGTAGAATTTTAGACGTTGTCCTTGCGAGTTGCCGTGCACTTTTCCACTTTTGCCCATTCTATTCTATTGCTTATACTTTTACACAACTGCCCTATTTCTAGGTCTTAAGATTAACTTAATTAAGTTGCCATTACTTGCATTAACAAGCTTGTGACATGGATAAAGAGTTGACCGGACAAGAAATCTCAAGTTTTGGTTCAGTTTAGGTCAAGTTTTGCACACTTGTAGGTGTGTTTGGCGCGAAGCTTGTAAGGGATTAAGCTTTTAAAATTAGCTAGCTTGTAAAGTAAGTTTTAAAGTTTTTACTTGAAAAGGGCTTATAGCTAGTCAAATTACTTAAATATCATTCAAAATATATTGGATTATCATGCAAAAGCTGAAAATATATCCAAGTTTAACTTGATGTGCTTTTTTATGATTTTACATTAATAAGTTTTATCTCCAACTAATTCATCAAACAACTTTATAAAAATATAAACTCCGGCTTTCTGTTTACAATATAAGCTCCAGCCCCAGCTCCATTTCATTTCGCCAAATATACCCGTAGTTATGTTTTGTGCCGGTATAATTGGTAATCTGAGCTCACATCACTAATAATGACCACCAAATCAATCATACAAACATACATCACTTAAAACAAGATTATACCACACAAATACCACTTACACACATAACACCAAACTTTTCGTTCGATTATGCAGACTGCCAAATACCTCCATTTTTGCCCTTCCACGCCTGTACCACGCTCCTTGTAATAGGTTTGGCGCGCCGAAACATATGACCATCGTTACGAATAATTTAATGTTCTTTTTTACAAAATTATACCACGCACGCACACACATTTGAAAGTATGATTATGTCGAGCCCTCCCAGTGAGTGTCAACATCCGCTAATCGTCTTTAAAACATTGTTAACGGATGAAGTTAACTTTAACCAACTCAAGTATAGGTGCAAAAAGCCCGGGTCAGGTCGGTCTTGGACCAGGTCGAAAAAATCTTGAACTTTTAAAGGTCAAAAAAACCCGAGCCTTAACCAAAATATTAGGCCTGTTTTGGCTCAAATAGTCCGGACCGAGCTTAGCCTGGGCTTTATTTTGTATTCTTAATATAGTTATCATATATGAAAATATTTTATCAACATTTGTAAATAAATCACTAAAGTTCTACTCCCTTCATAATAATGTCATCTCTATCTCTATGAGTGGATCTTTTAAAGATTTCCGTCTTGTTGTCGTTTTACACTATCAAAGTAATTTTTCAAACCAAAGCACATATATCAAATACTCAAAACTAGAAATTTTCGTAAGTAATTATTTTATTGAATGTTATTATATAAAAATAACACATAATTTAGGCCTTCTTTTAGAAAAGGTCGGACTTATTTTGTAAACGCCCGGGCTTTCGGGCTTTTTGGTGGGCTTCGGCCTTAGCCTGGGCCGGGCTGAAACGGGTTTTGACGAAAAATATAAGGACAATTTAGGCTTTGGGTCAGCCGAGCTCGCACGGTGTTTTGAGTCGGGCCTAGCCCTCTCGCTTTAGCCATCTGTTAGAGGTGCACAAAAACCGGTTTTTACCGGTTCGGTTTTAAACCGGTTTTCTAAAACCGTTTGGTTTTTAGGTTGTTCCGAATCGGTTTTTTCGGTTTTAAAGTTGAATCGGTTTTCTTTTCAAATTTTCGTATCGGTTTTTTATCGGTTTTACGGTTCGGTATTTTTCGGTTTTAAATGTTGGATCCATTTTTTATCGGTATTTTACCGGTTAGGTTTTCGAATTAAAACATTTAATACTAATACATTTCGAATACACTCAAAACTTTTATTTAAACAATACAATTATACAACTATAAAATACTAATACATTTCGAATACAATAATAACTTTTATTTAAACAATACAATAAGAATTAAAAATAAATAAATACTAATACATTTCGAACCTCGCATGGACCATCACCCAAAAACATATTAGTATACTCAAGTATATCGAAAGCGGCATCTGCATCACCCGTATAGTCAAGAAATTAAATCATCCCAAAATTCTTCTACATCTAACTCTTCAACATCAAATGGTTCAAATTCACCTTCATCTAATTCGGTGGCTGAGGTGTGACATATCCATTCATCTTCTTCTTACGCTATAGTTTCTTCAACTTCTTCAATCAACCTTCCAAACGATCTTTCATGTTGTAACCTATCTACTCCGTCCATATAATCTTTGAAACTCACTTGTTGTGGTCGATGATCGTTGACGCTTTGTAGCGTCTTCACATAAAGTATTATAAAGGTTTATGTTAATGTCCTTGTCATTCGAGACAAATCGGCCCAGAGGGTCGAATTGGTTGTTGTTCATATTTTGTTGCATAAAAACACCCGATACTATAGTTGTTGCCTCTTTAAAAACTTGTAAAAAATAGTTAAAGCATTTAGTCGATCCCAATCTTGGTCATCTATCGAAGTGGAGCGGTTTTCAACAAGTAATTCATTAAATCTCTTTTTAATAACTTTAACCATTTTTCTTAAACATAATTAATAGCTAAATTAGTCTATTAGTAATCATCTAAATTAGTCTAAATTAGTCTATTAAGTACTGGCGACTATTTTGTAAGCGAACAAATGTTTTTTTATTTTTACGTCTAATTCAAGTAAGTTTTTCATTTTTACGTCTATTTTGATTGGAAAAATGATTCTAAGATCAATCGCGTAACTTTCGTGATTTTTCACGTTTGAGGGTTGAACGAAAGCTCGAAGCGTTATCTTGAAAGATTGAGCAATTGCCTTAACCGCCCTCTATTTTAATACCAAGCGCCTTAACTTTGAGAATTGACATCCTTGGTCCCTCTTGGGGTATAAAACTCTCCACCTCACCATTCTCACACTTTTACACATACAAAATCTCTCTTCTCTCTCTCTTATATCCTCCACGGAATTATTTTTCAGTACCTTCTCCGGCGACTATTCACGCAGCGCCACAGCTATACTACACCTCCTATACCATTTAATAGATCGGTGTATTGTGATTCTAACGTACGTAGCACGCTACTGAAAAACTCATTCAGCGTCCTAGATCGGAGTTTTAACTTTTGCCACGAGTTATTTGTATAACTGAAATAGAATTTTACCAATAAAAGCTTTGTTGACTAAATAAAAAACTTTGCTATTGAAAGAGACAAAAGAAGGAAGAAAGTTGATCTGTTGATACCACGAGAACCATAATGGATAAAACCGGTTTTAACGGTTTTTTGAAAACCGGTTTAACCAGGTTTTAAACCGGTAAAACCGTATTCTAGAAAAACTTAAAACCGTGCAACCGGTTCGGTTTTACAAACCGGTTTCAAAACCGTTCAAGTTTAGTAAAACGGTTTTGCTAAACCGTTCCGGTTTTTCACGGTTTTAAAACCGGTTCTTGTGTGCATGTCTACCATCTGTGCATCCCTAGACTCAAGGGCCATTTGTTATAGGGGAATGCTAGACCCACTCATTAATTCATAAAACCACACAATGAGATGTCACCCTCTTATTGGTGTATTTTTTTTAAGTTTCATTTTCTTCTTTCTAATTAAACCAATAACTCCTCGGCTACACGCCACCTCATTGTGGGTTTTTGTAAAGTCATGAGTGGTTCTAAAGATTCTTGTTATAACTGTTGATGTGTTTTTTGAAGTTGAGGCTAAATTTGTAATTGTACAGGACCGTCTATTTTACTCTTTTTTATGCCAATATTCGTATTTTGTTTCTTTTTGATAAATAATGGTGGATCTACTTTTGCTTTGCCAAATTACATGTGAATCGTTGAATGTTAAGATCTTATATACGGTTTATAATTTAGGACTTCAACATAATTGTATTTTTAAACTTGTTAGAAGTAACAAAGTTCAATGGACCGTTGTTGAATGTAAATCACATTTGTAAAAAGTATTTGTTTTTTTTGGTTGATACGTCTAGTCTAGAACATAATAACATATGCTGCAATGCATCCGGATTTCCGGCCAGCTTGAAATATCGAATTCGCCGTGGATCATTGATTTTGGAATTGTTATGTCGCCTTAAATTGTTAGGTAAACTTGATTAGATATGTAACCCTCCATTTTTATTTGCTAGATTTGTCTCAAGCTGGAGCACATGCGACATCTTATCTTAGCAAGAAAGGCTAACAAGTGGTGATACAACTTGTATGCATAGTTGCTAAGACTATTGAGTAATTGATATTGTTATATTGTATTTAGCCTTTCCTTAATCATTAGAGCAATGTTTCAATTGTATCATTTTTCTATCACAAATGTTTAGTTGACTGGTGAATAAGGGCTTTTGAAGAAATAGGTCATGAGTTCATTTCCAACTTCTAGCTAAAAGGTCATTAGAACAAGTGTCAATTGCATGGGCTTGATTTTTGGGGAAGGGTCGGTTAGCACCCCAAAAAGTGCACGGGGTCAGAGTTTTCCCGCCGATTTAAACCTTTTTGAGAAAGCTTTTGCTTAATGTTACGAAGCTTGTGGACTTGTGGTCATACGCATGATCACCACTTACCTTTAATCACTCGCATTAACCAAAAGGTTTGGTTTAAGCCTCCTCAAAGGAATATATTGTTGAGTTTAAAATATATGAAAACAAATAGAATCATATAGATATCACAGAGTACACTGCGGAAGACTTAGAATCATAACAATAATTAATTAACTGAAAGATGCGTAACGTACCTCTTGCAATTGGTAGATCTCTTCAATTCAAGAACCCTAATTAGGGTTAATGTGGTTTAACGAATTGACCCTTACCGGTTTTCAATTCAAACCAATTGATGTAACAATAGTGTGTTACACTACGTTTTTGTTGTAACACCCCCAATTTCGTGATACGCAATGGAATTCAAACTGGGGTTACTTCATGCCACAACAGTCATAACAATAGAAAACGAACTCTAATAGAGTCGTTTTAAAAGATTTATCATTCGATTTATATAAATACCAGAGTTTATAAAAATGAGGTCCCAGTTGGTTCCATAGTTTACAAAATACATTAAATTGATTTTCGAATGATAATAAAATTTATAGCCTTCTTGAGTATCCTTGCTCTTCCGTGCCAACTTCCGACATTATGGACCTGAAATACATGCTTAAAACTGTCAACACAAAGGTTGAGTGAAATTCATAGAGTTTGTTTGATGGTTGAACACATTATGTTTTGTAGTGTGAGTTATAAATTCACACCAATGGTTTGAAAACCAAAAGAGATATTATTGCACTAAGCGCATGATACCGAAAACGCAATGACTTGTCAATAGAAATTGATATAATAGTAACAGCTGTTCTAATAGGTAATTTGCCAATAAACCTATAGATGTTCAAATATAATGCGTTTGTTTGCCTACCCTGTCAACACAAACGGGATTCGTCAATCCCAATAGGCCTATCCACAATATTCGCTCACCGTAAGTGATTAATGGTTCATGATAGTAAGGACTTAAGATTGGCAATAGTGGTACTTAGTGCAAGTAATACATTCATATAAGCATACAGTTTGAAAGCAATGTGTTCCATTTAAAATAAAGCATGTATCTCCCCCCAAGAGTTTGTAAAACAATTAAGTAATAAAAGTGGGGCTATGAACTCACCAAGAGTTGATGATATTAAGTACTTTAACGGATGATGGATAAGTCGGAAGACTTCTATGCGGCAACCTAAAATGAAATGTTGACTTAGGTTTGGAATAATGTTTAAGGAAACATAAACCACCCTATATATATTCCTATGTTGATCATGATGTAGTCAATTATCATTTGATGTTTATAGAAAGATCTTTAATATGTGAAAACATATTTAGTTTATAGATATCGTACTACCGTGCGGGCCATCATAATTCAGAGGTCATGCAATTAGCGTTAGAGGAGCTAGGACGCTTTAAATCGTAAATCCAAAGAACTCGACGATACGTTACTCAAATGAACCCCTCACATGAAGCTCCCTACTATTGTAGCACTTAGTAGATACAACATATGTTTTGAGTGAAGATTGTTATATAAATAAGTTTATCATGTTTTTAATAAGTATATAGTTTTACAAGTTCTCATTGCTTTCATAAATATGATTACCTTAGTTGTTCTGCTTAGGCAAACAAGCTTCTTAAGGCTTTAGCCATGGTCTTGTTGTGACTTTGGTCTTGACTACCATGGTCTTGAGACTCATCCTTGACCTTAGCCGTAGCCGTGGTCTTGGCTTATGGCCATTAGGCCTCTTGGTTTGCTTTTAGTTGTGACAAAAGTATAGTTGTGAGACTATATTTACGGCAGTTTTTGTTTTTGAAATATAATGGCCTATTTATGCGTTTTCAAGGTCCGAGCTTCTTTAGCATTAAAGGAAAACGTCGTTCCGAACAATTTTCGTGTTTTAACTTTTTGATGATTCGGACCAGAAGTACCACTTTTAAAAAGGCAGAACCAAAAACAGCTTCTACATGGCAGTTTTGGCGTTTAGGTTTCGCTAACTTCTTTTGCCTATAACTTTTGACTCGTTTGTCCGTTTCGGGTGATTCAAATTGCTATGATTACCTTTTTATCTTTTCTACCATATTATGTAAGTTAGAGAGTCCATATGTTACTGATTTTAATGGTCTCACATGTGTAGAATATGACTAGTTTACTAGTTTGTTACTTTTATGACAATATGTGAATTAAAACAAGTGATTGAGTATATGTACATCATGAATCAACATAGTAACTATATATATAGCATGAAATAGTTAATATTATGAATAATAAAGATGAGATGATGGTGGTGATAAGTTGCTTACAACTTTTGGCTTTCAATAAGAAAGGAGTAACTTAGTAAGGATATGACTTTGATTGATCACTTAAGACTTTGGATTGAGCTAGCTTTCCACACCTTGGCACCCTTGCAAACTTGAAGAGTTGGTGATAAAGTACTAAGTGACTTGAGTGGATTTAAACTCAAGAAGATCACTTAAACTTGCTAGAGATTTGATGTAGTAGCTTGATCTTTGGAACTTCCTTGCATAAACTTGGAGTTTATAGATCAAATGATGGAAGATGTGAATGTTTTAGGGTATGAACGACCAAAATCAGTATGTGAGGGAGTTTATGATGTATTTCACTTCCTATTTATAGGAGGGTAAGTTTGGTTAACTATATATTGGGTTAATTATTAACCGTGGTTAAGTTAGGACACTTGTAATGATCAAAATGAACCATGGTTAGGATGATGCCACCAAAATGATGACTCCCCCCCCTAAGTCGGCCAAATAGAGATAAGATGACTTAGGTGGATAGTTTTGATCTTATCTTGAGTTTAGAGCATGATTTGGTTCCGTTAAATGCCAACCGTAAGTCGTTAAGCCATAAAACGTAAAACCGGGTATCGTAAAAATATGAAACTTATAGGAATGATTAAACTCATCATTATACTCCATCTAAAAATATAAAATGGGTGATAAGTCTCATTGGGTGCAAAAACGCTGCTTAAAACTGGAAATACGGGTCAAAAACGCGTAATTCGTAATTTATCAGAAAAGAACAAAATTTCAGGGAAATGACCGTGAATTTATTTAAAGTAGACTAAAATTAGTCTAAAAGTGATATGAGATGTCAAAATGTGGTTTTCGTCATGCGTGGGATAACTTAACAGTTATTCGTGAAGTTTAAAAGTTACGCGATTTAAGCAAAAATGTAGAATGTACAAGGTTAATTTCTTTATGGTCAAGGAGGAGGAAATATGTTTGACTTTTCCAAAAAATATAAAAGTGTCAAAAACATATTAGAAACACAGTGCAGGAATTGTTAAGTCTGGATGTAAGTAGAATTGTTTAAAACGTAAGTTTAATTTTGTTCAGCGTAGGGTTTATTTGGTAACATAAAAATAAATCTTAAAAATTCTCAAATTAATCATGAGTAATCTAAAAATTTATCTAATGCGAGGAAAATTGTCAGGGTTGATTTTCGTCATGCGCGTGATGTTTAAATGGTCTACCGTCCAAAACGAAACTTTAAAACGATGTTTTCTTAATAACTTATGCGAAAATGATCTAACGATTGTCGAATTCTCAGGTCATTACTAAAATAATTTATCTTACGAGAATGTGAAATAAAAATTTAATGGGATGAATAGTGAAAGTGAATAGTAAAAGTGAATAGTAATTTCTCGAGATGAATAGTAAAAATTTGAGAATGGATAGAAATCCTGAAAATGCAAATAGTTACAGTCTCACCACCTTAATGGGAATTCCGTCCCGGAATTCAATGTGTTTTATCCGATGTTGAAGTGTCTATGAAAACGTGGGTGTATGCGCCGAATTATAATCTTTGCGTTTTCAAGTTTTTGGTCATAGAATGTATTATGTACCATGTGGCTTAAGTTGATAATCTAAAGGGTTTTGTTAAAATCTTATTGAGTCTAATATACCTCAAGTTTGGCTTTTCCCGATTCTCAAAACGAATCATATCTTATTGTATCGATGCTATCAATAAAACCTTAATTTCTAACATGGAGTTTTTGGTGATAGTGTACGGCATGGAGCCTAATTTGTATTTGTATAGTTTCCTTAGTTGTTTCGTGGGTGATCTCTGAACACCTTAGTCCAGCAAATGGTTAACTAACACATTCGTCTATATAGTGCCTCAAAATAGAATAGTTTTGTTGTTTGTTAGGGTAACTGTTGTTAATCAAAGGTGTAAGATATTGTTGATGTGAAATGGTTTGTAATGATGTGATAAGTGTCGTTGTAGGGAAAGTCTTGCTAGTGGCAAGTGGTTATCCAAACCACTTCCAAAGTTGATCATGTCTTAGGTGGTTTCGGGATGAAGGCTATATCGTATAGTGTTTATGTCAACTAGTGTTTGAAGGAAACGTGATACAGTGAAGTTTTACGTACTGAATTTCAATGGGGTTCAGATAATGATGTGACATGTTGAGGATTAGAAGAGTGTAGCGTCGCAACACCATTATTCTTAGGTAGAGATGTCAAGTTTGTTTTGAAATCAAAAGTGAATTTTAAAGGAATATGGCGGAATGGTATCTTTGAAACCTAATCAGGCTAGTACTTCTAAGAAATGACGAGAAGATTTGATGACTATCCCAAGATAGTAGTTCGGATTATCTCATGTATGAAATTTTCAAAAATGAAATATGGTAGTATAAATAAGATGTTAAGATCTCGCTGAGTGGTAAGACACTATCGTGTCTCTAGATCTTTTTAATGAATTCTGGTGGTTTATCGAGTTTAAGTAGGAAATTAACCTGAATAAAACCCTTGTATAACTATTCTCAGTGTTTGAAAATTTTAAGTCGAACATAGTTAATCAAACTATGTTCCACTATCCCTAGGTTAAATATAGGTGATTAGGCTATATTTAGCCGAGGTTCGATAAATTTTTCAAATACCTAAATTAGGTATACTTGTGATATGTCCAAAGCTTTTGAGAAATTGTCCACTAAGCAAAGGCGATATCAAACCATCCATTGCAAGTCGACCATAAAGACTTGTAACCTATGTTTCACATTCCATTGCATAGAAGATAGTATGGGTAGATACGTGTGGAAAGGAAATCTTAAGTAATTCTAAAATAGTCTATACTTGGCTAGAATCACGAACTTTTAACAATGAAGGTTTTAGAAGAGAATTTTGATGAATGAAGAAATTCTTGAACCCACTTTTGTAGATGATGAGTCAGTTTATCTTTTAGAAAACCCTTTTCTTGTATTTCCATTAGGGAAATTGATAGACTGTGACGGGTTTCATGTAAAACAATATCATATAATGTTTATAAGATAATTTCTAGAGTCTATTGTATAACTTACAATATCTGAGAAGTAGTTGAGACCATTGTGAAACTCACAATGTCTGAGAAATAGTTGAGACCATTGTGTAACTCACAATGTCTGAGAAATAGTTGAGACCATTGTGTAACTTACAATGTCTGAGAAATGATGGAGAGATCATTGTGTAACTCACAATATTATGAGAAATGATGGAGAGATCATTGTGTAACTCACAATGTCTTGAGAAATGATGGAGAGATCATTGTGTAACTCACAATGTCTTGAGAAATGATAGAGAGATCATTGTGTACTCACAATGTCTTGAGAAATGATGGAGAGATCATTGTGTACTCAAAATGTCTTGAGAAATGAATTAGACCATTGTGTACCTCACAATGTCTAAGGAATAAATGAGTTAATTGTTTCATTGCATTAATACGGGGATAATTGAGACCACTGTAGGATTTGATGTATGAGAATGTAATAGAGACCATTGTAGGATTTACAGTGTCGAGAATGTAATAGAGACCCTGTAGGATTCTGATTATGCGAGTGTAATAGAGACCCTTTGTATCTACAATGTCTTGAAAAATGAATGAGACCATTGTATCTCACAATGTCTGGGAAGTAGGAAAGACCATTGTAATCGGTTACAATGTCTTGGATAAAGTTTCGTAATCCCAAAATGCACGAGTTGATGCATGATTGGGAGATTGGGAAAATATGATTGTGCCGTAATGCCTTAGAATAAGCATACGCATATATGTTTAGCTAAAATGATTGAAAATATGTTGAGTGTATATATCAATATACTAGTATGTTTGTGTAGCATAAAATGTCTAAAAAGACCATAATCGTCTGGAGGATGGAAGGCACGAGGAGACGAGAAGGCTATAAAATGTTTTGTTTGTAAGTAGTTATATTTAAGTCTCAATTAGACCGTTTCTCTATAACGTGGCTCTGATACCAATCGTAACACCCCAATTTCGTGATACGCAGCGGAATTGGCCGGGTGTTACTTCAGCCAACGATCATAACAATAGAAAATGAACTCTAATGGAGTCGTTTTAAAGATTATTAGATTTATATAAATATCAGAGTTTACAAAAATGAGGTCCCAGTTGGTTCTATAGTTTACAAAATACATTAAATTGATTTTTGAATGATAATAAAATTTATAGCCTTCTTGAGTATCCTTGCTCTTCCGTGCCAGCTTCCGACATTATGGACCTGAAATACATGCTTAAAACTGTCAACACAAAGGTTGAGTGAAGTTCATAGAGTTTGTTTGATGGTTGAACACATTATGTTTGTAGTGTGAGTTATAAATTCACACCAATGGTTTGAAAACCAAAAGAGATATTATTACACTAAGCTCATGATCTTAAAAGCGTTAACTGACTTGTCAATAGAATTGATATAATAGTAACAGTTTGCCCTAATAGGTAATTTGCCAATAAACCTATAGATGTTCAAATATAATGCGTTTGTTTGCCTACCCTGTCAACACAAACGGGATTTGTTAATCCCAATAGGCCTATCCACAATATTCGCGTTACTCGTAAGTGATTAATGGTTCATGATAGTAGGGACTTAAGATTGGCAATAGTGGTACTTAGTGCAAATATTACATTCAGATAAGCATCAGATTTGAAAGCAATGTGTTCGATTTAAAATAAAGCATGTATCTCCCCGAGAGTTTGTAAAACAATTAAGTAATAAAAGTGGGGCTAAGAACTCACCAGAGTTGATGATATTAAATACTTTATGCGGATGATGGATAAGTCGGAAGACTTCTCGTGCAACCTAAAATGAAATATTGCGACTTAGGTTTGGAATAATGTTTAAGAAACATAACCACCTATATATATATATATATTCCTATGTTGATCATGATGTAGTCAATTATCATTTGATGTTTATAGAAAGATCTTTAATATGTGAAAACATATTTAGTTTATAGATATCGTACTACCGTTAGGGCCATAATTGAGAGGTCATGCATTAACGTTCGAGCTAGGACACTTTAAATCGTAAATCCAGCAACTCGACGATACGTTTTACTCAAATGAACCTCTCACATGAAGCTCCCTACTATTGTAGCACTTAGTAGATACAACATATGTTTTGAGTGAAGATTGTTATATAAATAAGTTTATCATGTTTTTAATAAGTATATAGTTTTACAAGTTCTGCGTTTCATAAATATGATTACCTTAGTTAACGGTCTTGGGCAAACAAGCCTTAAGGCTTTAGCCATGGTCTTTCCGTGACTTTGGTCTTGACTACCATGGTCTTGAGACTCATCCTTGACCTTAGCCGTAGCCGTGGTCTTGGCTTATGGCCATTAGGCCTCTTGGTTAGCTTTTAGTTGTGACAAAAGTATAGTTGTGAGACTATATTTACGGCAATTTCTGTTTTTGAAATATAATGGCCTATTTATGCGTTTTCAAGGTCCGAGCTTCTGTATTATTAAAGGAAAACGTCGTTCCTGACAACTTTCGTGTTTTAACTTTTTGTTGATTCGGACCAGAAGTTGCACTTTTAAAAGCTGAGAACCAAAAGAAACTACATGGCGGTTTTGGCGTTTAGGTTTCACTAACTTCTTTTGTTATAACTTTTGACTCGTTTGTCCGTTTCGTTCAAATTGCTATGTTTAAGTTTTTATCTTGTCTACCATATTATGTAAGTTAGAGAGTCCATATGTTACTGATTTTAATGGTCTCAAATGTGTAGAATATGACTAGTTTACTAGTTTGTTACTTTATGACAATATGTGAATTAAAACAAGTGATTGAGTATATGTACATCATGAATCTATATAGTAACTATATATATAGCATGAAATAGTTAAGATTATGAATAATAAAGATGAGATGATGGTGGTGATTAGTAGCTTACAACTTTTGGCTTTCAATAGAAAAGATAACTTAGTAAGGATAGGACTTTGATTGATCAATTAAGACTTTGGATTGAGCTAGGTTTCCACACCTTGGCACCCTTGCAAACTTGAAGAGTTCGTGATGAAGTACTAAGTGACTTGAGTGGATTTAAACTCAAGAAGGTCACTTAAACTTGCTAGAGATTTGATGTAGTAGCTTGATCTTTGGAACTTCCTTGCATAAACTTGGAGTTTATAGATCAAATGATGGAAGATGTGAATGTTTTAGGGTATGAACGACCAAAATCAGTATGTGAGGGAGTTTATGATGTATTTCACTTCCTATTTATAGGAGGGTAAGTTTGGTTAACCATATATTGGGTTAATTATTAACCATGGTTGAGTTAGGACACTTGTAATGATCAAAATGAACCATGGTTAGGATGATTCTACCAAAATGATGACTCCCCCCCCCTAAGTCGGCCAAATAGATAGGCGGATAGTTTTGATCTTATCTTGAGTTTAGAGCATGATTTGGTTCCGTTAAATGCCAACCGTAAGTCGTTAAGCCATAAAACGTAAAACCGGGTATCGTAAAAATATGAAACTTATAGGAATGATTAAACTCATCATTATACTCCATCTAAAAATATAAAATGGGTGATCAGTCTCATTGGGTGCAGCGGCGCTTAAAGCTGGAAATACGGGTAAAAAGCGTAATGCAATTTATCGAGAAAAGAACGAAATTTCGAGAATGACCGTGAATGAAAGCTAAAATTGCAAGCGTCTTTTCAAAAATACACATATACGTAATGTACTTTCAAAACATCCCAAGCTAAGTTTAAAATTTTTGAATCTAGCTAATATGACTTGTTGGTAGTAGGTTATCGGTCACCTTGGAGAAAATTTGCGATTGAGTCCTCTAAAAATAACGACCGTTAACTAGAAGATAACGACGTTAAAATAAATAAATAAATAAAAAACTTTTAAAAAAAATTTCGTTTTTTAAAAAACATAAAATTTAAAAATAATTTTTAAAAAATTTAAAAAAATCGTAAATTTAAAAGCGTAAATTTTTTCAAAAAAAATCAGTAAAATTTTTTAATTTTTTTTTATTTTAAAAAAAACGTAAAATATTTTGAAAAAAAAAATTAAAATTTTTTTTTTTTAAAAGTTTTTCTTTAGCGGTCGTTATCATCTAGCTAACGGTTGTTAGTCTTAAAACTAGCTGTGCCAAATTTTAGCGAGGTGACACGGGGCCTTTCTTAGCAAAATGTAATAGATCAACGTATCAAATATGTTTTAATCGAAGTTTTTGCTTTAAACTTTTAAGCACGTATACTAAAAATTAGTCTAAAAGTGGATGAGATGTCAAAATGTAGTTTTAGGTAAAGATGCGTGAGATAACCACTTGTTATCGTGAAGTTTAAAAGTTCTGTGATTAGAAAAATGTAGAAGGTCCAAAGCTTAATTTCTTTATAGTCAAAAGGAGGAGGAAATATGTTTGACTTTTCCAAAAAATGTAAGTGTCAAAACATATTAAAACAGGTCTTGAGTTGTTAGATACTGGATGTAAGTAGAATTGTTTAAAAAGTAAGTTTAATTTTGTTCGGTAGGTTTTATTTGGTAACATAAAAATAAATCTTAAAAATTCTCAAATTAATCATGAGTGCTCTAAAAATTTATCTAATCACGAGGAAAGAGTATGAGGATTTGATTTTCGTTATGCTTGTGATGTTTAAATGGTGTACCGTCCAAAACGATACTTTAAAGCGATGTTTTCTTAACCTGCCGAAGATGATCTAACGATTGTAGAATTCTCGAGGTCATTACTAAAATAATTTATCTTACGAGAATGTGAAATAAAAATTTAACGGGATGAATAGTGAAAGTGAATAGTAATTTCTCGAGATGAATAGTAAAAATTTGAGAATGGATAGAAATCCTGAAAATGCGAATTGTTACATTTGTACACACGTACTATTAGCGATTCATTCGTCACAATAGAATAACCAAACACCTTTGTTATGCTCCAGGTCACTCGTAAATCCCTTACAATGGGGATTCACTGCGTCGACCAGAACAAGAGGGAA